>JAGXJF010005437.1:0-337207 GCA_019208055.1 Stipa capillata | reverse complement strand
ACTAGTCGACTCGGATATTCGAAGTCTGCTACTAATTTTTTAAAAATTCTGCTGCTGCCTCGCCACCAACGCGTGCGAAGAAACTACGCGGAAGCCCCTCGCGACGTTAACGCGACTTGCCGTCAGCCTGCCGTCTCTTTGACTCTTTTGACCCTCCACTTTGCTCCCTTCTTCGTGGGACCACATATTTTGCCACGTCGTCAGCAACGAAGAGGAGAGTCGTTTGACCCTCGATCCGCGTGGGCCCACCTTATGGCCAACGGCTGCTCGTCCGCCGCCGCCCACCGAACCAAATAGTCCCAACCAAATATAACGCCGCCGCGCCGCCCGCCGCTGCCGTGCCCTCCCTCCTGGAAGCTTACTCCTACGCTATCGTGCTGTCCCTCCTGGAATCGCACCCCTCCGTTCCACGCATCCGTCGATCTGGATTTTTTCACTGAGGGATGGATGCCGCACAAGTCGACAACGGCGCGGCAGCATCGACAACGGCGGCGGCACTCGCGACAGGCGAGAACAGCGGCGCGCCCAGCGTGCAGCTCTGGAGCCCGGTGAATGTGCCGTTTGTCCCAGAAAGGTAAGACATCACAATTCCCTTAAAACTTGTTTTGCGCATCCCCATTCGAAATCCGTGGTCATCTTTGTCTTGCTGCTTTCGCGTAGGGCGTGTGCTGCCTCGGTTTTCTGCTGAAGATTCGGCATGGGTGTCGCACTGAACGCATGGCCGATGGTAGCATCACAGTTAGCGCCGGAGGGTGCCTATAATTGACTGTAGACGCTGCTGAACTAACTCTGAAGGACCTGTCAGGCAATTTGAGAAGTACCCATGTGATCAAACCGAGTCTTACCCTGCCGAGATACTATGACAGCATTTGGGAAATTCATAGATGTAGAGATGATGAGTCTTCTTTGGCCATGATGTGGGTGTAAACACATGGGTACGAGGACTGTTGATGTCGGTTCATATTGTTAACAAGGCGACTGGGAAGAGACTGTCTGTGTAATGATTTCAGTGCATCACACTGCTCAATCTACTCAACCTAGCTCTACTCAGCTTCTCAGTGAGTATGATGGAGAGACAGGAAGCGAGCAGGAAAAAGGATATAGAAGTGGGGTCAGAGGATGATTTTGCTGCTAATGATGATGTCGATGAGAGAACGTATCCAGATGTGGCAAGCAGATCCTGATGGAGGTTCCAATCAGGGAATATGATTGATCCTAACTATGAGCCTGACTATGGGACTAATGAGGATGAGCAGGCTGAGAACGAGGAAATGGGTTGCCTATCTGATGGTGAAGAGAGGATAGGCCAGTGATCCAGTTTTGACAAGGATAACCCTACATTGATGAGGGGACTGTCTTTGAGAGTGTGGAGGATTGCAGATTTGGCACTTGCAACTTTTGCAATAAAACGTGGGTTTGAGTATTGCACTGAAAAGAGTGACCAAACCAGACTTAGAGTGATTGTAGGGATAGTAAAATATGTAGATGGCGAATGCATGCATCCCTAATGAAAGGTGGCTACCCATTTGTCAGATCAAGGTTAACACCCAGAAACACAACTGCCCTACTATGCAGTTAAGCGATAGAATTAGACACTGCTTCGACCAAGTGGATTGCCTGCTACCATACTCCCCTGGCTGAGGGAGAGTCCCAAACACAGGACCAGCAGAATTGAGAATATAAACTTAAGGAAAAGTTCGATGTAGTAATTCCTTACCATAGAGTGTTCGACGGAAGGAGATGGCTTTGGACCTGAGTCAAGGCAAGTGGACCGAGAGTTTCCATATGCTATACAGTTTCAAGGCAGAGGTAGAGAGGACATCACCTGGGAGTGTTGTTGACATTGACTGGGAGCTTGTGCAAGGAAGAAGTAAAACTTCTAGAGGGAAGAGGTACAGGCTGAGAGACAAGAGATGTTCAGAAGATGTTTTGTCTGCCTTAAGGCATGCTGGAAGGGTTTTCTAGAAGGCTGCAGGCCATACTTGTCAGTAGACTCCACTTCATTGACAGGCAAGTCAGAGGGCAGCTAGCTACAGCTAGTGCTGCTATAGATGGCCATAATTGGCTCTTCCCTGTAGCTTATGCCATTCTTGAGGTTGAATCTACTGAAAGCTGGACATGGTTCATGGAGAGGCTGCGTGGAGTAATAGGTCACCCTGCAGGTTAGGTGATACAGACTGATGCATGCAAGGGGCTAGAGAGTGCTGTTGAGGCTGTATTTCCTGGGGTTGAGCATAGTAGAATGCATGAGGCACCTTGCTGTGAACTTCATGAAGAAGTTCCAAAGGCAAGCTTTGAAGACAACTTGTGGCCCAGCAGCAACTGACATACACCCCCGCAGGCATGCTGTTTACATGCAGAACCTACTCACACAGCCCAAGGTGAGAGAATACCTGAGGAACATCACAACAAACTATGGGCTAGAAGCATGTTTGGTGAGTTAAGCAAGGTGGGACTATGTAAACAACAATTTGGCTGAGTGTTTTAATTCTAAGATTAGGACACATGAAAGCACTTGCGATTGTTGCTTTTGCTAGATGCAATCAGACAACGCATAATGGAGAAGATAGATTTAGGCAAAGAGTTTCAGCAAGAAATTTGCAGGCCATGTAATACTGCCAAGTGTTATTCTCAGACTGAATGCAAGGACAAGGGCCATGAGAGGATTAAAGATGAGGATGATTAGGAGTGGAAATTCACAGCTGAGGTTTATGCAACGGACAAGCATGGAACTGAAAGGCGGTATCCCGTGAACATTGCAAATAGGACTTGTGCGTGTAGGAAGTGGCAGGTTACTGGTCTGCCATGTCACCATGCTCTCCACTTCATCTTAAGGTTGAGAGGTGAAGGTGCTGAAATTGGAACTTCGTGGATGAGTGCTATTCTGTGGCCAAGTTCAATGCAACATATGCAGAAAATGTTCCACCAATGATAGGCCAAAATCAGTGGGAAGTTGTAGATCCAGGCTTCAAAACTTGAACCTCCAGTACTTAGGAGGCCGCCTGGAAGGCCTAGGAAGCAAAGGATCAAAGGCTCACATGAAAAAGGATCAAGGTTAGGAGCAAGGAAAAACAAATGCAAACGTTGTGGAGGACTTGGCCATATCAAGCGCTTATGCAAAAACCCTGTTTCAAATGATTTAGAAGATGTTCCAGTTCGAGTTGAGGAAGTAGCTGAAGATGCTCAGTTTGCTGAAGCTGAAGATGCTCAAGATGCTGATGTTGCTGAAACTGAAGATGCTGATGTTGCTGAAGCTGAGATGCTCAGGTTTTTGTAGCTGAAGATGTTCAGGTTTTCTGAAGCTGGAGATGCTCAGGTTTCTGTAGCTGAAGATGTTCAGGTTTCTGAAGCTGAAGATGCTCAAGATGCTGATGTTGCTGAAACTGAAGATGCTGATGTTGCTGAAGCTGGAGTTGCTCAGGTTTTTGTAGCTGAAGATGTTCAGGTTTCTGAAGCTGGAGATGCTCAGGTTTCTGTAGCTGAAGATGTTCATGTTTCTTTAGCTGGAGATGCTCAGGTTTCTGTAGCTGAAGATGTTCATGCTTCTGCAAAACAAAGGTACGAAATCTACTTTAGATGTAGGTCAACTTGATAGGGGAAATCTAGTTCAGATGTAGCTCAACTTGGCCCTTTGTTTTC
Organism: Stipa capillata; assembly: GCA_019208055.1. NCBI lineage: Eukaryota > Viridiplantae > Streptophyta > Magnoliopsida > Poales > Poaceae > Stipa > Stipa capillata. The sequence continues at coordinate 333,568 of JAGXJF010005437.1, read as the reverse complement.
TGCAGTACACCCGTGCAGACAACAGGATGGAAGAAGAAGAAGAAAGAGGAAGGCTCCAAGAACATGAAGGACCTGAGGAATTTTGTAGGCTGGCGATGATGGACCTTATGTTTTTTTCTGAACTATGGCAATGTAATATTTTGGGCAATGTTTGTGCTCATGATGGACCTCATGTTTTCTGAACTATGAGTATGTACAACTACTGGAATTTGCAATGTAGGAATTTGTAGTTGTGTACATGATGGACCTCATGTTTTTTCCTGCATTTATGTATTGTAATTTGAAATCTATGTTTCTGAACTACTTTAATTTTTAAAGATTTTTTGACAAAGTTTGATTTTTGGGTCAAATTTTGGCCTAGATTAACAAAATATGCGCAAAGTTCAAAACTACTGGGCCAAATAAGCTGAAACTTCCCCACTTTGTCCAATACGTGTATGTAGAATTACTGGAATTTTTTAAGATTTTTTTTAAAAACTTAATTTTTTGGTCCCTTTAGAAAATGATGCCATGGGTAGGCCAAATGGGTCCATTTCTAAACAAGTGGTTTTTTAAACTTTTGAGAAATGATGTGAGTTTTTTATGAGAAGCTTATGTACCAATATTAGGACTCCATGCCAATTTTTAGTAATTTTTGACAACATTTACATATTATTTCATTTTTTTCTCTAAAATAGTAGGAGAAAATGATAAATAAAGATTATTGCATAACAAGTGGTAATGTTAATTCACATTTGTTATTATAAATGTTAAAGGAAGGTGTATTCAAATTTTTAAGTAGAAAAGATTACAAATGATCACTAAAAATGGATTATGTAGTACAAACTAGAAGCTTTGCATGGAATGTTACGAAACTTCATCGGAGATAATCCATTTTGTGAACAATCTATTATTTCAATTTCGTGTATTCTTCTCAAATTTTTATCACAAGATAATGTACCAATATAAGGGCTCCATGCCAATTTTTGGTAATTTTTGACATCATTTACATATTTTTCTTTTTTTTCTAAAAACAAGCAAAAGCTCCTTTTGAATTTACCATATCAAGCAATTGAATATTTCATCCATTTTTCTGCACATGAGCTACAATTGTATATATTTCCTTGAATATATTTTTTCTTCCTTTTTTTAGAGCTCATTTCACATACCTATAGTTCAAAGGGAATCACTTTCAATAAGTGCGCAGAAATTCATTTTATGTATAATAAATAATAAAAATATCAGAAAATTACTGAAACTCAAATTTTGCCAAGTTTCCAAATTTTCTAAAAGCTCAAAAATTTGCAAAGATTTAAAATCTGAAGTCCTGCTCTGGGCCAAATCTCCCTTCCTTGGCCATTTCTCTTTTTTTTTCCCTCAGCCCATTCTCTCCCGGCCCGTTCTCCTTGCCTCGGCCCGTGCAGCCCACCTCTCCCTTCGTACCCGAGGCCGAGGCCACGCGCCACCTTCTGCACGCCCGCGCCACGTCGCTCGCGTGTGCTGCACTCAAGAGCTCGCCTCGCAGCGCCCGAGCGTTCCCCTCCACACAAATTCGAAATTGGCTCCACAAGTCATTCACCCAAATCTACTCCTTACTTCGGCCCCACATGTCATTCACCCAAATCGTCCCCTTTGCAAACCAGTTGGGTTAATGACATGTGGGCCCTCCTTCCTTCGGCCCCACATGTCATTCATTGCCCCGTCTTCTCCTCCATTCCTCTCCACCGCGTCTTCTTCTCCATTCCATTCCCCCTTCCTCCCCATTTCGTTCCCCTCCGTCTCCAAATCCCCTTCTTGTCCATTCCATTTCCCAGTTCGTTCCCCTTCGTTTCCAAGCGCTGGTGCGCTCCAACAGCACGTCTGGACCCATAGCAGCTCTTCTCTTCAGCGCTCGTCCCGGTCTTCTGTTCCGCCATCGTCGCTGTCAATGTCCGGCCACAGCGGTTACACTTACACCAGCGAGGGTGGGGACTCGATAATGTCATGGCCCCGGGACGACGCTTCGAGCTGCACGAACGACCGGGTAAGTTTTCTCTTCTCTCCTTCTTCTCTTTTTCTTTGTTCAAAATTTCTTGTTATATGTTCTGATTTCTTCTTCTTTTTTCTGCTTTCTTTTTTTGCGAGAAATCTTTTTTCTGCTTTTTGCATTGAATGTAACAGATTCTTGCCGCTTATTATGCCTACCCAGATTATCTGTTGTACGACGACAAGTGTGCTGAATGGGATGCAGACAGATTGGCACTGAAGGCAGAGCTTGCTGCTCAAAAGCATATACAATCAGAATTAGAGTTGCAGTTGCTGGCCGAGAAGAAGATGACAGAGCAAGTAGAGTCAGAGAAGATTAAGCTGGAGATGGACCTAGCTTATGAAGACCAGGTAATTGAAGAGCTAGACTTAAAGCTCGAGGAAGAGAAGAAGATGACAAATAAACTGAAGGCAGAGAAGATTAAGCTGGAGATGGACCTAGCTTCTCATGATCAGGAAATTGAAGAGCTACAGGTCAAGATAGAACAAGAGAAGAAAATGAATGCTGACATGAGAATTCAGCTGGAAGAGAAGAGCGCATTCGCATTGGCTGCTACTTCTGTTGCTATCACTTTATTTGTTGTTTTAGTTGCTATTTATGCTAAGTTATGATCATGGGATTCAAGCAATGTTTTGAGTAGTGCTAGATTTTGGTCTGTTGAACACTTATGTCCCTTTAAGTAGTGACTGATTGAGTGGCACCCTCCGAATTTCAGAGACGACTACTGGCACAGCCCTAATTTTCCCTCCCTTTCCTTTTGTGTGAAGATCATGAGAACTGGTGCTTAGGATGGTGAAGAGCTACAGATTGGTTTCTGGTGGGAATTCTGTGCGCTCAAGCAGAGCATGGACCAATAGAGACAGGGGGAAGCTGCTAAATGGGCTGAGATGACTACTGGCACATCCCTAATTTCCCCCCAAAAAATAACAATGTGTTCTATTTGGCATATGCATGGTTGCTAATAGCCTTACATTTGTGAATAAAATTGTTGCTCCTGCACATACGTTTTCCAGGAAATGATTGAAGCCAAATTATGTCAAGTGCTGAATTTAGCAATGAACTGTTGGATAACATGAATTTGCCACTCCCACTACAAACTAAAAATCATCATTAATTCCATTTTGAACTTCTCACGGAGCAGCTACACGTAAAAGCCTTACAAATATTCTCATTAAAGTTGACTCATGAACATTTGAGAGAAGCACACTATAGTTTGAAGGTATACTCTTTTTCTGAATAAAACTTCTTAATTCCATGTCAGCCTGTAATCTGCCTCCTAAGATCACTTCAGTTCTTGAAGGGCATGATCTGCCACATCCTCGAATTTGACATTGTGATATTGTGATCAACAGTTATGAAAACTGGAAGACTTTCAGCAGCCCTTTGCAACTCATTACCCGTAGGTGGTGAACTTTCTCCTGCATTACACATGAGAAAGAATCTAGTTATGCATAAGAAATAAGTGAAGAGGCAAGTGGCTGCCAAACACAATCAGCTTCACCTAGTAATTTCGGGTATTCCAGCAGGTTAGCTATTGACTTGGCTCCTTTCTCTGTTAAGATACCTTGGCAACACCATCTGCAACAAGATAAGCATTCATGCCTTTCGAATTTGTTAAGAAATTATTTAACATTACGACTGGCGTACATATTTGCAAAAGTTTTCATTTAATCATGAGCTTAAGTAAATTCTTATATGTTCAAATTGCTGTCAAAATTAGATTCGATTGGATCTTTTGAATCCTGTGACTATGCCATTATCAAAAGAACATGTTACTGCATCACTAATATATGTGGCATAAGTGTATCGTTCAGCTTGATTAACAGGCACATTGTATCACTGACAGAATTGTATCGTTCCAAAGCAGAAAGTCCAGCTTGATTAACAGGCACATTGTATCACTGAGCTGAACAAACACACTACAACTACTATAACCGAATTGCAAACACATTCTATCTGGTTCCGGAATTCTATTGATTCCGATTACATAACTACTGCAAAATCTCAAAATCTGAACTTGGAATTCCATTGATTCCCATTTACAAATGATAATCCATGATAATACATATGGAATATAAGGGTTCTTCAACTTTGAACCTAGCTCCAACCAAAAGGCAACCAAAATTACCCAAATTACTAGGAATTTAAACTACAGGGACCGCGGCGGCCTCCACCTCCGCTTCGACGGCCGCGAGGTGCTCCCGGGCGCGTTGCCCGCGAGCGAAGGCCACGGCCACGCCGTCGTGGTCCAGCGCAGCCTCGGCTTCGGCACCGGCCGCCCATTCCACGATGTCGACGTAGCGTCGGGCCGCCTGCAGGCGCGCCGACCCGACGGCCGCTAGGGCTTCGCGCCGGGCGCCGGCCTCTACTTCTTCCGCCCATGCGCGGAATTGTTGAGCCCGCTCCTCGTCGGCCCGGCGGGCGGCCTCCGCGTGGGCGCGGGCGGCCTCCGCGTGGGCGTGCTCTTCCTCCATCATGTCGTCCCACTGCCTCCAGATCTCATCCTCGAGGCTGGTGACGGCGGGGACCGGCGCGATGGCGGGGGCCGGCGAGGTGCGGCGCGTCGTTCGGCGGTTTGCTGCGGCGCCGCACGCGCAGGACATCGCGCGTAGCCACGGCCGCCGCTGCGCCGCGGGCCGCGATGTGGCGGACGCGAGGGCGAGGGCGAGGACGAGGGCGCACCATGGCGGAACTGCGCGAGGGCGAGGGCGCGCGGCGGAGGACGGAGGGGCGGAGGGAGCTGATGAATTTGAAGCACCACCGTGCATGGGAAAAAGGGGAAAATTATAGCTGAACCACTACTGAGCGACGCCTCGCGTTTGCTGTTGACAACGTGGCCAAAAGGTGGGCCCCACCACCGTGCATGGGAAAAAGGGGGAAATTATAGCTGAACCACTACCGAGCGACGCCTCGCGTTTGCTGTTGACAACGTGGCCAAAAGGTGGGCCCCACGGCGTACGGAAGGTCAAACGAAGGTCCTGTTCGTTGCTGACGACGTGGCAACGTGGTGGGTCCCACAGATGGGTCAAAGAGACGGCGACCAGACGGCAATTTGCGGTAACGTCGCGCAGTGGTTTATGTCTAATTTTTTCGCAAGCGTTGGTGGCACAGCCAGAATTTTAACAAAATTAGTAGCAGACTTCGAATATCCGAGTCGACTAGTGGCACAGCCATCATTGTCCCTTTTTGCAACAGCAGAAAGCTTTTTGTGGATTTTAAAGGTGAGTTTTGATTGTTATCAAAGATTGCCTGAGTTTTCATGTTTGTCTCATTTATTGACAGCATGTACTTTTTGATATGAACTTGATATTTCCGTTTTGGGTCAAAATTCTCAGATCTGCAGCTTATCTACTATATTGCGGGAGTACTCTGCTATGCACTCTATAGCTTCTCTTCCTTTTAAGGATCTGATTCTTTCAGCTGCTGAGAAGAATAAAGATGGAGATGATCAAAATCGAGCTTGGAATGTCCCTGAGCCTCTTATGGATTTCCTCAAAACAAACCTTAATGACTCACAACTAAATGCAGTTAATGTGAGCATAATTTGTAATATTTTTTATTCTTGTCATATCCAGTTCTAAGGGAAAATTATGTTCCTAACAGACTTGTATTATCTCTTGTAGGCAGGTCTTTCACGCAGATCCTTTGTCCTTATTCAGGTTAGTTTGCTACTTTTTACTGCTGTTGCGTACTTGCAGTGTATTATCATTTACCTTGTGAAGAAAAATGTTCAAGTGCTGGAGCAGTTTTAGATGTGTGCATTTTCTTGAGAACTATAAGCAGTTCTGCATACGTTGCACTGCTCAGAATCATGCACCATTGACTTAAAGTTCTACTAATTATTTGTAGGGCCCTCCAGGAACAGGAAAAACACAAACGATCCTTGGGCTTCTCAGTGCTGTTCTCCATTCTGCTCCTGCAAGAATGCAGATGAAGTAACAATCTTCACTTGTCTTTCTATATTATTGACTGAAATGTATATTAGTAATTCTAGTTTGGAGAGGAGGAAACAAAATCCTTGTCTTTTATTGGAAATGAGATACCAGAAGTTACAACAGAAAATAAATGTTCACTGCTGTTTGCAAAAAGCTTATCCCTCTTTTGTCATAATCTTCCTTAATAAAAATGGGCGCATATATCTCACATGCTTTTATGCAGAGGAGGGTTTGATGTTCAAAAGCACGGGCCAGAGCTGGACATAGAGGGCAAGTATGTTAAAAGTGCTTATTTCCTAGTTACTTTCTGACATTTATTTGACTTTGGAGTATGGAAATGAGAAGGATAAGATCCTGAGTAATGAGCATGTAGCAGTTATAGGATTAAGGATTTTGCCAAACAATCTTCTCAATTGCTGCTCCGTTGCTGATTTTTCTTGTACTTCTTTTGCATGGTGTATGGTCTAACTAAATTCACCTCAGTTCTTGGCACTTCTTGTGTTCCTTTGATGTCTCAAATCCATAAAACGTAACTAGGATTTATCGGAAGGGGAAGATTGCTGTGTTTTACATTCGTACTATCGTTTGTAGCGACCCTTCAACTTCTACTTTATGTGTTGTGTGGGAACTGTTTTTTTTTCCTTTTCCTTTTTCTTTTTGGTGTAATTTTGGTTGTGTTTTCTGTTGCAGAATAGTAAGTCCAGTATTGGCTACATGATTTTACTGCAAGTATTTGTTGGTACTTGGCACTATCTTACTGTAGAGTTTACATGATAGGCATGTACACTGGATGAAAGCATCTCCTTGGCTGATTGGTGCAAATCCTCGAGATTTGATTATGCCTATCGATGGTGATGATGGTTTTTATCCTACTGGGAATGAGCTGGTACACTTCTGTACTTTGTACTTCGCTATATTTTGCCATGATGCCTAGATGGCTTATCCCTTACATGGTAAAAAACATTTCGGGACAGAAACCTGAAGTCATAAGTTCCAATCGCAAGTATCGGGCCCATGTCTTGGTCTGTGCTCCATCCAACTCGGCACTTGATGAGATTGTATTGCGTGTTCTTCAAACAGGTAAGGGCTTTTGGTGCAAGTCATCTAATGCTGAAAAAAATGTTCTCATGATAGAAGTATTCTTGCATCCATATGCCGCTAATCAAAATAATATTTTCATAGCCTCATGCTTACTGCTTTGATCATGAGCAAATTAAGTAATCAAGTTATTATCTGTTTTCAGGAATACGTGATGAAAATAACAACACTTACAATCCCAAGATTGTGCGAATTGGGACTAAAGGCGCACCATTCTGTCAAAGCAGTTTCCATGGATTACCTTGTATGTGATTTGAGTTGCTAAGCATTTTCTGTCTAACTTGTGTCAATTATAGTAAGTTCATATATTTGCAGATACAACAAAAACTTTCTGGTGTGGATTGCTCGTCAGATGGCGGGAGACGAGGAGCTGGTGAATATGATCGAATTAGAGCTTCAATTCTTGACGAAGCAGCCATTGTACATACATCTGCTGTTATCAATATTCATTAATAATCTTTGAAAATTTTATTCTCATTGTTTAAGAAAACCTGTAGGTATTTTCTACCCTGAGTTTCAGTGGATCGGCCATTTTCAGCAGGATGACTCGTGCTTTTGATGTTGTTATAATTGATGAAGCTGCCCAAGCTGTGAGACATTTTTGTGCGCATATTGTTTTTTTCGTGGAGCGTTAACATACTCAGATTTTGATAGTAGCACGTTTTTTGCTTCTGTTTTGCGAAATATTTCTGAAGTCTGACATATCCACTTCTTTTTCAGGTAGAACCAGCAACTCTTGTACCCCTGATTCATGGATGCAGACAAGTTTTTCTTGTATGCCATCTAATTTTCTCAGATGATTTACACTGCTCTTTTATTCAATTATTTACCTTTTCCTTGTAAATGTGTTCATAGTTTATCAATATACAACTAGTTAATTACTGAATTTGCTCAATAACGAGATCATACACGGGTTGGTATTCTCAATTTCTTTCTGGATTTAATGTAGAATCATTTCACTAGTTTTATTTCTTTTGAAATTTGTTTTCATTTCTTGGTGTGTGTATGTGTGTTCGCTCTACCTGTCTCTCAGTTTCTGACCATTTTGCTTGATATATTCTGACTTCTCTTGATATCTTGACCAATACCTTGACTTGAGCTTTTTGCAAATGACGGTGACCTCGTATCCTCACTATGTCTTTTGATATTCTTATCAGGTTGGTGATCCAGTTCAGCTGCCTGCAACTGTAATTTCATCGACTGCTCAGAAGTTAGGGTAAGACATCTCCTTATTTTCCGTAATTGATTCACATTGCGGTTTTGCAATGCTGATACAATGGTAATGTATCCATTAGATATGGAACAAGTTTGTTCAAGAGATTTCAAGCTGCTGGTTTTCCCGTGCAAATGCTCAAAATTCAATATCGTATGCATCCAGAGGTAGTATCCCAGCCTTAATTCATCTAAGATTGAAATTTGAATGGTTTTCTGATTTTATTAATACATTCAATAAACAGATTAGTATTTTTCCTTCAAAAGAATTCTATGAAGGCATCCTAGAAGATGGGGAGGGACTCAACAAAAAACGTCCGTGGCATTCCTACAGCTGCTTTGGGCCATTTTGCTTCTTTGATGTTGATGGCATTGAATCCCAGCCGTCTGGAAGTGTTCATGGGTGAATGAGGATGAAGTGGAATTCATAACCCTCCTATATCACCAATTGGCCATGCGCTATCCAGAACTCAAATCTAGTTCTCAGGTAGCTGTTATATCACCATACAGGCATCAGGTGAAACTCTTGAAGGACCAATTTCGGTCGACCTTTGGGGATCAATCAAAGGAAGTGATAGATGTAAACACTGTTGATGGATTCCAGGTAACTAACTAGTTTATTATCATGCATTTGCAGATCTGCTCTATATACTCTAGCAAGTAGCAGTGATTATAATGTTGCATCTTGTTGCTCACATGTAGGGCCGTGAAAAGGAAGTTGTCATGTTTTCATGTGTTAGATGCAATAAGGAGCAAAAGATTGGGTTTGTTTCTGATTTTCGACGAATGAATGTTGCCATCACCAGAGCTAGGTCTGCTGTACTAGTAAGTGCTTTTAATGCAAACTTCAAAATTTCGTCCCTAATGCTTTTTTTTGCATGATTTACAGTAGCATACTAGCACCATTACTATCTTTTTTCAACATTGCATATGCACTCTAACTAGCAGGAAGAGATGAGTTTGAATTAAATGGTCAGAGAGCTTTACAGCTCAATAATATGTATACATAAAGGGAACAACTCATTCTCTCCCTCCCTCCCTCATGCACACACACATGCACAACTAAGCATGCTTGTTCACGGATATTGCTGCAGTTTTAGTAATGCCATGTGAGGTACTGAGGCTATAGTGCCTCATTTCCTTTATGAGATCAATGAACTGTGTGATTTGTAACTTCAGTTCATGGATTCCATCCATTCTCCATATCTCCAGGAGTTAGCTTTGGAAAAGTGAACCATGCATCCATGTAGATCTGTTTCTGGCTGTACCGCTATTTGCTTATATTAATGTGGTTTGTTGGTTCACTTATAAATCCAAATAACAATTTGCATAATACAGGTCATCGGTTCCGCTTCAACACTGAAGCAAGATAAACACTGGAACAACCTTGTTGAGAGTGCCAAAGAGCGAGACCGCTATTTCAAGGTGTGATTACTACCATCTTTCTTTAAAGCTTAGAAAACAAACATTTGGGTGCATCTAACTGCGAACATCTTGCAGGTTTCAAAGCCATTCTCCACATTCTTTGCCGAGGATAAGTTGAAAACCATGAAGGTGGAAAGACTTCCTCCAGACGTGAGGAGATCTCAGGCACTAGAAGCAATTAATGAAGTAGTTGTAAGCCAAGAAGTCATGGATGTCGATGATGCTGGTGACCAAGCGGATGGAGGGGATGATGATGCCATGGAGGCTGACGATGGAGGCGGTGATGATTAATTTTTGGGCAATCATATAGTCGTGGTCTGCACGGAGAAGTTGTATTAGAGAACAGGTACATGGATGAGCAAATTTTTGTAGGTGGATATGGAGGTTGCCCCCTGCCAGGGCCCTTAGTTGATCCTTCAATTAGAAATTCTGTATATAGATATTAGTAGCAATTTTTGGGAGGAAGAGGTGGCTGAAATGTCTGAGTTGATATTGCTTGGATCTTAATTATGTAATCGAGCTCCTTACATTGTGGAAAAATGTTAAACTGCACGAGCGCAGCGCTAGCTTCTATTGTCTGCTTATAAATCTACGATATCTGTGCTTGTCTTTTACATGAACTGGCATTTGGCAAAGAAAATCATATTCCTGGTCCACTTTTCTTCGCCAAAGCCACATGCGCGAGCCCTGATATTGAGGCATTCACTAGTACAGAAATCGATATCCGAGACGGTTCAAATAGCACATTCGAGGCGGTTATAGCACTCGTCTCCACGGAGTGGTCACGGATATGGGGGCACATATCGGAGGCGATTATTCAACCGCCTCGGATATCAGCTATTATTCAACTGTCTCGGATTATATCTGATATCCGAGGCGGTTGCTATTATTCAACCGCCTCGGATAACATACCAGGCGTTTAAAAAAAGATCCTACCCGGCACTGCCGGTTAGGGTTTCACTAAAACGACTGTAACTTTTGCATACGGTGTCCGTTTTGGGGTCCATGACCACTCAAAATGACCGTATCGACGAGGCGCATCTAAAAAAATCTACTCGTCTTTAGACCTGTACAATTTTTCACCTCCAAATTCGCCCTCTAAGACTGACTTTTGCCCCTCCGAACGAAACGTCGTCTCTTCTGACCCTCCGTTGAACTTCTTCCCGAGCTCCAAATGCAGTAATTTTTGTAGATTCCGAACCGTGAGGGAGTAGAGCTGCTAGAAAAAAATACGAGAAAAAATTTAAAAAATAAAAAATTTCACTCCAAATTCGGCCCCGAACGAATAATCGCCGCTACCGAACCCTCCGTTGAACTTCTTCCCGAGCTTTAAATGCAGTAAATTTTGTGGATTTCGAACCGTGAGGGAGTAGAGTTACTAAAAAAAATACGAAAAAAATTTTAAAAATAAAAAATTTATACACTAGTAGAAAACGAGCCAAAAAAGACACAAATCTTGACTTGGGAGGGTCTTGCTCACCTCAAATCAAAGCGAAACTGCCATGAAGCCTCCACCTTGTTCCTACCGGAAGAATGATGGGAAGAGAAGAGCCTCCTTGCGATGGGAATGGTGAGAGGAGAATGAAGGTTGAAGGGAGGAGAGTAGAGTAGAAGGGAGAAAGAAAATCTGAATCTGGCCTCTCCCTATGCACTGAATCGAATATATAGTCCTCTGCCACAGACGCTGAGGGAAAAATTTCGGGTTTTGAAATTTCGGAGTTGGCGGGATTCTGAAATTTTGGGTTTGAACACATCCGAGGCGGTTGTAAATATATAACCGCCTCGGATATGCACCTTATCCAAGGCGGTTGGATATTTACAACCGCCTTGGATGACTCTATTATCCGAGGCGGTTTCTTCCGAAATCCTTATCCGAGGCGGTTGGATATTTACAACCGCCTCGGATATCAGTTATTGGAGGCGTTTTTGTCTAACCGCCTCGGATATGGCGCATCGGATGAACGATTCTGTACTAATGATTGAACTCGAGTTATGGACATTTGCAGCTACTGCGTGATTGCAAGGACCAAGAACCTTGACACTGAAGGTGCCTTACAAGAAACCCTTGAAAGCTATAAAAGGCAGTGCAGGAGAGCGCCAACCCTCCTCGACTCCCAGGAAAGCAGCAAGATAAGAGTGAGAGAATGAAGAGGCTTAGCTCGCGCAGATTTCTTGAAGTGCGGCGAATTGTCGGATCGGTATACATCGGGATAAAAAGTAGCTCAAGAGGACCAAGAGTCAAGATACACGAGTGAGAGACGGATGTGTCGGACGTTGGCGGGAGCGAATTATCCGTTCCTACCCACCTGGATAACTTTATTCTCACCACTGAACCACCGTGACTGCAGGGACCCATAACCCATCTAATGGCTGCAGCAAATGCCAGCAGGAGATGGAAGACAGAATAGAGAAATCTATAAAGGCATCAACAGATGCAGTGAGGGTTGTAAGAGATGGAAGGCCAAGAAAATAGAGAAGTAAACATTCGAAAAAAGAAATAGAGAAGTAGACATATAGACTACTAGAAATCACCATAGGATTGGGAGGTATCTAGAACTTGGTCTATGTGTGTTAGCAATGTGAATCAACATGGCGGAAGGGAGATTATTTCCGCATAGCTAGCAAAACGTACCGGTAACACACAAGTAGAGGCACGGCAAATTATGCTTGGAAGCTTACTACGCAGTGGGGGATTTTGTGCGAGTAGCAGCACAAACACTTGTTCATGTAAATTTTAGTTTGGAATAGCCATGGCCAGTTTGATCGAACTAAGCTTCTTCCATGACCTCTCGTGTTCCGCATGTGCACTTATCTCATTATTTTTTTGAAACGGCAATATATTAACTTAACGGTACAGAGACCACAAGAGGAGGATAGCTGCCCCCGATAATTCTGAAAAGGATCCTAAAAAACGAAAATTATATCTAGGTCCCTAGGACAAATCTCCTCACACGCTCCACAACCGGACTCCAGACCGCCGCCATGACGCCGGAGACGAAGGACAGAGGCCGAAGCTCCAGCTTCTGGGTGACCTGCACCGGAACGAAAGAGGACCATGTCTCGTTGAGTTGCCGCAATAGTCGTCCGCCGCGGACGGCGGAGCTTCACCTTCGTGGATACCTCATCGGTAGGGGTGACGCCCCGATCCGAGCAGGTTCTCGAGCCAGCGCCCCGGAATAAGATCCGCAACCTGGTCCACATCTATTTTTAATCTTTCAACTATTGTTCGAGCCTAGTTTAGTTTCTTAAACTGAAATTAGCCAAACTCGATCCTTAACTGTCAAAATAGTGGTCCATCATCGCACTCAAAGTGTTTTGGCTCATGACTTAGAGATAAATTTGCACATATGACATCCCAGTCAGCGCAAAGAAATTTTTTTAAAAAAAAATTAAATAACTGGTTTTTGAGAAAAAAATGAAATTTATTTTAAAATTAGGAATAAGTCTGAAAACAGAACACTCGAAAGAAAATATTGAAAATTATGAAATTTAAAGAAAATAAAAAATAGATAAAAAGAAAAATAAGAGGTACTTATGAAAGCTTACAATATGGTGATTTTTCATAGATATTGATAGAGAAAATTCCATATATGCCACTCAAAATTTGACCGTTCCAAATATGCCATTGAAAATGTCCCTCTTCTAAATATACCACTAAAATTTTACATCGGTTCTATATATGCCATTAACATTAGTTGACCGCTAATCGTTAAGTGGCTATTGAAAAGATAGTTTTGCTCTTTGTGTTGTCTTTCATATATGCCACTTTGTAGTAAATGTTAAATATTACAAAAATTTTAAAAAATATTTTCTTTAACATATGTAAAAACATGTCCATAAATACAGCTACTACATTTACTACAAAGTGGCATATATGAAAGACAACACAAAAGGCAAAACTATCTTTTCAATAGCCACTTAACAGTCAACTAACGGTCAACTGACATCAATGATATATATGAACTGGTGCAAAATTTCAGTGGCATATTTAAAAGTGAGACTTTTTCAGTGGTATACTTGAAACCAGTCAAATTTTCAATGGCATATATAGAATCCTTTCGAGAGGGGCAAGGAACCAAAACAATTAAGCGTCGTGTCATCTAGTTACAGAATTTGGGACTAAAACAAAAATCAACCAATAGTTAAGGACCAAAACTACAATTTTTGCTTTAATATTTACACCTTCCTGTAAAGGTGCGGATTCAACGAGACGCAAACAATACTAGCTTTCCTAGCGTGTCTCCCTTTCTACACAAAATCCACTATTGTTCTGGTAGGCACCGACTAAGCAGGAATTCTGGACCAAGAATGGTTGGTCAAGGGTTACAAATAAGGTGACAAGAATGCTCGGTGCCAGGAAAAAAACAAAAATTTAGCTGTATCTTTCGATTCCACTAGAACAGCTTCCAACCTTGAAGTCATGATCATTTGCTTGAAACGAACACTAAGACAAGAAACGAACTCAACGGTTCAAACTTGAAACTAAGAACATGATCATTTGCTTCAGTGCAACTCTGGTAGGAGGAACCACCATATCAACAAGCAACAAGTACAGAAAAGGCAAGCTCACTAACCATAAGGCATTTGCAGATGCAGATTCAGTACTGAGCGAACTCTCCTTTCCAGCCAAAAAACAAGCTAGCCGTACAGTGTCAAGCTACCATGTATGATAAATAGGTTTCTTTAACAGTAGTAGAAGTAAGGGGATGAGAGCAATAGAAGATAACATCAATGCTCCAGGTGGAAAACACATTCAGTTAAACGCTGCAGTTTGCTTGCGTCGAGCTTCTGGTTGGTCTGAACCTTTTGTTTTCTGACAGTAAGCATCTTGGTTGCAACATCCAAACTCCAACCATTTTGCACAGCGTCTGCATTCAGGAACAAGGCAACTATTATCATCAACTGCAATAACGTAAGTATAATGTGCAGAACTAGCAGGCCTCAATACCCTGCCTTTCCCCGATACAGTTAAAGCAGTCTTAACAGAATGCATAACTTTTTTTCCAAGACAACATGATGTGTCATATTGATCAAGGAAAAGCAACTGTGCAACAAGATGATTGAATCACTCTATTCAAACTGAAAGGAGGTTTATCAGTTTGTATTCATATCCATCAGGGACTTTTGTCAATTAGAAGAGTAGTTTGTTCCAACCAACATGCCCAAGAACTTTACGCACCGTGGTTGTCAATGGCAAATTGATATAGATATCAATAAAATAATATCATCTAGTGTCCAGAATTGTATAAAAATTTCCAGAAAGTTAGAAAGTGTGTAAGAAAAAATTATTCTTGTTCTATTACTTCACAAAAAATATTCTTGTTCTAACTATGAACATGTAGCAAATAATGGGGCACTGGGGTCTCACAACAAAATATCAGCACTACTGGGCAAGTTCAAAAGAAAACCAATGTAATGTACAGTGCTCAATCTACGAAAGAAATTAGGACAACATTTGATGGCTTGAGATGGAATATATAGTGATTGAAGTCCGTTTATATTGACTAAAATGCAACACTGCTCCTAAATGAAGACAAATAACTCGTGTGTCGTGTATAACAGTAGTAGACAACTAGATGGACATGCCAAGCAAATAAGTTTAGAGCTAACATCGGAGACCAAGAAATCCAGCGTAGTCACCTCATGCTCACAGAAAATTAAAGGGGTATCAATTATTTACAACCCCAAACATTGGCATTTGATAATTGATGATTTATCACCCAAAATGCCATTGCCATGTGGGTCCAGGGACAGATGTCAATGAGAAAATAGAGTGGTAAATCATGAAGTGCCAATACTTGGGGTGGTAAATCATCAATTTTCCCAAAAGTTTAAATTGGACACAGAGCACATACGTCTTCAACTAAAGCATACTTGCATCACTATCAGAAATCATGCATAATATACATAATTGGTGCTTAAACAGTAAAGTGATAAAAAAATAAAGAGTGGCCATGTTTTCTATCGTAATTTAAGTTAAATGTATCAGAAGGATAGAACTTGTGAAAAGGTAACTGGATATGTGCCCCCCTGGCCAGAAAATATCTTTGACTGATGAAGAAAGTGTTCACACTTCAAATATAAAGGAATGTTAGCCATCTCAATATGCTTGCGTTCTCAACTTGAGGATATCACATTTCATATGCAACAATCTATCCTAAGATGAAGAAATGCAACATACATGCTTCAAGCAAAACAAGCAATTAAACATGCTAGAACGCTCAGATTAGGTAAAATACTTGCTAATTCGCTCTTAAGTATTTAAGTATTAACTGGGCGGATTCCAAAACGTACAGTTAGTAGCATCCTCCTCAGTCATCCCCATGAAGTGAGCCACGTCTGCAACGCTGATTGTGGAATACGCAGAAGTTAACAGCTGGAATATCCTCCTTCTGTAGCTTTCTGCATCATTACAAACCAAGATTGAAAATCCACGTTAACTAACAACATAATCAAAAACAAAAACAAGCATTAAATAGTTTGCGTTGTAAGACAGACCAGTTGACCATGCAAGCAAAAGGGGAACATTAACCATATAATTAGGCAGAAATAAAAAAAATCCTGGCAGAAAGTCAGAGCAAGCGCTTCACACAAGAATTTAACTTCTCTAACTCTACAATAATAATTCCACAACTGTGCAACGAAAAAGGCTGCAACTGACATGCATGCATTTCCTGAAATGCAAGTATTATGCCATTAACATCCAACAGATTCTCTCAACTAAATGATAACACATCACATAGACTATTTCAAAAGAAGCATGCATCAAACTGTGTCACCTATGCACCTCCATTTGTTGCATCATGTTGTCAATTAGGCAAACGGTCCTAAGCTGCAGTATTTAGGGATCAAACAGCCAATCTCTTATCTAAACACTACTAAGCTCATCTGTCATTACAATGGACACGACAAAAACCCAGTGGACAAAGCCATCTCTTCTGGGACCAATTATTCATAGATGTAGTACACTTCTTCAACAACCAGACTATCATAGCACAAAAGTCTACTGCAATTGTCACATTCATATTCAATGAGGATTCTGCCCAATTACACAGATATATCTTCTCAATAAATACTCCATAAGGACCGCCTACTTACCTGCCTCTCCACACCCAAAGACAAAACTACCACAGCTCTATCAAAGCAAGCAATCCAAACTACACTACTTCGCACAAGAAAACTATATTACATCCTAATCCTAAACAGTAAAAATACGAGCAATACCTAGGAAGGCAGCCACAAAATCAGCGATTTCAGGGCTCCACTCGAACCCCTGCGCAGCTGTGTAGACACCGGCGTAGTCACGATTCCAGAGGCACTGACCGATCTTCCAGACGGCGGCGAGCTCCGGGCGGGCGTCCTTCACCTCCTGCGGCACCGTCTTCCACAGAAACCTTGCGCTGTTCCTACTCACGCACCCAGACCACACAGCATTGTCACAAAAACCCTAGCTCGAAGCCCAAATCAGGACGCGAAAAATATTAATAAAACGAAAAGTGGGGGAGCAGATTACATACAAGTCGTTGAGGTAGAGGTGGGCGAGGAGGTGGACGGCGTAGGGCCAGTCGTCGGTGGCGGCGCCCCGGGACGCGACCTGCGAGTCGAGTCGTGGAGCGCGTGAAGAGGGCGGGGTGGACAGGAGGGGGAACGCCTCGTCGCTAACCCTCGTATGCGGGTGGGAAGGGAGAGAGACGAGGGTGCGTACCTGGAGGAGGAGGTCATCGCAGAGGGGGGCGAGGGCGGAGTAGGACTTGGCGGAGAGGGCGGCGTGGACGGCGGAGAGATCCATCGGAGGAGGAGGAGGAGATCGCCGGCGGTGGGGGATGCGGGGGGAGGAGGGTTTTGGCCTCTGGGGTTGTGGGATTCGAGTAAATTTCGGGCAGTTTTTGCGTCTTAATACTACCTACCTTTTTTTGTTGGAGAGACTACGGAAAGAAAAGAAGACAGAATCCGCGTGTGTTTTGATCTGAACGATCTGGCCCATCCAGCCTAGCCGCTTTGGATGGGCTTGGTTGCCAGCTTTCAGCCCCGCTTGGACTGGATAATGGATGGTGAGGTGCCCATATACTCCTATATAGGCCACCTCTTAAGAGTGCAGGGAAGATTCCTCTCAAAAAGAAAAAGAAAAAGTGATGGGAAGAGCGAATGTCTTGACGAGGACATCCTAGTAATTACTCTTATCGGTCCATATCGCAAGACTTCAGGTCAAGCAATCACAATAGAAATATATAATATACCAGTTGTCTAATTTTTACTTCTTATATGACGAGTTTCTGTTTGGATGAAAAAAATATTTTTGTCACGTAGAAAAATTATTTTAATCACACATAAATTATTACATGAAAATATTATGTTGCATTTTTTCAAAAGATTTATTACATATGTTTTAATAAAATATTTTGATGACATAGCGAAATGTTTCTCCACGGGCTTCCGATTCAAAACTAAGATCGGATGTCCGATCCCCAATCTTTCTGTTAGCGACCTAGGGGAGAATTGGGGGAAATTGGGGCTATTGCTCGCTGAATAGCGGCGAGTTCATAGATCACAGTAGCAGACGTCTCGCCAGGACAGTGTTTACAAAAGAGAACGGCCCTTGCCGTGTCCGACTTCCCATCTTCCCTCCTAACTATCTGATGATATAAGAAGACTAGCCGATGATGTTTACCCAGTCGCTGGAGACATAGCGCTTGTTGGACCTCCTGATGCGTTGTTCCTTCTGGGCCGGGCTTGGATCCTCGTCTTGGGTCTCTGGTAGAGGAGCGGTGCTAACACTTTCTCATTACAATAACAACCGAATCTTTTCATACTTGAGATACCACCCGATCATCATGAGAATTGGCTTCTACATGATGCTTCTATACTTTGTGGTTTTAGGTTGGAATGACATGTCATAGCTGGAAGCAAGGGAGAGAAGGGACACCAAGCCAAAGAAGTGATGAACCCTTGGTTGAGAGTGGACATACCTCAAGACATATCCATGGTGTATAGAGGAGAAGTGCATGAGAACGGATATACCCTTGGACATGTCTAGAGTCTACAGAGGACAAGAAAATCAGGACGGACATACCTTCGAACATGTACTGAGTTGCATAGAAAAAGCGGACGAGGATGTGACATACCCCCTAACATACCTCCAAACATGTCTATGGTCAACTGATGAGAAAATCCAAACTTGGTTATTCAAGTGGGATTGCGCAATGCGCAATCCCTATTCACGATGGCTAGGGCTGTGGGAGGGCTACGGTTAGACATTATCGACAGAAGAAAAACCAAGAGGGTCTCGCTCCTTTTCTAGTATTTGAGCCTCCAAACCACAACAGGAGATCGGGAAATCCTCTCCACCCTAGTTTTTACATTTTCTTGTGTTTGTAAGGATCGAAGTGCGCCGACTCGAGTGAAAATCTTGGTGTCTATCAAGCGAGTTTGTTAGGTAAGTTCTTTTGTCAAAGGCTATCGTACCGACGTATGTTACTAGCGATTGATTCATCGAGCAACTCAAGCTTTCCTTACTGCTTCGTGAAGATCGGGCCAAACAAGCCTCCGTATCATGTCTACTTGTTCCAACTTTAGATATTTTATGGATTATTTGAACTATTTAAATGTCTGACGATACTTGGGTGTTGAAGATCCTATTTTACTCATATTTTTGCAACTTCCCTGTGATGAAGCCTCGTAGAAACACATGTAGATGTCGCTGTGCTTATGATACTTTCTTATATAACAACAAGGACGGTTATTCTATCAATTATCAGCTACATGATACATGCAAGGTTAATTAGTACACTGATACGCTGCTACCTTCTTTTATTTTATTGAATAACTTGGCAGTCTATTAGTTTCTCTCTAAAGAAAGATAACAAGAATTCACAAATTTTGCATTTAAATCGTCGTGGTCGTCCCCGGCACGCATTGGCGAAGCTGGACGTGCGGTGGTATCGGTGCCTCTGAGGAGCTGGTCCAACAACTACTTCGCCGAGGTCCACAGCTACTTCGCCGACAGGAGTGATGTCGGGTCGTCCCCGACGATCACCCCAAGCACGAACACCGTCGTGACGTCCAAAAAGATGAAGGGGAGAGAGATCAACGGGATGGCAGTTTGGTGCTCATAGCTGCATGACTTTCCCGGGAGCAGTGGCTAGAGTTTTGGTAAGAAGGAATCTCGTCCATCTGTTGCCGATCTGATGGTGGAAATAATTTACCATCTGTTGCCGATCTGATGATGGAAATAATTTTACATGCGTTCCCAGTATGATTGTTAGATGGTACAATTAATCGGACTACAAAAATCAAAATGCATATCTCTTCGGGAAAAATCAAGACACATCTCCTTGTTTATTAACTATTCATCAGCACATCACGGCTATTACTTCCAACAAATAAAATTCCAATTTGATGGGAGGGCTGACGAGGAGGATGTCGCCGCCGCCGCCGCTACATCTGAAGGAGGAGGTAAATCCGCACGCTGCCGTACGTGCAATCGTCCATTAAATCGAAACACCCTGGGTTCATCCGTAAACAGCAGTATCAATGTTCTTCGCATAAATCAGTCGTGTGTGCGCATAGTCCGCACATATGGTGAATTAATCTTCTTATTACCCATGTGTTCTATGCTTCTGCATGTGCAATTATAAAAGTTAAACCAGTAGTGTTCTTACATGTGTATATATCGCTGCGGAACTATTCCTTAAGTTTCGATTAATTAGCAAACGAACAAGGGATCAACAAAAAAGCAAAGATATGACTGTTTACACTTTCATCGCAAAGGAAAAAAGAAGGATGGAACTTATCAAAACTGTAAAAGCAAATCAGCGGAAAAGTATAGCGATAATGTTGTTGCATGATTTACACTTACATTGCTATTGTAAAGAATGTGTTGAACACATATGCATCATCGACGGGACAATTTGTGAATCCATTAAAGTGTTCCTTTCTTTTTTCTGTGGCATGTTCGGCAGCAGCTGTAGAGGAAGTAAAGAACATTTTGGAGATTTCCCAGGAGGTTTTTGAGCCTAAGTATCTAGGCCTACCTATACCAGAAGGGCGTATGCATAAGGGTAGGTTCCAATCTTTGCAGGAAAGAATTAGGAAAAGACTTGTTGATTGGGGAGAGAAGTATTCTTCAACAGGAGCAAAGGAAATATTGATTAAAGCTGTCGTTCAAGCTATACCAACTTATGTTATGAGTGTGTTTCGGCTACCGGCAGGTATATGTGATGATTTGTCAAAATTAACTCGTCAGTTTTGGTGGGGAGTGGATAAAGGAAAAAGAAAGATGACTTGGTTGTCTTGGGACAAAATGATACTATCCAAATCCCATGGGGGGATGGGCTTCAGGGATATGAGACTGTTTAACCAAGCGTTGCTTGCCAAGCAAGCTTGGCGTTTGATCGAGTCACCGGAGAGCTTGTGTGCTCGTCTTTTATGTGCAAAATACTACCCAAGTGGTTCTTTGGTGGATACTGTCGTTACAGGAAATGCATCGGCTGTGTGGAAGGGAATTGAATACGGACTAGAGCTTGTGAAGAAGGGGATGATATGGAGGGTGGGCAATGGTGAGTCAATCAGGACATGGAGGGACCCTTGGTTACCAAGGGGTCCATCACATAGGCCAATTACACCAAAGCGTCGTTGCCGACTTCACCGAGTCTCGGATTTCCTCGACGCTCATGATGCTTGGAGAACAGACACTGTACATGAGCATTTTTGGCCCCAGGATGCCGAGGTTATTATGAGGATCCGGACTTCACCCTGTTTAGGGCCGGACTTCATCGCCTGGGCCCCGGAAAAATCAGGACGTTTCTCGGTGAAAAGTGCCTACCACCTTGCAGTTCATGGTCACGTCTCGAACTTCTCTGAGACAGCATCGAGTGACCAACCTGATGGCAGCCGGTCGTTGTGGAATTTAGTCTGGCATGCAAGTGTTCCTCAGAAGCTCAGAATCCACGCTTGGAAAATTATCACAGAGGCCTTGGCGACTAACGCTTGTAAGCATCGTCGCCATCTGACTGCTTCGGCTACGTGCTCTCTTTGTGGAGTTGAGGATGAAGATACTTACCACGCGCTAGTCACATGTCGTAATGCCGCGGATCTGTGGGATGCGATGCGGGAGATTTGGCCGATCCCAAGCAAAGAATAGGTTCGTAACACAGGTTCAGAGTGGTTGTTTCATGTGCTGATGAAGGAATCTGAAACTACACAAGCCATGATCCTGTTTATTGTATGGAGAGTATGGGCTCTACGTAATGACATGATCCACGGGAAGAAGAATCCACCTATACATGTATCAAAGGAGTTTTTATCAAGCTATTTAAATTCTATGCTCCAGATTAAGCATCAGAGTGTCGAGGAGATTATGAAGGGCAAGGCAGCGGCTGCCTTGTGCAGGCAGACCCCTACGGCGAAGACTAGCAACGTCAAGCCTTGGCCGAGGCCGCCTGCTGGATGGGTGGCTCTATCTGTAGATGGGGCATTTGTCGAAACTGACGGAACTGCAGGCTCTGGGATGGTTCTGCGGGATGATTCAGGAACGGTTATTTTCGGCATATCGGCACCTGTTCTTCTGCAATGATGCACTCGAGTCCGAGGTTAATGCTATGATAGAAGGGATTGCACTAGCCTTAAGATGGTCGGACAAACCGCTGATTCTCCAATCGGACTGTGCTGCTGTTATCCAAGCAATTACTTGCTCTTCGATGGATCGTTCCGTCTACGGACACTTAGTGGTGGAGATCAAACGTCTACTGGAAGAGCGTGAGTTTTTTCCTCAGAAGATTGATCGTTTGCAAAACAGGGTTGCTCATGTTTTAGCTAATCATGGTCGTACTGGTGGTGGCACCGCGTGTTGGTTGCGCCAAATTCCAGATTGTATTTCAGAGCTTGTATTAGCTGACAGTAATCCTAGTATCATGGAATAAAACTCTCGTATTACCCCGCAAAAAAAAACAAAGCATACGAGAAGTAGGAAGAGCGGCACTTGCTCACGGCCATCTTTTCTTTTTGATATATTGTAGAGCAATGTGGCAATATTTTTTGGCCTGAGGCCACCTAGCCACACCGAAGTCGGCCTTCTCAACATCGCCAATTGTGATGACCGTTGCCACATGGAATAGCCTCATGTCTGTGTCGTGATAGGGACTTCCCAAACCGATCCAAGTGCGCTGCAAGTCCGTCCACTCAAACCATGACCAACAGAGTCTCAGTTGTCGCAAATTTGTCGAGGTGCAGGATCTCCATCCCACCTATGGCTATTGGCCGACAGACCGCTTTCCAATTGACCTTGCATTTTCCTTCAGAAGCTTTGTCCGAGCCAGCTCAAAGAAATCCTCTTCTACATTTGCCAATGTTTTTCTTGACCCCCGACGATATATCTAGCGGCATCATATGTACACTGAGAAGTAAGGACAAATTTAACAATTGTGGCCCGACCAGTCGCCGTGACATGCTTCCCTTGCCATGGTGCCAATTTGACCGCTATTCCTTGATTGGCTGGAAATGAATTCTCTTTAATCCACTCCAGGACTTGGGCCTCCGTACTCGCTGCGGCGGCGAGCGTCTTCCACGCAGTAAGTAGAACCTGCGCTCTCGAGTCTCGAGTGATCACCCCGACGCTCGCCACATCAGTAGCCTTGCGGAATGCCGCGTCAACATTGATTTTCGCTCAGACCGCAGTACGCCATCAGCCGGGGCCTTGGAGAGCGTGCACCAGCAATCCAGCAAGGACGCCAAACTCTGAAGCTCTCCAGAATAACAGCAGGGACCAGGAACAACCAACCAGGTCCCCGACGCAACGCTACACCTTCCATGGCGGTAGCCGCCAGCGTTCACGGCAGCCCAACCATGATGACCTTCGATGATATCCGACAACAACAACGTCGATTGGTAACAGTGAAGGAATCAGGTGCCACGCTGAACTCTTAACCGTTTTGACAAATCGTAAAGCAATCTTGCGTTCGACAGGCATGCACACTGCCGCAATTCGAACCAGCGAAGAGACATGAAAATGACCTGCCTTATCGCTTTCAGCAGCAACACAAACGCAGTATTGCAAAGTACAATTTGAATGGAAGCTAGTTCAAAGGAAACGGTGTGCGATTTCAAACATCATAAAAGAATCTTCTGAGCTAGATTTGATGATAACACATGAAGGATGCTACAATGCACAATTGGAATGATACCAGGTCTGGTATAAAAGTAAATGGAAGAATAACCTAGCTACAAAATCATAACTAGCCTCATCCCCCACATTGGAGTCATTCTGTCAACTTTGAACATAAACCTAACAAGATAAAGTTACAACAGAAGATACTATTAATCTAGCAAAGATGAGAGTTATCACACTACATAGTTGATGTGACAGCCAATCTACTCTTCAGGAGCAGGTCCTTGAGGAGGTGGTCCACGGCCACGACCCCCTCCACGTCCACGACCACGTCCTCGGCCTCGACCCTGGCCCCTTCCTCTGTCACCTTCTGCATGGGAGATAAATAATTATGAGTTCCCTTTTAGAAAAATCTACTTTCAATGGAAGAAAAAAAAAGCTACAACTGGTGAGCAAACCATATTCAGAGAGGCTAGTCAGGCAATATAAGGGAAAGGAAAAATATTCATGGTAATGCCAATTTGTAACATCACTACATTCCAAGGAAGCGAAAGCAGATTATGGAAGCCATATAACTTGCCACCAATATCTCAAATCACTCATTTTGCACATCTGATATACAATTTGCTTGAAGAGCGTATCATATATGTAAGATTTAAGGGTCCCCTGAACAACAATTTTCAGTCATCCATCCATCCATCAAATGTGGTACTAAGATCAGCAATAAGGATCAAGAGAGCAACAGACAAGAAACGAAGAAAATCAGTTAACATAAAATAACAACAGAGGATTTAAGAATGTTACTTCTAAATCAAATTCAAACAGAACTAACCATATCCTTGCACAGGAGGTGCACTATGCTCCGCACCATGATATCCACCAGCTTCTTCCATTACATATCCATCACCACCATAACCCCTTCCAGGCCCAAAGGATCCACGCCTACCCCTTCCTCTCCCTCTGCCACGATATCCCCGTGGAGCCTCCAAGTCTCCATTCTCATCATCATAATCTGCCCCTCCATTGCTGAACCCTATATCAGAATGATCAAAATGTAAAGAGAAATCAGGAATTAACAAAAAGACCAACCGTAATAATTCATAATTTGCAGAGATATATCAACTTTACAATCAAGTGTGAACAGGTAGATATTTACCTCTTCCCCTGCCCCTGCCCCGGCGACCACGTCCTCTTCCACGGCCACTTGGCAAGTCCTCTGCATCCTGATCGAAGTCAGTTGGTGGCCTGACCTGATCAGCTGGTATCGGTGGCTGGTAACTATAAAATTCAAAGCCATGTGAAATATATGTCATGAAGAGAACATTATAGCATGAGAATCCGTAGAGAAGAAGTAATACTGGCTAAGCGACCCTATTAACAGAGAATTGACCACATATCATCACTGCAGAAGACCAGGAGCTATTCCAAAATAGGCAAAAGGCTAGTGTTATGTTTGGAGCAAAAATTGTCTATATACTTCTAATATTTGATGTTATAAGTTGCAAACTATCTTCAATTCTTATACACGAGCAGGAGGCATGTGCTTGTCGATTGAGAAAACATAACAAAAATTGAGAAAGAAGTATGTGATACAACGAATCCTAGCAGAAATAAATTTAGTGATAGGCAAGAAATCATATGCTTAC
Source organism: Stipa capillata (assembly GCA_019208055.1). Classification (NCBI taxonomy): domain Eukaryota; kingdom Viridiplantae; phylum Streptophyta; class Magnoliopsida; order Poales; family Poaceae; genus Stipa; species Stipa capillata. The sequence goes on along the minus strand of JAGXJF010005437.1, from coordinate 308,146 downwards.
GATTCCCCAACAAATTTTGAACAGACATTGAGAAAAGGGAAAAGGATGAATCTTACTAACCCAGGAGACGACGTATCCAGCTCCTTCTTTGACAGCGTAATGGTAATCAAGGAAACATGGCGAGTAGTCTCAAGACTGTCATAAAGACATAAACGAATCATGTCAAAAACACACAGTCCCTTCCAAAATTGAAACCAGTATTAAGGAAAAAAATTCCAGTGCTTCTTACATGTTAAGGCCTTCTTCTAATGGCTCCCAAGTGTCAGTTATATCAATGGATTCGATAGAGTTATTCTGATGGAGACCAGCAATCCTTCTCTGCTCAGGAATTGCATAAATAAGTCAATAAAACTGCAAGGTGTATCAATTATTAAGAAGTGGCATTATGAAATTTTAGTTTTACCTTGAGAAGCTCCACGATGGCCACAGTCTTGTTGATAGCCCTTCCCATAGCCTTGATAACAATTTCATCCGTCGCATTGTCCTGTTATGGACAAAGAGATTTAGATATTTTAGGTACTTAGAAAATACCGACAAGCATAAACTCAAGCGAAGGAACGCAAAGCACTAGCCCAACCACAAGAGATCCTAATGACTATTGAATCTTAGTCTTAGTGGCATCTTATAGCTCCACACATCCATAAGCAACAGTAACTACTAATAGTACAACAAAATCTCATTGCCCAATAGTCAATACTACCTTTAATCCTATAAACTCGAGTTAAGTAGCATAGCTAATTACTGGTAGATTCCAAAAAGTTACAAACAAAACCCTACATATCCATCCACCAACAAGAACAATAAACAAAGCATAGCGATGGAAAGCGGTCCCTCCCTGCCTGAAACAGTTGAGAATAAGAAAGGAGGATACTAGTCAACCAACGCCTGGAGTTAGGTAGTCGTACCATCTAAACGAAGCAGACAACCGCAATAGAGCCATAAAACAGTAAACCTCTACGATTGGATGCCCTAAGCACACGACCAACATCGAGATTTGACTCAACGGTTTGTACTCCGCAAGGGTACAGAACCCACACTAAACCGGAGCCAGAAATCGCCGGAGAAAATCGATTCTTCCCCGACGGTGCGAAGCGGAGCAAGCTAGCTGAGCCGAGGGCGATGCGTACCTGGAGCAGGCCGAGGGCGTAGGTGATGTAGTTGCGGGTGCGGCCCTGCGCGGTGATGCGGATCTCGTTGGCGCCGATGGCCGCCTCCTCCCGCGGCTTCTCGACCCTCTGGTACCGATCCATGGGGGCTGCTCCTCGACCTCCTCCACGAGCAGCGCGCAGACGCGAATCCTCTCTCCTCGTCTCGGATCGATGCTAGTGGTTGCGGTCGATGGAGTAGTCGTGGTGGCCTCGAGGAGGTCGTCGGGGTGGCTGATATAGATGGAGGAGGAAGCAGAGACGGATAGGGTAGGGTTTGGTTTGCGTGGGGTGGGGTCGCCTGGTCCTGTCGGACCCGGTTTGGGTGTCCGGGTCGGCACCTTCGGTCGGCCCGCTGCGTTGGGTGGGTGGCCGGTTTGGTTTTGTTTGGTTTGGTTCGTTTGTCTGCTCCGCGTCGTCCCGGTGGTAGCGGGAATCTCGAGGCGCGGGCAGAGCTGATCTCCGCCGTTGGTTGAAGGAATTTGTCTTGTCTCGGTCTGGTTAGCATCGTCGACGTGTGTTTGTGACCTGTGAGTTCTGACTCAAAACTGTTCCTGTAAGAATCACGTGAGTTGTCTACGGGTCGTTGAGTTGCTGTCGCGAGGGGTTCGGTTTCAGGTTCCAAACTTGCCATCGCAGGAGAGCCAAACTGGGATCGTCAGATCTGAGTCGAATTGGGTTCGGTATAATTTTGTTAGCAACTCGCATCGCAAGATACAAGTTGCAGTAAAATTCCAATTACCAACTGAGATATCTAGAGGGTTCGAGCAATAACTAGAAAGGTCCGAGAGGAGCAAGAATAACTGGATAGGAGAAGGAAAGGATATGCCGTTCCTGGATGCCTTTAACAGTTCAACCTTCCTTCTTGGGCTTGCCTAGGCCCACGAGTCAGGCCAGTGCACACTCCGGCCCATGAAAGAAGCCCAATCTCACGCATAGGAATTCTTTTGCCGAAACCTCTCACGCATAGAATGGCTCCTGACAAAAAGCTCGTGACTGCCCTCAACCTGACAACAATGTGATTTAAGCTGGACATGGATAAATAATGGAGTCTTTTAGAAAAAAATGGAGTAAATTTCATCATAAAGTCTCCACTATCGTATTAGTTTCAAACATTCAATGATGTAAAGATCGACGGGCAACATGTCCTGACCGCCGTCGTCGCACCGTACAGAAGTCGATACAGTATTCTTCTGAATTCTGATGCGTGTTCAGTGCTTGGCTTGCTGCGCGCCGTCAGGGCTAGTTCACGGTAGGCTCTTCTTTCTTCCGGCAACTCTACAAAGTTGCAACAGGTCCAGGATGAGGCCGGGGCACGAGCAGTAAAGACAGCAGCTCAATACACTCTCTGTATCGAAGGCACTGTCGAAGTAAGACTAATGAGAATATTAGACGCTACTAGTACGTTACTAGTACATCAGTACATCTATAAGTTGTATACGCAGAAACTAGTTTATAGCTAGTTGCATTGCCTTTCAATGGTCCGGTAATGATATGAATCATGTTCCCCAAAATCGGAACCAACTGATCGGAATTAGATAGTTCGATCACCGTGCCATGCTAATTGCTAAATCGTGCTCGGATCCTTGAGAATTTGTCGAACGGCGTCATCGACTCGAAGAAACTGGTGAACAAAACTCATCAGTTGACAGGGATCGATGCTAACCGTACTCCTCTGTAGTGCCGTTGCTCCCGACCTCCCGCAAGCCGCAGTCGGTGTGACGGCGAAACCAATTCGTTGCTCCCGCCGCGTTGCCGCCATTCGATCGTAAATTAATCGAATCCTCATCCGAGACGAATTCGCCAAAGTTTGACGTTTTCAGAGTAACTCTTCTCCGCCACTGTTACTCTCATTTGATTTTGACCCTGTTTAATTGTGCTTTTCAGTAGATTTTATTTGAAAAGCTGTAGTTCAATCAAACAACTAGATTTCCAGCAACTTTTGTCAACGGTAGCTGTGAGCTTTGCAGTGCAAATATAATTATTTAAAAAAGCTACTTTCGATCAGTTTTTTGTAATATGTTGAAGCTTGGTACTCATTTTCCAAAATATTGTATATGGTTTGGATCAATCAAAAGCTATATGTTCACTTTTCATACAACCACAATAGTTTTTCTAGATAGCCAACTAAAAATAACTTTGTCAATAATTACAGTCCAACCAAATAGGTCCTTGGTATCCTTATCATCAGAGACTGTAGGTATAATTATAGTAGGGATATACTCATCGAGTTGGGCTGTCTAGAGAAGGGAGAGGTGGTGAGACCGTAGAGAAGCAAGGATAGAAGAATGTGTAAACTAATAAGAAAATGCAAAATTAGCTAGGAAGAATAATATCCTAGAAACGGGTACGGTTGTCTCCGTGTTACTAGTATTAAAGAGTGATCGTGTGATATTGCCGCTAAGCACCCACAAGCACGCGCGCGCGCGCGCACGCAACGCTTGTTTTCTTTCAAGTAACCTGTATCTAGGGTCTGGAGCGACCAATCAACTGAGTCGCTTGCCAGGTTTTGCATTGAAATGCAAGAAAGAGTTCGGTTGAAGTGCACTTGTTGTAGTAGAAGCATAAACTACTTGTCCATGAAGACCTTTTTAGGCTTAATCTAAAGTTGATCTCGTAGAGACTCATGAATCTTACTGCGGTCCTTTTTACAACCAATTTCCAAACTCAGTTGTTTTGTGCTATGGCAACCATCTTAATAACAACAACATGACAACAAGTTTTATTCTTAGTACATGTTGCTTGTCTAAGTTTTGATCACCCAATTACATCGTAGAATTCCTATTCCGAGTGTCCTGTGCACACCACCTGGTCCTAGTGGATCGTGTAACGGGTGTCACTTTTAGCAACACACTCTCGATAATGACCGATCCCCACCGTGAGCCGCTGCTGGCGACCCAAATTGTTTAAGTTCATTTATTTATTTTTTACTATTTTTTTACGGTGTGAAATTTGAACACAGTTATTTGAGTGCTTTTAGATTTATCACTAGCTCGAACTTTGCCGAGATTTCATTCATTTCAAAAGTTGTTCATCCTTGTTTTAGAGTTGAACTTTTGTGGATTCAAAATTCGAATGCCATAGTCAAAAGTTTAAAACATTGTAGAGTTCAAATTCATCCAAATTCAAGGTTCCGGTTTCAAAATTTGGAGTTCCTCGTTGCTAAGTTCTGACTATTTTCTAGAAAATATGTGGGGGACAAAGGAGAGTATATGGTCGTCCTCCTAGAAGAACAGTGGAAGCGAGGACTTGGTTAATTGGTGCTCTGGACATCATGCCTTGCAAAAGTGGTGCATGGAGCAGCCGAAAATCACACAATTTTGCCTGCCCAAGCAGACCTTCGATGCAGCGTATAGGTGGAGACTTGGGTACAAGACGTAACATACAAAATAATGTATTGCAGACGAGTAAACGTAAAGTCTGCAGTACGCTTTCATCTACTCGAAGCTGCACGCCATCATCTCCCTCGACGCGCCGCCCTCCCCTTGGCCTCACTGCTTGTTCCCTCGCCGCACCGGCCTCCCTCACCATCTCCCTCGCTGCTGCTGCTGATTGGAGACCGGGCGGGAGGCGTCGGGACACCTCTCGGCGGCGGGGCGGCGGGGCGTCGGGTCTCGCCTCGGCTGCGGGCGGAGCAAGCCTTCTACGTCGGGCCTTGGACGCAGCAGGGCTGGAAGAAGGCGACGGCCGGAGCTTGAACGCGACTTGAAGAAGGCGACGGGCTGCTCCACCACCACCACCACCACTACCACGTTCTCCTCGTTTTGATCCGGAAGTTCTTGGTACGCCCTAGACCTTAGTCCCACTTCTCCCAAATTGTTGAATCCACTCACATTCTTGTACAGGGCAACGATTACGCTACTCGCTCGCAAATTAAAGAACGATTACACTAATCGCTCGCAGATTTTTTCTTATATTAGTCAGTCCTCCACCACTTTAACACGCTAATTGCAGCCTCAGTTGGTCAATTCCCCCACTTTTCAGGTCCCCATCTTATTGTCCCACCGTCCAAGAACTAGCATCGCAAATGGTATTCCTGCTGCTTAAAAACTCATTTCTTGATTCCTCAGTGAAAGCGTTTGTACTGATTTTGTGATCTGTATGCTGAACGCATCGTGTTGTTTCGCTTGCAGGAGGAAGAGCGCATAGAGCCACCACCGTACATCCATATCGAGACTAACGATTTCTCGCACAGAAGGTGACTAGTTTCATTATGTATACTTTGTTTTTCCAACCAATCCACTGCGACGGGAAGCATTGGATCCTGCGGTTTTAGAATGTAATGCAAATCTCGTGCTTGTGTCTTGCAATACTTGCAGGCACAAGAGGCAGAAGGAGGAGGACATAGCTGTATGTGAGTGCCAGTATGATCTGATGGATCCGGAGAGCGCGTGCGGCGAGAGGTGCTGGAATGTATCGACTAACACAGAGTGCACTCCTGGCTATTGCCGCTGTGGTGTATATTGCAAGAACCAGGTCAGTTTTTGTTGTTTAGGTATTGGTGTATTGGTGCCATTACTGTGTATTTGTTTGGTATGTATTGTTATTTTTTAATCTGCATTCATGGTGATATTCATGGGGTTGCTGGCAAGAAGAAAAATGATGTCTGTGCAAAGTTTTGCTTTAGTTGAACTGGTCCTTAGCTGTGTAAGGATTGTTGCTAATTCAGGAGACCTAATATGATCTGGTTGTTTATAGGACGATGATATATTATTTAAATATATATAACCTATTTTTGGGTTGGTAGCCTGAAAGTTACACTTTGTAACTTCAAATAGCATTTTATGAATATAATGATTCAAAATTTCCAACTATCACCAAATCCATTGGAATTTGTGTAGTATTCCTAGTTCCATTATCTCTTATATCCAAAAACCCATGCCAAATCTGTGTATTCAAAATTTCAAATGGTGCTAAAGCGAAGTATTGTAATACAGTGAATTCTTTATGTGCTGCATCATCTCCTACTGATGCCTGTCCAACAATACTATTTGCTGTAAGCATGGTAATGCTTAATATGAATTAACATAAATTTGTGCTAAAAGTTAATTTACTACGATGTATTTTATGTACAATAGTCCTTATTTTACAGTTTACTGGTATTTTTGTCATTTCATATTCTTCCTTGTTAGCAGCGATTTCAAAAATGTCAATATGCTAGGACAAGGCTGGTAAAAACTGAAGGGCGTGGATGGGGACTTTTGGCTGATGAGAATATTATGGTGACTGAATTTATCTTGATGTTTATTCTGCTTATGTCCTTTCATATACCCAAGTAAATATGCTTTAGTAAGTAGTTGTTATCTTAATGGTTTTTTTAGGCTGGACAATTTGTTATTGAATATTGTGGAGAAGTAATATCATGGAAGGAAGCCAAGCGGAGATCTCAAGCATATGAGTCCCAGGGTCTGCAGATACTAGACCTCTTCCAATATTAGAATTGTGGTGCCTTTTGGCTAGTTATAATAGTTTGTTGTTTTCCCCACTAGGTTTAACGGAGGCTTATATTATTTACCTCAATGCTGATGAGTCTATTGATGCAACAAAGAAAGGAGCCTGGCCAGATTTATCAACCATTCATGGTATGTTTGTAGCAAATACATAAGTCATTTCCTATATTTTGTTTCTTTTGTTTTGATTACTCGATCATTGGAGTTTTTCCTTCTTTGTCACTTAAATGAAATCTAACAGCTTGTTGTTGAAGCATGCAGCCAACCTAACTGTGAGACAAGGAAATGGAATGTCCTTGGGGAAGTAAGAGTTGGTATATTTGCAAAGCAAGATATTCCTATTGGAATGGAATTATCGTATGACTACAACTTTGAGTGGTTTGGTGGTGCAATGGTGCGGTGCCTTTGTGGAGCTGCCAGCTGTTCTGAGTTTCTTGGGGCTAAATCACGTGGTTTCCAGGTGGGTTAAAAAATGGTACTGTTATATATCTCATGAACTTAAGAAATTCCTATTTCATGCTTGACTTTTAACACTAGGGTCTGACAGAAGGAAGCACTGTTATCTTAATTGCGGGCATATTCAGTAGTGTTTGTCCCTTCTCTCCATTAGACTGATAATGTTGCAGAACAAAAGTGCTGCTTGCTCTCTGTTTTCCTGCTTTTGCACATGTGCTGGGGCAACTCTTTGTGTTGCCTTTTTATTTCTTTGACGATTGTATTGTAATGAGGAGCGCTATGTACACTAGTCACTTCATCGTGGTTAATATTTAAAGTTATAAAGCAGCTATCTTTAATTATTTGTGGTCATGTTGTATCCTCTTTTAAAGTTAATATTTGGAATGCCAAACACTTGTCTAATGCATGCTTTATGGTTGCCATGCTTTAGGAGGCCACATACCTGTGGGAAGATGATGATGAAAGGTAAGCTTGTGCTTGTTTGTTAGTCTGCTGTACAGACAATAAAAGATGACACATCGTTGCTCTTTTCAAAAGTTGATTGACATAGCCTGGCGAGAAACTTTAATTTCACTTAGCCGGCCAATTTGTTAACTAAAATCTGGTTTACTTAAATGATTTTCAGTAAGATGTTATATTTGGTTATCTCTGCTAATTGGATTATTTTGTTTAGCAATAACCTTTTCCTGAATTAACATAAAAGGGGAGGGGGGGGTTGGGGTGCAGAAAACTTATTTAACAACCTACCCAGAAGTTTTCACAAACTGTAAACAAGTCATTGGTACTGTCATGTCTGATTTACCATCATTAAGATAAACTACGCAGATCTTTGTTAGCCAGAGAAACTTGTCCTGACAAGTAAAATTTTTTATTGCTTGCAATGCTGAAATATTTATGGGTGCAACAATTCCAAACACTAATTCAGCAAGCAAATACTTCCCCTCTTAAATGGCAGGTTTTCTGTTGAGAATATCCCTGTTTATGATTCTGCTGATGATGAACCTACAAGCATTCCAGTGGACGTCCTCTTAGCAAAAGATGAGCCAGTTACCGAGGGCAGCAACATCAACACAGTCCAGGGCACCAAGAATCCTGGGATTGCAAGTTCAAATGAATTCGCACCAATGACTGTTGTTGAACCATTGCCAGCAAGCTCAAATGAACTCAGACCAATGATTATTGAACCATTGAATGCAATTCCAATGGGAGTTAATTTTATTGAGAATGGTTCAACTGACTACGGTGCACAATATTCTGATGACGCTCTGGAAAATTCAATACATAAAGTTGCAAAGCTCCAGAATCAAAGTTCTCCTCAGAACAACAACCACCACACTGACTTGGTTCCGGTGAAATCCAAATCCAAATTTCCTGGTGCAAAAGCTAAACGTGATCTGCGCAAGCAACTGGATGTTGCAGATATTTGTGACCGATTAGCATCAGCTGTGGCACGTGAGGAGATATTGTACTGCGAGGTAAAGACCTACGGTAACTCCCTTCTCTTGAAAGCTGCAGTGGAAGCTATGAACTCTGCATGCTCACCCCGTTTTTCCAATCAAATATCACAGGAAGTGAAGAAGCAGGCAGCTGCTGAAATCGATGCCCTGTACGACGAGATAAGGCCAGCGGTTGAAGAGCATGAGAGGGACAGCCAAGACAACGTATCTACAAGCCTTGCAGAGAAGTGGATCGAGGCCAGCTGCTGCAAGTACAAGGCTGAGTTTGATCTATCTGCTGCGATCATCAAGAACATGGCCTCCACGCCTCTAAGAGCAAAAGAAGACGTGACCCCTAGAGAACAAAATGGATTATTATACCTGCAAGGTCCATGATCTAGCTGGAAGCGCGAGTTCGCGAACAATCTTCGGAAAACCAGTGGAAATCATCTAGCCGAATAGTTGAGGATTAGAAATATCCTTCGTTGATATCAATTATATTCGAAATGTTGCAAGGTAATATTTTTCTCAATACATATTCCGTAACCCGATTAATAGATGGCGAAAGACATCGTCAAATTTTGTCACCCTGTTCGGGTTGTCCCGTTTTAATCTGGGCGGTGGACTCAGCGATCGAGCGCATGGGACTGAAATTCTTCTGATTTTGAGCACCTACGTCCTACGAATACCCCGTCTCCGATGTACTTCCTCCTCTTGCCACTCGCCTGTTCCTCTTCCTCACAATTTGCTGCGTCTCCTTGTTTCGCCACAATTTGTTGCGCCTCCTCTCACAGACAGCGAACAGGACACAATAAATGCATGGTTCGATTAGGTCCTTCGTCTTCGGCGCGCAAGATTGACTTGGTGCCCACGGCTATTTTAGGGGGTTCCACCGAACCATCATGTGATATTACTAGTCTCCTTTGAGCACTAGAGTACTAGGATTACAGACTTTGCTGCTATTAGGAGAAGTTGATGCATTGTCCATTTGGCAAAGGACATATATGATCATAAAATCTTGCAACGAAAAGAAGTTTGCTTTGGAGTTAATGGCATTATCGATGTATATGCTTCCAGCTGGGTAGCCTGGGCATTCAGTTGGGAGATAATCAAGGCCGATGTGGTGGCGGCTATTTTCCATCTTGCCAACCTTCATGGGACTGTGCTTCGCTAATTAACGTGGCGAACATCATTCTGCTGCCACAAAGGGCGGATGGTGTAGGAATTGGAGACTGTAAGCTGATTAGCTTAATGTATAGTGTCTTTAAGATTTTCTCCAAGTTTCTCGCCAATAGGCTTGCACCGAGACTGGATGAGCTCATCTCAAAGAACCAGAGTGCCTTCGTACATTCATGACAATTTCCTAGATGTCCATAACATCCTGAATGAGTTGCATAGAACAAAGACGTCAAGTCTATTTTTGAAGCTTGATATCTCGAAAGCCTTTGACTCCATGAATCGGGCTTACCTGCTTGAGGCGCTTGAGCACTTGGGGTTCAGGCTGCGTTGGAGAGATTGGATCTCGGTAACCTTTGTGTTGTTCTATGCTCAGATCTTCCTAAATAAATCCCTGGGATCGCCATCCCGCATGCACGAGGTTTCAGACAAGACGATCCGCTGTCTCCTATGGTTTTTATCATCGCCATTGACCCCTTGAGCGCCTTCTTCGCTTGGCTACCTCTTCTTGCATCCTCAAGCCAATCCAGCCAGGACCGCGAGATTTAGAATCTCCCTCTACGCCGATGATGCCTGAATTTTCACAAATCCGGACATAGATGAGCTATATGCTCTCCATGCTCTCCATCTGATCATCTGGGCTTGCTAGTGGCCTGAGAACGAACCTTCCGAACACCAAGATCTTATCTGATTAATTCATTTGCCCCCTCCTCTTTTCAGGCAAATGTTGATGTGGCTAGTAGTTTGCTGTCATCATCATCGTCGTCACCAAAGAACAAGTTATATGGTCTCTCAGCTGTCGTTGAGCACTACGGTATATGTGGAGATGGGCATTATGCAGCTTACAGGAGAGTAACGCCAAATTCTGATGCTAATCAGGGTGATGTTTTGGCTGCAGAAGCCACCCTCCTTTTCTATTTTTTTTATAAAGGAAGAAATTATATTACTTCCGGCCTCGGCATAACAATGCACACAGCCACCACAAACATCCACAAGTTTCAAATGTTTAAAGGAAAAAAAAAGACCAACAAAAAGGGTATAATCTAAACCGACACCGTCAAAAGACAATCATCGCACAACGCGATCGAAAACCCAGAAACTACGAAGCATCTCCAACAGCAATCCTGAGCTGCTGTCTCCAAGCACTAGACGAAAACAAGTGTAGCACCACTCGTCGCAGCTGGTCGCTCTCCACTTGGAACATTAGTCGCTGATCCTCCTGCTGCAAGGGCGCCCATGTGCGGAGAAGAGAAGCACAAAGGAACACCACCTGATTAGGATGATAAAAAAAACTTTTTATCAAAAATTAAATCATTACGGCATAGCCAAATAGCCGTACACAAAGCAAGGGCGTCAGAAAAAACTTGATCTCTACAGGGCGCTACAAAAGAATCACGCCAAGGTCCCATCATATCAGCAACAGAGCTGGGAGTAGCTATGTTAAAAGCTATACGAACCACTCTCCAACAAAACTTGGCCACCTTACACTGAAAGAAAATGTGTTGAATGGTCTCATCATGCGAACAAAAACAACAAGAAGAACTCCCTATCCAATTTCGTCTGAGCAGGTTATCTTTTGTCAGCATCACCCCCCACCTAAATACCAAATTAAAATTCTAGTTTTGAGAAGAACTTTCAGCTTCCAAAAATGTTTATGACGAAACTGCGCATTAGAAACCATTAAAAAATGATACAAGGACCTGACAGAGAACAACCCATTCGAATTGGGAACCCATAGAATTCTATCCTGGCTAGCATTAACTATAACCACTTCCAACTCGCGCATCAACTCCATCCACTCCGCTAATTTAGCCCCAACAATAGTTCTGCAAAAAGACAGATTTAAAGGGGTGGCCTGGAAAACTGAAGCAACAGATACATTTTTATTTCGAGCCACATTAAAGAGCCTCGGATAGCGTTCACTCAAAGTAGAGCAACCAATCCATAGATCAGCCCAAAATCTAGTTCGAGTACCATTTCCAACATGGAAGCGACAAAGTGGAAAGAAAAAATCTTTCACCGCCATTAGACCAGCCCAAAAATGAGAGTCCCCTGGCTTGAACTCCACCTGGGCCAAAGTTTTCGTCCTAAGATATTTCTAACGGAGAAGCCGCTGCCATAAGCCATCTTCGTTTACTAGTTTGAAAAGCCATTTGCAAAGAAGGGCACGATTCTGTTGCTGTAAGTTAAGAATACCTAGCCCTCCTTGGTCCTTAGGGTGACAACAAATGCTCCATTTAGCTAATCTATATTTTTGTTTATGCTCATCGCTTTGCCAATAAAATCGAGATATGTAGAAATCAAGCCGCTTTCTAACACCAACAGGGATCTCAAAAAAGGAGAGCATAAACATCGGTAAACTAGAGAGCACTGAATTAATCAAAACCAGCCTACCCCCGGCAGATAAATTCTTCCCTTTCCAAGAACTTAAACGGGATTCAAAACGATCCTCGATGTGTTTCCAATCTGAATTACTAAGACGCTTATAATGCATCGGAATGCCCAAATACCAGAAAGGAAAGGATCCCAACCCACAACCAAAGAGCTCGGTATATTGGCCTTCAAAATTTTTGGCCTCCCCGAAGCAAAAGATATCACTCTTATGAAAATTAATCTTTAGGCCAGACAACTATACAAAATACAGAGGATAATCTTAAGGTTTGTAGCATATTCGAGATCGTGTTGAAGAAAGATGATCGTATCGTCTGCATATTGCAAAATAGACAACCCTCTGTCCACTAGGTGTGGCACGAGACCCTCGATGAGCCCTGCCTCATTTGCTCTTTTAAGCAAAATAGCAAGCATGTCCGCCACCAAATTGAACAAAATAGGAGACAAAGCATCACCTTGCCAAAGGCTCTTCCTTGTTTGGAAGAAAGGACCAACAACGTCATTTACTTTGATTTAACACTACCTCCTTGGGTAAATTTCGTCACCCACTTGAGCCACGTAGCGGAGAAACCTTTTAAGCGTAAATTTTTTAGCAAGAAAGACCATTTCACCTTATCATAAGCTTTTTCAAAATCCAATTTCAAAATGATCCCATCAACTTTTGTTTTATGCATAGGATGCTAAATTATGCAGTTGGGAGATAGTAAATCAAGGCAGAAACTTATAGTTTTGCACAAAAAATCTGGGTTTGATGGCTGATTTTACTTAGAAACGTACGTACCTTCTGGATATGCTACCCCATAATTTCTTATCTTAGATGGTTCATAAATCACATCTCACGGTTTTCTGAATCGCCTGTAGACATGGGTCTGTGATGACCTGGTGACATGGGGCTATGATGCACGCGATATGACCTCATCATAGATGGTTTTGCATATAGAACCGCCTATCATATCATATGCAGTTCTAGACGTAGAATCATCTGAGATACCTCCTTATCACAGGCGGTTCTTTCTATGTAACTATTTGTGATGGTGTTTAACAGGAACATTATTTTTTCTATTTATTGGCTAGCCTTAGTATATGCTAGTCATGCCCTCCGAAGCAAAACAGAACAGCAAGCATATATATCACATGCATATCACATTCATAATCATATCACATTCATTCACAAAGTATAGTCGGCATCAATTTCAAAGCATACAAGTTCATATCACAACACATACATTTATATCACATTAATTAACACGTTCACATAAATTTTTTATCAACTCGCCTTGTTCAAAGTCTTAGGCGTGGAATTGACCATAATCGTCTATGATGCTCCCTAATAAAGAATGCGGAGATGAGTTCTCGTATTTTGTTGAGATGAAATGTAAGCAATGTTGTCTCTAGGATGTGCCTCTGTTGTCAAAATAAATATATGTTAAATTCATGTATTTATAAAAATCAATAAAATATGAATATAAATATAGCAAGATTGTGAAAGCTTATAATCATTTTGCGCCAAATTTGTGATCATGATTTCCATGTTATGGCAAACGTATAAGCCAGAAAATCTAGTTCCTCCTTGTTGGTGGCACTAGAAAAATATAGAATTTGGTTACTAGTTTAAAATCGTCATTAGTATAATTCATAATATAGTATTATTGTGTATTGAAGGTATCTTAATGTCCTTATCATGTATTAGCGGCGCAGTGCCATAATTACTTTCAATATCGTCGCACCTCTTCCACACCCTACATGAATCCAAATATTTTGCCTTATGCATTGCAATGCAAAAGGAGTTAACAATAGATTTATATATATGTTGAAAATATGCTTACTTGTTGAAAAATCTTCTAAGTAGTTTCATGTCAAAGTGCGTTTGCAATAATGAGTCCAAGTACATGACCCTTAGACAGTGTGGTATAATGACAACGAGAATCCAATGCTCCCTATATTGCCATAATTAGTGAACCGATGTTATTTAGGGGGATAAAGTTCAAATGAATATAGCTAGTTAGCACTTATGCCTGGTTGTACAGTGTCGCGGGGATTTCGCGGCAATATACATTTCTAGTAGGAATTAGGGGGCGCAGGAAGATGATCCAGGAACGGGTGCACACGAGAGACTTTACCCAGGTTCGGGCCCTCAATGGAAGAGGTAATACCCTACTCCTGCCGGATATTAATCAAGCCTTGTGTGAGGAAAAATGTTGATTACAATGGGGTGGGAGCTCTGTTGTCTGTGTGTGTGGAAGAAACAGCTCAGAGAGAGAAAGACCGATCCGTCTCCCCCGTAGGGGTGTCCCAGCCTTGCCTTATATAGACCCGGCAAGGCCTAGGGTTACAACTGCCGAGTCGCGATAACGTCACTCTTAATTGGTGCCTTAACTCTACTTAATGTGCCGGAGTAACGTCTGACTTCATGCCTTGGTAACGCCCGGTCTTAATTGGCACCCGGCAGTTACTTCCGAGTGGATCCCGCAGGCTGCATCTGACCGAGTGGGCCTCCTGCAGCAGCTTTGGGCCACCCTGAGCTTGTTGGGTCGATTCCCTGTCTTGGGTCTATCCCTTGTGGATCCCGTCGTCATACAGAAAAAGTATAAATTCCTTATCTTGTTGAGCAAGCAACACGTTTATCACATACTGCTGACAAAGCCTTCATTCTCTTTGATATTTAGTGCGAAAATCACGTGTGGGAGTAGCCCCCGAGTGCTTCAGGGTCTTGATACGGGCGCCGTCTGGTAGGCAAGCTGTGTGTGCCTCCGAGTCGGCCATAGAGAGACCTTGATGGACTCCTGAGATACCTGAAAAAGGTTAGGTTTGTGCTAAGTGGAGGGAGTCTCGGTGATACCCGTGTTTTCCTGCTGGGGAAGTCGGCTGGTGGCCTGCCGGGAGGCGTATCATAAATTTCGAGTGAACCCAAAATAGCGTTTGGGCTTATCCGAGTGGATCGTTGCCAGCTTGTGCCGAAGGGGATGCTTTCGATGTTCGGCTTCGAAACCGAGTCCTCGAACTCTGGCATTGGGTTCTGAACCAGAGACCGTCTTGTGCCGCTGTGGATGCCGAGTTCGTCCTTAGCTCGGGTGTTGCCGAGTGACCTGTGAACCCTGTTGGGTTGGTCATCGACACCCCTCTTTGCAGAACTGATCTGCTTCCGAGTGGTGCAGTCGGTGTGCCTCGAAATTGTTTGGTGGAGTCAGCGCAGCCTGTGCCGTGACTCAGCGGGCCGAGCCGACTTCAAGCTGATTCGGCGTCCGAGTGTGATACAACCCAGTCGAGCCGAACCCGGTCAAAGCCAGCTCGTGGTCACACGAAGTTGTCTCGACTGCGCGCGACGTCATTCCAGCATTTATTGCGCGCAGTTGGTTGGATAGAGCGCCTGAGGCGCTGCAGCGTGATGATTTCACCTAGAGTCCCGCGTGGGGCGTGCGCGAGACATCCGCTGCTACAGCGGCGACTGCGCGGGACGTCTGAAACAATGGCTTGTTATGATTGTGCCCCAAGTCACGCGGATGGTGTGCGCGGGATGGTTGCTGACGTAATGCACGCTGGCCGGAATGCTTGGGACGACGGGCCGTGGTGAAAAAGGTGCCTCGAATCCCGCGGGGTCATGCGCGCGGGACGGCAGTTGCCGTGGCAATTTTCTGCCACGTGTGGCGCAACGACCGTCGGCGGTTCACCTCCCTCCTCTATAAAAGCGGGCGTAGGGTGAAAGCGACTCTCATCCACCTTCGTCTTCCTCGCGTGCATAAACTCTTCGCCTCCAGAGCCCCGCCGCCGCGCACTGCTTCCTTTCTTCCCGAGAAAGCGCTTGATCCGCCGCCGCCTTCCGACCATGTCGCGCGCTTCCAAGGGAAAGAAGATCGACTCTAGATCCTCCTCCGCCGCCGCGCTCCCCGACGACTGGAATAAGGGCGACTGGGTCCCGTCGGTGGTGACCGACGATATCCTCGCCGGCCTCGCTGCCGAGGGGATGCTGCCCCCATGAGCGATCAGCAACTGGAGGACGCCCTACCAGGAGTCGGGACCTGCTCCGCATGATCACGAACGGGTGCTGCTCATCCCGTTCGTCGAGCGGGGCTTGTCGCTGCCGCCCCACGACTTCGTGCGAGGGCTCCTTCACTTCTACGACCTTCAGCTCCACCATCTCAACCCTAATGGCATTCTGCACATCGCGTGTTTCATCACGTTGTGCGAATGCTTTTTGGGGATTCGGCCTCACTGGGGGCTGTGGAAGAAGACCTTCGTGGTGAAGGCGCAGCCGGTCAAGACCGGCGGGCGCCTCTCCATCTGCGGGGGAGCCGGCATTCAAGTGAAGTCTGGCACGAAGTACTTCAAGCTACAGCTCCCGGACACCATGTAGAGGTGGCAAGACGGGTGGTTCTACTGCCCGGACGAGCTCACACCGACTGCCCAGGAGGGGTTGCCGAAGTACGTCCCTGGTCCCCCGGTCTGGTAGAAGCGTTGGGGCGCCAAGCCTTCCAGCGCAGAAATGCCGGAGGTTGAGTGGCTTACGAAGAGGATCCAGCGGCTCCAGGACAAGGGGCTTACTGGAGTCGACCTCATCGTGACCTGGTTGAGTCGGCGAATCCAGCCGCTGCAAGCTAGGGCGCACCCGATGTGGGAGTACTTGGGCGCGTCCGACTCGACCAGGGTGTCGCCGGAGGAACTCTCAGATCGCCATTTCATGGAACTCCTCAAGAACTTAACCAAGGAGCGATCCGGTCTCACCAAGGCACCGCACGTGGTGCCCTATTCTGCAGCCAACCCCCCGCCGACTGTGAGTGTTTCATCTTCCGTGTTGGATCCTTTGCATTTTTGTTCCTTCATTTCTTCCTAAATCGAGTCTTAGACATTTTGCAGACTTTACTTAACTTGAACTCCCTGCCACCACTCCCCGAGCAAAATCCGGCTCCGAAGGCGTTAGACGACGTGGAGGTCGACGAAGAAACCCCCGAGGGCGAGGACCCGGAACGGAACGGGGGCGAGTTCTGGCCGACTCGGAAGACAAGTCGGAGGAGGCCCCTCTGACCTTCAAACGGAGGCGTGCGGACGACGCCTCCGGGTCCGGGGCCTCGCGAACCCAGGCGGAGTCGGCTCAGGCAGAGTCGGCCGCCAAGCGGGGCGCGGGCCGACACTGTCAGCCCCGCGGTACAAGTTACCGCGCCTACCGCCAAGCCGACTGCGCCCCAGTCGGCATCTGCCAGTTCCTCCGGGGGTCCGTCTGCCCCGGAGAAACCGAAGAAGAAGGTGGTCCCCACGACCACCAGGTATGCTTCTTTTGCTTTCTTCCATATTTCGATTGAAGGGGGTAGATGCTGAAGTCGGTTTGCGCTTTTGTCTTTTGCAGAGTCTAAAGGAAGCTCTCCGACAAAGGAGGCTTCCAACCCGGCTCGTCCACGGGGCCGACTCCAACCCCGCCACCGGAGTCGGCCTCTCCAGCTCCGACTGCGACTGCGCCCAGCGCGCAGACACCCACCACGCCCACGGTGATGGATCTGGAGTCAGGTGCGGGAACCGGGTCACCCGTGGCTCTGGCTGCGGTTGCGCCTAGCACGCCACCGCCCGCTGTGCCCGTGGCGGAGACGCCAGAGTCGGGCGCGGGTACCGGGCCAGCCGTGGCACCAGCTGACGACCCGCAGCCTCTGCCGACTCCCGCCAGCGAGGCGACAACGGACCGGCGGCCGTGACCGGCGCCGACTCCTCGGAGCCGGCGGGCAGGGCCGAGGGCCAGCTCACCACCGAGTCCTCCCCGGTGGCTGAGCGAAGCCTTGTGCCGGCCACTTCGCCCGCGGTCGAAGAAACGGTACCTGGTTCATCCAGCAGCCTTGTGCCCGTGCTACTGCTGCCGAGCTGCAGCACAGAAGACCTGGCGGCGGCGCAAAGGACCACTGATCGCGTCGCCGCCCTCAGCTCCAAGCTTAGGTTTTGGAATCTTCCATCGGGGTAAGTCTTCGCATTCGAACCTCGCTTGATTTTTAATGCTGGGAGCACGATCAGTGCACCCAGTGGGTGTAGCCCCCGAGTCTCGAGTCGACTGTTTGAGTCGGCTGGAGACTCATTAACTCGGGTCTTACTGACTCGGATTTTCCCTTTGTCCAGGCTGCGATCCGACTCGGTGGAAGCAGCCAGGCGCTTTTGGAGAGGAATGCCTCTCTCGAGAAAGCGTTGGCCGACGAAAAAGCCAGGACTCGGCAGCTTGAAGAGAAGCTTGCCGCCGCAGGGAGTAAGTATCTGCATCATTGTAGTTTTTTGCCTTTAAGATTTCGTTGATTCTTATCTTTTTGAGTCGGTAGATGTGGAGGCCGAAAACAACCGTCTTCGCGAGCAGTTGAAGGCCTCTATCTCGGTGGAAAGGGCGAAGGAGATGATCACCGCCCGCGAAGCCGAGCTCGATAACGAGCTCAGACAGGCTCAGGAGAACATGAAAACCTTCACCTGCCTACAGTCGGAGCGCCAGCAGCTGGCCACTCAGTTTGAGCAACTGACGGCCACCAATCGCGAACTGTAGACGCAAGCTGACAGCTTCTACTCGAAGATGACCGAGTCGTAGCAGCGGCATGCTGCGGCTATCATCGGGTGGGACAAGCGGGAGGCGGAGCTCATGGGGCATCTCAAGAAAGCCAACGAGACCCTACTCGGTGAGCTTTCGAGTCCCTCACCAACTTCTTTTTTCCATGCTCTTGCTTAGTTCCTTGTAATAATTCAAAAGTAGATGCTTGCCCAGAACTAAAGGAGGAGGCAAGGCATGCGGCGCTCCGACTCCATGCACTGGCGCACCCGACTGAATCAACGCTCGAGGCCTTCTGGACACCCGAGTTGATGTCCAGTTGTATCGTCACTGTGGAGGACCGACTCCTCCAAGTGAAGAGCCTCGTTCAACGCATGAAGTCGGCTGCGCAGAGCCTCTGCGCCAAGCTCTGGCCCAACGAAGAAGTGGGCTCTAGCATCTTCGCCCTCGCCGACAAGCTTTCACAAGGCTCGGCGGAGGTGGAGAAGTGGAAGGAGTCGGCGGCCCGCTCGGGAGCCGGCATGACGCTGGCGATGGTGCTGGCGCACCACCCTGACGCGAACGTCGACGGGATTTCTGCTGGAGCCCCACTCGACACAGAAGGCGAGCCGGTCGACCCGCTGAAGTTGCTCCCCCGAGTTCGCCACGCCACGAGCTGGATTGCCGAGTTCACCGTCCTGGAGGAGCGCATAGAAGCGACTCCAGAAAAATAGATGTATTATTATTATATATTTTTTGTTTTGACTCGGTATGCCAAGTGAAATTATGTAAAGACTACTAAGTTGAACAAGTAGATTTTTGCGATGAACTTGTTGTGTTATTTTGCTCGGCTTAGTTTTGCTTCCGTGTTAAGTCTTTTCGTATGCAGGCCGACCTTTAGCTTTTGCTCTTGCCAACCAGACAGCCGGGTTGCGACTGTAGTTGAGGACGAAGAGTGGGCCTTAGGTACCGTACATATTTACTTAGACGTTCGCGGAGAAAATGAAGTTAGAGAAGTCAAAATAACTTGAGCCGATTGGCAACACCCAGTGGGTCGAGGTAGTCCCCGGGGGCTGCCCGGAGGAGTCGAGCCACTCGGATGGTTAGTGTAGCCCCCGGGGGTTGCCCAAGGGAACAAACCAGTAACAGTAAGATCACAAAATAAAAAATTCCGACTTGTGGAAAAAATGTAGCCTCCGAGTGCCGCTCAGGAGGAACAAATTTAATTCATGATAAAAAACTGCTAAGTAGTTTGAACACAAAGTGTTAAGTAAAAAAGGGACGTAGCTGGGCAACGTTCCAAGTCCTCTCGGTGATTTCGCCGGTTGCCGGGTCCTCGAGTCGGTAGGCGCCGTTGTGCAGAACTTGTTTGACGATGAACGGTCCTTCGCACGGAGGGGAAAGTTTATGCATGCCTGCCTTGTTCTGAACAAGTCGGAGGACCAGGTCGCCTTCACTAAAGGATCGACCTTGGACTTGCCGACTATGGTAGAGGCGCAAGTTCTGCTGGTAGACGGCCGAGCGGAAAAGAGCAAGTTCCCGGGCTTCCTCAAGAAGATCAATGTCGTCCTGTCTTGCCGACTCGGCATCAGCTTCCACATATGCTGCGACACGTGGAGAGTAGTGGAGGATGTCACTCAGCAAGACAGCTTCAGCTCCATAAACCAGAAAGAAGGGCGTGTAGCCAGTCGACCGGTTTGGAGTAGTTCTTAAGCTCCAGAGGACGGAGGGGAGCTTGTCAATCCAGCAGCCGACGGACCGCTGTAGAGGAGCCAGCAGCCGTGGCTTGATGCCTTGGAGGATGAGCGCGTTGGAACACTCGACTTGCCCGTTGGACTGTGGGTGGGCCACCGAGGCATAGTCGATTCGGATGCCATGGTCCCAACAGAACTGTCGGAAGACGTCAGCCGTGAAGTTCTTGCCGTTGTCGGTGATGAAGCTGTGGGGGATACCGAATCGGAAGATGACCCCTTTCATGAAGTTGACGGTAGTCGGACCATCAAGTTTGATGATAGGCTTAGCCTCAATCCACTTAGTGAACTTGTCGACTACCACGAGGAGGTGAGTGAACCCTCCTCGTACTGTCTTGAGTGGACCCACCATGTCGAGCCCCCACACAGCAAAGGGCCATGTGATGGGGATGGTCTTGAGCGCAGTAGCCGGCATGTGCGGTTGACGTGCATACCGCTGACAGCCATCACAGGTGCGCACAAGTTCCTCTGCGTCGGCAAGAGCGGTAAGCCAGAAGAAACCATGGCAGAAAGCTTTGGCAACCAATGCACGCGAGGAAGCGTGGTGGCCGCAGGTTCCCGAGTGAACTTCGTCAAGAACCTCTCTACCTTCCTCCAGGGAGATGCACCGTTGAAAAACTCCAGTGGTGCTGCGCTTGTAGAGCTGACCATCGATAGTGGTGTAGGCTTTAGCGTGGCGCACAATGCGACATGCCTCAGTCGGGTCCTCGGGAAGCTCCTTCCTAAGGAGGTACGCGAGGAACGGCTGAGTCCAGAGAGGGATGACGGCCAGGACGCCTTCCTGGACCAAGTCAACCTTTTCGGAGTCTTGGGTCGTGGCTTCGGAGGAGTCGGTTGCCGACTCCATCTTGACGGAAGGCTGATATAGTTGTTGTAGAAAGACGCCGGGTGGCACCTTTTCACGAGCGAAACCGATCCGAGCAAGGGAGTCGGCTGCTTCATTGTCACCCCGGCGAACGTGATGAAGCTCGAGGCCTTCGAAATGGCCTTTGAGTCGTCGCACGGTAGCACAATGCGCCGCCATGGTGGGATCCTTGGTCTCCCACATCTTCATCACCTGCTGCACCACCAGATCCGAATCGCCGTGACATAAGAGTCAGCGGATACCGAGTGAGATGGCTATGTGCAAGCCGTGCAACAGTGCCTCGTACTCCGTGACATTGTTAGATGCCGTGAAATGGATCTGTAGCACATAGTGGAGCTTATCGCCCTTGGGGGAGATGAGGACGACTGTAGCCCCCGTGCCCGCAAGCATCTTCAACCCGTTGAACTACATGATCCAGTGCTCCGAGTGCACTTCGGGCGGGAGGGACTGGGTTTCTGTCATTCGACAATGAAGTCGGCGAGAGCTTGGGACTTTATAGCCTTGCGAGGCTCGTAGTTGATGTCGTGAGCCATGAGTTCAATTGCCCACTTAGCGACTCGGCCCGTGGCGTCCCTATTGCCAATGATGTCTGACAAGGGAGCGTGGCTGACCATGGTAAACCGAGTGGGCTTGGAAGTAATGAACCAGCTTCCGCGCTACCATGAACACACCATAGACAAGCTTCTGGTAGTGCGGGTAGCGCTGCTTCGACTCGGAGAGGACCTCGCTGACGTAGTAGATGGGTCGCTGCACTTTCTGCACCCGGTCTTCTTCTGCTCGTTCTATCACCAAGACCACGCTAATCACCTGATTGGTGGCTGAAATGTAGAGCAGCAAGGGCTCCCCTTCCATTGGTGCGGTGAGGACTGGGGGGGTGTAGACAGCAGGCGCTTGAGGGCGTCGAAGGCCTGTTGAGCTTCGCCGGTCCACTCGAAGGAGTCAGATTTCTTCAGGAGTCGGTAGAAGGGCAGAGCCTTCTCACCGAGTCGGGAGATAAACCGACTTAGTGCAGCCATGCACCTGGTCAGTCGCTGGACAGCCTTCAGGTCCTTCGGTTTGCCCATCTTGAGGATGGCCTCAACCTTGTCTGGATTCGCCTCGATTCCCCATTTGGAAACGATGAACCCAAGTAGCTTGCCTGAAGGAACTCCAAAGATGCACTTCTCCGGGTTGAGCTTCATGTCAAATCTTCTGAGATTGGCGAAGGTTTCGGCCAAGTCGGTCAAAAGATCCGCGCTCTTTTTTGTCTTCACTAAGATGTCGTCAACGTAGGCTTGGACATTTCTACCTATCTGGTCATGCAAACACTTTTGCATACATCGCTGATATGTGGCTCCAGCATTTTTCAAACCAAAAGACATAGTGATATAGCAGTAAGCCCCAAACGGGGTAATGAAAGAGGTCTTTATTTGATCTGATTCTTTCATCTTAATCTGGTGGTAGCCTGAATAGGCATCCAGAAAACACAAACGCTCACACCCAGCCGTGGAGTCGACTACCTGATCGATACGAGGTAGTGCGAACGGGTCCTTGGGGCAAGCCTTGTTCAGGGACGTGTAATCTACGCACATGCGCCAAGTCTTGTTCTTCTTAAGATCCAGGACTGGGTTTGCTAACCAGTCCGGGTGAAGAACTTCCTTGACGAACCCGGCCGTGAGGAGTCATGCTATTTCTTCTCCAATGGCTTTGCGCCGGTCTTCGGCGAAGTAGCGGAGGGACTGTTTGACCGGTCTCGCGTCTTCAGTGACGTTGAGGGAGTGCTCGGCGAACTTCCTTGGAACTCCGGGCATGTCAGCTGGCTTCCATGCGAAGATGTTTCAATTCTCACGAAGGAAGTCGACGAGCGCGCCTTCCTATTTGGCCTCGAGGTCGGACCCGATTTGGACTGTCTTGGACGGGTCATCAGGGTGGACCTGGACACTGTTGGTGTCCTTGGCCGACTGGAAGGTGGATTCGGTTGCCGCCTTCTTGCTTGGTGGAGCCTACTCGAGGTCGACAGCCCTCTTGATGCCTTCTAGCTCCTCAGCCGCAATCAGGGACTCGGCTATGTCCACACTGACGATGTCGCACTCGTTGGAGCGTTCGAAGTCGCCAGTGATGGTGATGACCCCCTTGGGACCTAGCATCTTCAGCTTGAGATAGACGTAGCACGGCCTAGCCATGAATTTGGCGTAAGCCGGGCGGCCGAAGATGGCGTGGTAGGCGCTTTGAAGTCGACAACTTCGAAGGTCAGGGTTTCGACCCGGAAGTTGTTCGGCTCGCCGAATACCACCTCCAGGGTGACCTGGCCCAGTGGTTTGGCACACTTCCCTGGTACTATCCCATGAAAGGTAGTGCTACTGGGACGGAGCTGGGACTCCGGGATCTGCATCTTCTTCAAGGTATCCATGAAGATGATGTTGATGCTGCTACCGCCATCCATGAGAACCTTGCGGAGTTTGAAACCGCCGACCTACAGATCCACCACCAGAGGATGCTTGCCCGGATGCGGGACGCGATCTGGGTGGTCGAGTCGATCGAAGCCGACTGGTACCTCGGACCAGTCCAGCCACTGGGGAACTACAGGCACGGTCGCGTTCACTTCGCGGTGCCACAGCTTCCGATTCCTTTTGGAGTCAGATCCCTGGAAGATCATGAGAACGCCCCTCTGCGGGGGATACTGTGGCACGCCGCCACCCGCAGGAGGGCCACCCTCACCGCCGGCGTCAGGAGCGGTTTGCTTCTCTTCCCAGAGGCGCTTTAAGAAGCTGCACTCCCTGGTCGAGTGACCCGCCTGGTACTCGGCAGTGCTGTGAAAAGAGCAGGGTTTGTCGAGGATTTCCTTGAAGGTGAGCCTTGGCGCCTTGCGTTGCTGCCAAGGACGCTCCTTCTTCCAGCCGCCATCGCCGCGCGCGTTACCACGCTCGGCTGCCGCGGCTAGGTCGGCTTCGCCGACTCCGTCGCCGCCGCCCTTGCGCTTCTGGGGACGATTGCTGCTGAGCTTCCGGCTGGAGTCAGCTTGGCCTTTGCGTCCCGAGGGCTCAGCTTTCGCTTTGCCCTTATCCTCGTAACGCATGGCCTCCTCGCCGGTCGCATACTTGCTAGCCACCTCCATAAGCCGACCCATGGTCTGAACGTTGGACCTGGCCAACTTGTGCTTCGGCAACTTGTACCTGACTCCCTGGGAGAAGGCCTGTATGGCCTGAGTCTCAGAGACATCTTCTATGGAGTTGCGGAGCCGGGTCCAGCGCTGAATATAGTCTCGGACCGACTCCCCCTTATCCTAGACGCAGAGCCAGAGGTCCTGCGCGTTCCCGGGCTGCTTGTGTGTGCCCTCGAAGTTCCTGATGAAGGCCTCTTGGAGGTCCTTCCAATCATAGATGCTATCTTCGGGCAAGCTGTTAAGCCATGCCCGTGCGGAGCCTTCAAGCATCAAGGGAAGGCTGCGGAGGGCAACACGTTCGTTGCCTCCGCCAATGTTGCACGCCACCAAGTAGTCAGTGAGCCAGGTCTCCGGCTTGGCGGAGCCGTCGTACTTGTCAACGCCGCTGGCAATCCGGAAACGATCTGGGAACGGCTCTGCCCGGATCTGCCTGCTAAAGCATAGCGGTCCAGTGGAAGCCGAGCCACCCGGTTGGTTTACCTCACCGCCCCGACGCTCGGCTTGTGCCCTGGCAGCCCGTCGTCCCTCAATATCATCTCGCGCATCGCGATTGTTGACACGGGGGGAGGCTGCTCGGCGCCGCTCCGCCTAGATCCGGCGAATCTCCTCGCGGGCGTCAGGACGCCGATTGGTGGAGCGACTCGGCTGAGACGAGCCGATGGTGAGTGGGCGACTCGGAGCTGCTGATGGTCTACTGCGCGCCGACTTGGTTGCCAATCGGCCGTGAGACGAGGTGGCCTTGTTCTGTTGCTCGACCGCCGTCTTCACCAGGGCGACGACTCGGCGGTAAGCCTCCACTGCAGAGCCATCCGCTGGCGGCGGGATCGAGTCGGCTAGCGCAGCCGCCGTAATGAGGTTCTGCGCGGGGGTGCGATAGACCGGGACTCCATCCGAGCTGCGGCCCGAGAGAGAGTCATGGATGCCGCGGCCCCTCCGAACGGCCGAAGGGGTGGCATGTCGAGGACATCGACTCAACTCATAAGCCATTGCCTCACCATACTCGGCCTCTCGCGCTGTGAGTGCCGCCTTCTCCTGGTTCACGTGGTCCCGCTCGGCCAGGATGGCTTGGCGGGACGCCTCCATAGCCCTTTCGGCCTCCGACTGGCCGGTGATGGGCGTTCGCAGAAACTCATCCACCACTCTGGCCGTCGCGTCGGGTGTGCCCGCGGTGCTGGCGGCACCGGGTGCAACCATGTATACTTCAGCTGCGGAGTCACAGCTGTAAGAGCTCTCGTACCTGTCGAACTCAGAGTCCAGGACGGGTATGAGGGAATCTGATATGATCATGCCAATGAGCTAGGAAGCAGCCCCGCTGACACATGAAGATCCCAAGGAGTGCTTGGGCGCCGGCTTCTCCACCGGGCAAGGAACCGGATCCTGAAGGCGAAGCTAGCCAAAATCATCGGCCAAGAAACGCATGCTCCCGAACGAGAGCGTCGCGCCTCTTGGAAATGTGGCGGAGGCAAGGTGCTGTACCGCGTGGTCGAACATGAGCCTGCCGCCAGTGACCGGAGAAGATCCCGCCTGGATCGCAGCTCTAGCATGCGCCTCCCCTACCTGGCGCGCCAACTGTCACGGGGATTTCGCGGCAATATACATTTCTAGTAGGAATTGGGGGGCGCAGGAAGATGATCCAGGAACGGGTGCACGCGAGAGACTTTACCCAGGTTCGGGCCCTCAATGGAAGAGGTAATATCCTACTCCTGCCGGATATTAATCAAGCCTCGTGTGAGGAAAAATGTCGATTACAATGGGGTGGGAGCTCTGTTGTCCGTGTGTGTGGAAGAAACAGTTTAGAGAGAGAAAGACCGATCCGTCTCCCCCGTAGGGGTGTCCCAGCCTTGCTTTATATAGACCCGGCAAGGCCTGGGGTTACAACTGCCGAGTCGCGGTAACGTCACTCTTAATTGGTGCCTTAACTCTACTTAATGTGCCAGAGTAACGTCTGACTTCATGCCTTGGTAACGCCCGGTCTTAATTGGCACCCGACAGTTACTTCCGAGTGGATCCCACAGGCTGCATCTGACCGAGTGGGCCTCCTGCAGCAGCTTTGGGCCACCCTGAGCTTGTTGGGCCGATTCCCTATCTTGGGCCTATCCCTTGTGGATCCCGTCGTCATACAGAAAAAGTATAAATTCCTTATCTTGTTGAGCAAGCAACACGTGTATCACATACTGCTGACAAAGTCTTCATTCTCTTTGATATTTAGTGCGAAAATCACGTGTGGGTCGAGGAGCCCAACCTTTATGTATTTCCTTCAGCATTATTCAATCATTAATCTACACATAGAGAAGGTAGGAGTTACATATACGTGGCAATAGTCCGTATAACATGCATATAGACCATGATTGTAGACACTTACAGTGTATAGCATCTAATGAGTGATACTTTCAAGGACTGGAGGTTGTAGAGTTTCCACAAGTCCATGAAGTTCACAAAAAAGTAGCAGCCTTCGAAGTCATGGTGGAAATGGTCCTTAGTGAACTCCACCTTGATAGTCGTGGCTCGTTATCTCGACGACTTCTTGACCTCTTTGAGCATGCAACTTGTGGCTATATTTGTAGTTTTTTGAGCCTCTCTGACGATTGACCCACGACTCTCCTTCAACGTATTTATCAGCTAATGGTGCCAAGGGGAAATCTTCCTCGATGTAAAGAGGTGGTTGCTTGTGCTCCTTGGGCTTCGACTTAGCATTCGGCTTTGACGCCTTCACGGGAGACAATGGACCTTAATTGGAAGCTCAGGTGCAAACGATGTCATTCCCACTAGCACGGTAGCCACCACGGTGGGCTGTATGGTGCAACATTTGGCTCCGGAAGTGCAGATAGGTCTGACTCTCGTGATTTAGATGGGTCGATACACGGAGGGCATTGGTCCTCCAAGACTACGTCCCTCTTCGGCCACTGGATGAATGTCCCTTCTGCTTGCGTTAGTCTAGTGTTCTCGTCGTCTAGAGGAAACTTCAACTTGATGGTCTTACATGTCTCATATACATTGTTCACAGTGACTTTCGCGTTCCTTCGCACTATCGCCACACCATGCATGAGGTCGCTTTTGTTGGATGGATGGGCCATCCCAATTGCAACCTCCAAGGGCTCATCATCGAGAAGCCTTCACCAATGGATTGCATTGCGTCCTCTCCTTCAAGGTAACAAATGATACGAAATAGAATAGTTAGCTACATATAGCTGGCAACGGTATTGTAAGTGGAGCTTTAAAGAGACATATATTTACCAGGATCTCATCGATAGATAGGTTTGTTTCATTCAATGTCAACAATGGGGTGGAGGCTTTGGCTACTCCTTCGATTAGCAGTGGGGCTGTTTTGCAAATTAATGTCAGATCGTGAGATCCTGGCCATCATTTCCTCTAGGGCTCTCATACGACCATCGACCCTCGCTTCCACCCTCTTAGTGATTTCTTCTGTAAGAGTGACTCTTTCGCTTTCTTCACGCTCGGTTTTGGCCAAGCTCTTATTACTGTATCAATGCAGATCCTCGGGGAATCCATCTCTCCAGGTAGTATACCGACCTGTTTCCCTCGTGCAACTTGGATGCTCCTTGGTCCCATTGGGCATGGATAGTATATCCTTCTCCCTTTTGAATTTGCAAGGGAGTATTGTGTGGATAGCTCTTCCTGAAAGAGCTGAACAAGTTAATAAGCCTTGGAATGAGATTATGGATATGTTATAAAATAGGTAGTTAATCATCATCTTACCAGTCTTGTATAGACTTCCTAGATTGCAGGGCTTGTGAAGGAGGTGGTTCCTGAAGACGTGGCGCGTGGATCCCTCCTTGCGTATAACCAATTAAGGACATGTCGTCCAATAAATTAGCAGAATTCCTAAAAGTGATTAGCAGAAGCCACCAATTGGGAGTAGAGCGTGCGGCATTGCATCCATGAATCATCAGAAATCAGGCAATCTCCATTACTGTCATAGCTAAAAGAGGACATGTACCTGACCACGGAAGCAGCAACGACATTCCCAACCTTAGGTGCATGCCCAGAGCTACTTAGTCTGTGATGGTGGGTGTTCTTGGTCACACGCGCCTTCACCACTGTATTTTGGGTCTTAAATTCTTCATCTCCTTAAATCGAGCCCACATCTCGTGATCGATCCATTTGTGTATGGCAAAGGGCTCTCGTCCTTTGTGATGATTTTCTTCCATAGATTACACTTGAACTCTTTCCATGGGTTGTTAGCCACTTTCAATGCAACTCTTTCGACACGAGCCTTAAATTCTTCAGGGACGACGAAGTAAGTATAAATATCATTCACTAGAACTTGACGGGTGTCTTTGTCAACCTTCTTCCAAGATTCTAAGGTTAGGGGCACTCGTGTCCATGCAATGAACCTGTAGGTTTGCCATTATGCAACATTTTCTTCTGGGTCGACCAGTGCCCCAGACGGACTAATGTTTATTATGGGGAATCAGTCCTTTGACCTTTGATTGGGTCCTCTTGGAGGGTGTCTCGGTTTTGTTGTGCTTTGGGAGGCGTTGGAATCACTCCCAGAAGCAAATGGCAAGGGCGAGGAAGAGGAATGAGGAGACCACATCTTCGAAAAGGATATTAAGAGAAGCATGGATTCATTTAATTAAGGGCACAACTAATTTGATAGCCATCAATTAACTAGATGTCTGAAAGAGGAAAGATAATTCCCAATATAAATCTAGATTAATAATCGCTAATCAAATTTATGCATGAATTCAAAACAGATGTTTGAAACAAAGTTTAACTACATCATACAAAGAGCATATATCATATTTCACTAAGGAAAAATATAACCATTACTATATTTCACCAAGGGAAAATATGATACCATATTTCACTAAGGAAAAATATAACCATTACCATATTTTGCCAAGGAAAAATATAACTATTACCATATTTCACTAAGAAAAAATTATAACCATTACTATATTTCACTAAGCTATGAAATTAAAGTACTATATTTCATTAAGTAAAAATATAACCATTAGGTAAGCATCAATATAAAAAGTTATAACATGTACAAATTAAAGCGCTATATGAACATGGCCTCACAAAATTAAGTAACCTAACAAAAATTGACCTTCTTGCTGCACTAATCAACAAAAATTATAGCAAACCTTCTTGCTGTGCTAACCCTAAATTTTTTAGTATAATAATAATACACAAGTTTAATGGAATATTTAAAAAATAAATAAAGAGGGAGGGAGAATGGGCCTCGGCCATGAGATTATCATCGCTGGTGGACGAGGTGGTGGTGGTGGCAGCTCGGGGAGGAGGACGCAACCGTGGCCACAGCTCACTCAGGAGGAGGGCGATGGTGGCCACGGCTCGGGAAAGAGGGCGCAATGGTGGCGGCGGCTCGCTCAGGAGGCAGGCTGATGACGGTGGGCAGCGGTGACTCTTGGGAGGCGCTCGGGCAGCTTGCCAGTGCAGTGAGTGGCTTGGGTGATGGCGGCGCACTAGGGCGTGGGAGTTAGCGGACTTGATTGGGGCCGAAAGGAAAACCCTTAAAGTTATATATATGATGGGTTATGTCTCTCAGAACATTTTGCAATGTGGTGATATCACAGGCGGTTCTCTCTCAGAACTAGCTATGTGTTGGCATATCACAGACGATTCTTAATGAGAACCGCCTGCAGTGTCAATTTCCAAATTGATTGTTTTTTAAATAAGTTTTATATTTTTGAATGATTTGACTTTAAATTGAATAGTTTTTTGTTTTAGTTTCATATTTTTGAGTGATTTCACTTTAAACTGAATGGCTTTTATTTTAATTTCATATTTTTGAATAATTTTACTCTAAATTGAATGGTTTTTCTTTTGATTTCATATTTTTGATTGATTTCACTTCAAACTTGTTTTTGTTTAATTTCATATTTTGAATGATTTCACTTCAAATTTCAATACCCCAACACAAAATAAATGAATATTATATATTACATTGTGAAATCCACATAACTGCACACTTCTATGTTGCTACAAATGTGAGTCCTTCATGATGATCCTCGCGTATGTAGGTGCTTTGTTCACACTTGGTTCTTCCTCGACTTTTATGCCATCTCCGGAAGAAGACATCTCGTCATTGATTATACTCATCCTCATCCACTACATTCTTGACTCCAACAATATTTTTTTTGAGTCCCTAACTACATGCTGCCTCTTGTTTAAAGGGTCGGTTATATAGAAAATCTGATCAACTTGATTTGCGAGCACAAATGGTTCATCTCTGTATGCAGTACTTGTGAGGTCGACTGTTGTGAACCGTACTTATCAGCTTTCACCTATGAGAGATTGACCCAACGGCACCGAAATAGCGGAATCTTGAACTTGTCTAACATGTGTGGCGCTCTTTGAAACCCCTACAAATCAGGTTGATGGTGACATGGCACCCAGGTACCATCAAGGAGGACGAATCCGGCCTCCCGGCCACGGGATGGGCCGGGCCGGCTACTCGGAGTCCGACTACAACACGGGGGCGCCTCATCGACGTGGAGTACAAGACAAGGACTAATACCTGTCCGGCTTACCCGGAATTGGTTGTAACCGAATAGGAAACATATCTATTAACCCGATCCGGACTCTGTAACCCTACCCCGGCCGACTATATAAGGCCCGGTAGGGGACCTCCGATCGGCAGAACACCTCATCTAGCTTAATCTCCATTGTTTCACAGCTCAGGCCCCTTCGAGATCGATTCTCTAGGGCCTGCGGCACTCGGGATACAGCAATACCAGCCACCAAACACAGGACGTAGGGTATTACC
Organism: Stipa capillata; assembly: GCA_019208055.1. Taxonomy (NCBI): domain Eukaryota; kingdom Viridiplantae; phylum Streptophyta; class Magnoliopsida; order Poales; family Poaceae; genus Stipa; species Stipa capillata. The sequence continues at coordinate 277,099 of JAGXJF010005437.1, read as the reverse complement.
TCTCCGAGAGGGCCTGAACCTGTCTAAATCTTGTCTCCCGTGTGCAGCCATTCTGATTTGCTGTGCTCACACCGCCCCATAAATAGTATTGCCGGAATAATACTCCGACAGTTGGCGCGCCAGGTAGGGGCTTGTGCGCATAGATCCATCTGCACGAGCCAGGATGGCTTTCGTCAACAATAACGTCTTCGTCTCGGGAAGCATCTTGAAGTTCGCCTTCATCAGCGCTGTCCCAGACCCTGACCACCTTTTCCGTTTCGGAAGTTTAGACTTCATCGCCGACAAGGTCGGCCAGCTTCACCTCTGCTACTCGGCGACGTCCCGATCGGCAGAGGCTTCATCAGCTCTCCAGCACGGGCCTCCCACGGAGCCCGCGCACTTGGCCCCTCTCCCCAGGGAGGAGGTTTCGCCGAGACCAGATCCGTTTGTTGCGCACGATTTCGCACTCGGATCCCGACTGGTGGGCGCTATCGAATCTCTCCTCCCCGTCCTCGAGTACTACTCGGACGAGGATGAAAGCTCTGGCAGCCACCATCCGTCCCGGGAAGTCTTCATGGCCAATGCCGGCTCGCTAGACGGCGGTGACGGCCAAGAAGTTCCCATCGAGCAACAAACGCCGGCCGAGCTCGAGGCCACGCGACTCCGACTCCTTGCTAAGGAGGAAGAGTTGATCGAGCAGCAGACCCGACTCGTCCGCCAGCGTGATGATCAGCGACGCAACGATGACATGAGGGCTCGTGGACGCCAGGTTCACAATGAGCTCCGCATGCGTGAGAGGGAAGGAGTCCCGATATTTCCTCTCCCGAGCCACAACATCGTCGCAGCCACAGTGGCGGCCCGCGCCATTGATATCCCCGAGGGCAACCCGGGATATGACGAACTTCGACGGCTCCGCGTCCTGCTGGAAGAGACCGCCCTCCAGCACGCTGAAGTTTTCGAAGACCACCCCGGCTCCTCCGCAGGTGCAAGGAGTCGGCGCTCTACGCCTCAGAAGAGTCCATCACGCATGGATGGCCAGCGAGCAAGCCCCGGCCGACATCAGCCGGCCGGCAACGTCCACGGGCGACTCGGACCCCGATCGAGACGCCCGAGGCACCATAGATGCGAGAACCCGCGCCCGCCAGGACGCGGGCAAAAACGCTCGCCAAGCTATACCGGCCCGTGATCGACTCGGACCAAGGAGCCAAGCAGACGCTGAGAGAAGCGCTCATCATGGTTCCGGGAGAGAAGATCGTGGCAACCACCACAATGATAGCGGCGCCACCAGCCGGGAACGTTCTCCTCTGACTTCCTCCGGCATGGGTTACTCGGGTCCGAAAGCATTCGGCCCTCGTATCCGCAGCGTCATCTTCCCGCCGCGATTCCGGGTCACCGGCATCGACAAGTACACGGGAGAGACTCGGCCGGACATCTGGCTGTCCGACTACCACACAGCGTGCAGAACCAACGGTGGGAGCGACTACGTCGCGATCCACTACCTGCCGCTCTTCCTGGCCGACTTGGCGCGAGCCTGGTTGACCAGCTTACCTCCGGGTGCATCCATACGTGGAAGGACCTCGAGACCCTCTTCGTGAACAACTTCCAGGGCACCTACAATCGACCCGAGAACGCGTGGGACCTCCACAGTTGTACACAAGGGGCAGACGAGACTCTCCGTGAGTGCATCCAACGCTTCTCCAAGAAGAAGAATTCTTTGCCCGAGATCCGAGAAGGCGACGTGATTACCGCTTTCTCCAAGGGGGTTCGGAGCACCGACCTGATCCACAAGATTGCGCGGAAGAATCCACAGACTACGCGCGAGCTCTTCGACATAGCCAACAGCTTCGCTACCGGCGAAGAGGCTGTCCGCAGTGTTACTCGGGACGACAAGGGCAGAGGCAAGGGCAAGGCGCCCGAGTCCTCCAGTCGGGACGACCAGCCCGAGTCGTCTAGAAAGAAGCACCGCAAGCGTAAGGGCGGAGACCTCGTCGCTGCCGCCGAGCGCGCCCCGGCGCGCCGTCCACCGCGCACCAACACAACCTTCGAGGAGATGATGAGTCAGCCGTGTCACTTCCATGGACCCAAGTCCAATCATCTGACGCGTGACTGCAACCTCTTGAAGAACCTGAACAAATCCTACGCCCCCAACAAGGGCAAGAAGGAACCCCCTCAGGACGAGGGTGATGAGTTCCCGAAAGAAACCGCTTGCTTGATGATTTTCGGCGGCCCTAACGGCTACGAGTCCAAACGTCACCAGAAGATCATCGACCGAGAGGTCAACGCAGCGGAACCGGCCGTGCCCCAGTACCTGCGATGGTCCGAGTCCGTGATCTCATTCGGACGCGCGGATCACCCCGACTACATACCCCAGCCGGGGCGTTTCCCCTTGGTGGTGGACCCGATCGTTTTCGGCGTCCGCCTCACCAAGGTCCTCATGGACGACGGGAGTGGTCTCAATATCCTCTACGTCAAGACCCTCGACGATATGAAGATTTCTCGATCCGAGATCAAGCCGACTGGTGCCCCCTTCCACGGGGTGGTGCCCGGCAAGATGACGAGTCCACTCGGGCAGGTCAACCTGCCCGTTACCTTTGGTACTCCCGACAACTTCCGGACCGAGACTCTCACCTTCGAGGTCGTCGACTTCCCAGGATCCTACCATGCCATCTTGGGGCGTCCTTGCTACGTCAAGTTCATGGCTGTCCCCAGCTACGTCTACCTGAAGCTCAAGATGCCGGGCCCCCATGGGGTTATCACAGTGCAAAGCAGCTTCCAGCATGCTTACACATGTGATCTCGAGAACTGCAACCTCGCCGCGGCCCAAATCGCCGAGGCCTCCCTCTCCGATCTCAAGTCGGCCGTGGTCAAGAAAGCACCGCCATCCAAGAAAGCTTCAACGTCGACATCTTTCCAGTCGGCTCGGGACACCAAGTCGATCCGACTCGACCCAGAAGACTCCTCCAAGACGACGCAGGTCGGGACTGTGCTCAGCGACAAATAGGAAAGCGCGCTCGTCAGTTTCCTCCAGGATAACCGGGATATCTTCGCATGGACATCCTCCGACATGCCCGGAGTTCCCAGGGAGGCTGCCGAGCACTCTCTCAACGTTCGGCCGGACGCCAAGCCGGTCAAACAGTGTTTACGCCGTTTCGCTGAAGATAGACGTCAGGCTATAGGAGAAGAAATAGCTAAGCTTCTAGCAGCTGGCTTTATTAAAGAAGTGTATCATCCGACTGGTTAGCGAACCCAGTTCTTGTTCGCAAAAAGAATGGAAAGTGGAGGATGTGTGTTGATTATACTAGCCTCAACAAGGCATGTCCCAAAGATCCTTTCACCCTCCCTCGCATCGACCAAGTGGTTGACTCCACGGCCGGGGTGCGAGATTTTATGCTTTCTCGACGCCTACTCGGGCTATCACCAGATCAAGATGAAGGAGGATGACGAGATCAAGACATCTTTCATCTCTCCGTTCGGCGCCTTCTGCTACGTCTCCATGCCCTTCGGACTCAAGAATGCCGGCGCCACGTACCAACGGTGCATACAGTGCTGCCTTAGTCCCAGATCGGCCGGAACGTGCAAGCCTACGTCGACGATGTGGTGATCAAGTCCCAAAAGAAAGAAGACCTCCTGAGTGACTTGGGAGAAACTTTCGCTAATCTTCGAAGATTCAGCATGAAGCTCAACCCCGAGAAGTGTGTTTTCGGGGTCCCTTCGGGTAAACTACTCGGCTTCATCGTCTCCGAACGAGGAATCGAGGTCAACCCGGAGAAGATCGACGCCATCGTCAAGATGGGCCCACCCAAGAACCTCAAGGACGTCCAACGGCTGACCGGGTGCATGGCTGCTCTCAGCCGGTTCATCTCTCGACTCGGCGAGAAAGCTATGCCCCTCTACAAGCGCATGAAGAAGTCGGAAACCTTCACCTGGACTCCCGAAGCCCAGGACGCTTTGGACGGCTTGAAGAAGTTCTTATCCACCCCCCGGTGCTGGCGTCCCCCATGCCCAATGAACCACTGCTTCTTTACGTCGCAGCGACTACTCAGGTAGTCAGTACGGTTCTGGTCGTGGAACGCCCCGAGCCCGGCCACATACAGAAGGTACAGCGACCGGTCTACTTCATCAGTGAAGTCCTGTCCGAGTCCAAGGCGCGGTACCCTCAGATCCAGAAGATCATCTACGCGGTGTTCATAACATCACGGAAGTTAGTACATTACTTCCAAGGACACCCCATCACGGTGGTCAGCTCCTTCCCGATTGTCGACGTCATCAACAATCGCGATGCTACGGGCAGGATTGCAAAGTGGGCAATGGAACTCATGGCTTTCAGCATAGTCTATGCCCCCCGCACGGCCATCAAGTCCCAGGCTCTTGCCGACTTCATGGCCGAGTGGACAGAAGTCCAGTCTCCGCCCTCCGTCGTCGACCTCGAGCACTGGACGCTCTATTTTGACGGCTCACTGATGCTCCAGGGCGCGGGGGCTGGCGTCGTGCTCATCTCGCCTAAAGGCGAGCGCTTCAAGTACGCGCTGCAGATCCACTTCCCGGCTTCCAACAACGTCGCCGAGTACGAAGCTCTACTCCACGGTCTCTGACTTGCCGCCTCACTCGGGATCCGCTGGCTCCTAGCACGCGGAGACTCCGAGTTGGTGGTGCGGCAGGTCATGAAGGATTGGTCATGCCGAGATCCCTCCATGGAAGCCTACTGCCAAGAAGTTCGCAAGCTCGAAGCCAAGTTCGACGGTCTTGAGATCACCCACGTTTTACGCCGAGACAACGAGGCAGCCGATGCACTCGCCAAGCTAGGATCCAGTCGGGACGTCGTCCCGGCCGGGGTTTTCCTTCACGAGTTGCACACCCCTCCATCAAAGCGGACACAACACCCAAGACCGATGAACAGCAAGTTCCCGAAGGCGAAACCAGTCGGCAAACCTCTCCGGAGGTCCTGGCTGTCACCCCTGACTCTGTAACCCTACCCCGGCCGACTATATAAGGCCCGGTAGGGGACCTCCGATCGGCAGAACACCTCATCTAGCTTAATCTCCATTGTTTCGCAGCTCAGGCCCCTTCGAGATCGATTCTCTAGGGCCTGCGGCACTCGGGATACAGCAATACCAGCCACCAAACACAGGACGTAGGGTATTACCTCTCCGAGAGGCCTGAACCTGTCTAAATCTTGTCTCCCGTGTGCAGCCATCCTGATTTGCTGTGCTCACACCGCCCCATAAATAGTATTGCCGGAATAATACTCCGACACAGGTGGTCTTGGATATACCCTGAATTCTCAAACATATGTAAATTCTCGTACTCTTTGCATGGACAATAAATATATTATTCCGCTCTACTCAATTTATCCTCTTTCGCACCTCTTATAAAATCTGACACACCATTAAGATACTTTTCACTTAAGCGGTTACCATCATACATCCAGCTTTGATCTATCTAGGCGACAGATAAAAAGAAATTTGATTCATTCTAAATGTCGAGGTTTACTTTATGTCCATGACACAAAATACCTACCAAGAGTAAATTAATTATGAAATATTAATTAATATTATCATTAATATGTTGATTTTGAATATATGTAAAGATTAATTACCAGTATTCTATTTAATTCACAAGGTTGCTATTTACCAAACATACAATATCAATAATTATTAATAAATTATTTATGACAACTAAAAATTAATATAATACTTAATAGAATGTTATTAATATGTTGGTTTTGACTATACAAAAAAATTCTCAATATTTCATTTCATACAAACTATAAAGAATTACAATATCTATTTATGAGAAATAGAACTTAAATAATGAACAAGATAAATTAATTCTAAAATAATGAATTATTCATGTATGCTATATTTGTCTCTCTGATGATATCTAAACCATCCACAATTCTATCTTTTTTCCACCTTAAATAGCTTACAACATTTAATATAGTATAACACAACCAAGTAATAGCTTCAAAATCAACAAAAACAAATACAATTTGCCGTACACCAAACTCTAAAATGTACATTATCTCTCTTCACCAAGCTAGATCTACCAATTATTCATTTTTTTAATCAATTACTAGCTTTAGATTACCAATATCAAATGGATATGCAACATCTCCCCAAATCCACTGTTCTTTTCGACCAATTGGACTCCAAGTCGCAAAATTACCGGAGCTCCCGTTGCCATTGTTGAAGAACTGAAAATTTAAGACAAGGCTCGGGTCTATCGGCTTGTAACAAACGGACATCTTATCACATGCAGTTTTCAAATAAAAACGTTTGTGATATGTCCCTCATTGCAGGCGACTTTATGCTATCCCAATATTACAGGCGGTTCTTAGTAAAAACTATCTGTGATATCTAGTCGTCACTGGTAGCTCGCATCGCCGGGAGTTAACCCAGATGGGTCTTCTCGCGAACCATTTGCGATATGATTCACCACAGGTGATTTTTGAATAACCCCGTGTGATGTTAGGTCTATGATAACCCATTCTGTAGTAGTGATTGCTGTGTATCATTATAATATCGATTATCTCCGAATTCATTCCATTGCAGTAAGAGACCTCCATACATGTGCAGGGAAAGTTTCGGATGCTATTGTAGCATCTAATCTTGGTTAAAGTTCGCATTGCCACCTTCACCGGCCATCAAAATTTGGCGCCTAATTAAGAAGTAGCACGGAAGGCCAAATTCAGCTTCACTGCAAGAAAGGATGCATGTTGTTTAGCGAGATGGACACCTGGCTAATTAAGCCAGCAGATAAGTTGTTGTGTTTTTTTCTTAGCCCTTCCGCTCCCTTTCGGCGCAAGCTTTCCAAGAGCTTTGAAACGGCAAGGCAACTACAGCTTTTACAACCAAATTAAGCTGATGCATGGTACCTACAGAAAGCCAAAGCTGATGCAGTTTTATGGGCACCTAAAGCTAAGTAACCTCCCTCTCTCAAAGAAAAAAGTAACCTCCCTCTCCTAATCTGTGCCCCCATCTTCCTCACACTCTCCCCCACACACTCATCACCTCCCCCTTAAACCCCTGTGTCATGGCTCAACAAGGTGCCAACCAACCCCAAGATGTCCAAGAGAGCCATGATCACACCACTACCACGGACAATAAGAGCACTCCGTTTGGTTTGACAGACACCGCAAACTCCAACTCCAGCTCTAACTCCATAAAGTCCAGCGAGAAGAACGCCGTGTCAAAGCAAGCAAAACTGGCGGCCGTGGTCGGCGTCGACGCCGCAGGGATCGAGGGAATGACGCTGTCGTGGTCTGTTGCATAATCTAGCTGCTAGTCTCCTTTGCATCTTTATCATTTAGTTTGTTTTACGATCAGCATAGCGTAGAGCACGAGCCCACGTCTGTGTGCGTCGTGCGCGTCTTGTGCGAGCTGAGATGTGCTCGTCCGCATCGAGCTCGCCACGACCTTGTCAAAGCTCCACGATCTGTCCGTGGGATGGTGCGGACATAGCGGATCATGCGCATGCTTCGGCATCGCCGTTTTCCCTTTATAAGCAAGTTAATGCAACCGAGAAAAGCTGCCAGTTTTTGTAGCACCAAAAATCATCGTGTGTGTAAACTTCATAGTTAGCATCTGTCATTTGGTATCAGAGCCTTGTGGACGGAGCTTGCCGTTGACGATGCCGAAGCACGGACCCGGCGGCTCCAGGACGACGGAGGAGATCGAGGCGGAGGAGTTACAGCATCGCGAGCTAGCCGAGAAGCACGGCAAGCAGCTCGCCGCTCCACGCTCCTCACGCGACGCCAGCGGCTTCTCATCGACACAGTTCCCGATCCTGACGCGTTCGAACTACATCAACTGGTCGCTACTCATGAAGGTAATTCTTCAGGCTCGCGGGCTCTGGGCCGCGGTGGAGACGGGTGACGCCGATTTCTCCGACGACCGGCAGGCGTTGGAGGCCATACTCCGAGCGGTGCCGCCGGAGATGATCGCCACTCTCGCTGTGAAGGACACCGCGAAGCAAGCCTAGGACGCGATCAAGACAACACGCATGGGCGCGGAGCATGTACGGGAGTCACGTGCCCAGACCCAGCGCCTACAGTATGAGGAGATCCGTTTCAAGCCCGGCGAGAGCGTCGACGACTTCGGCATGCGCCTGTTGTCGCTCATCAGTGAGCTCGGCGACCTCGGCGACAAGATCAACGAGAAGTGCGCCGTCCTCAAGTTCCTCCGCGTGGTGCCAAGGAGGTACAAGCAGCTCGCCTGGTCCATCGAGAGTTTCGTTGACCTGAACACCTTCTCGGTGGACGAGTTGATCGGGCGGCTCAAGGTCGTCGAAGACCGCGGAGATGACGAAGACGCCGGCGGCCAACTACTGCTCACCGAGGACCAATGGAGCGCGCGCATGTGTCGCCACGTCTACGACGGTTCATCGAGTAGCGGCGGGAACGACTCCGGCAAAAACAACACTCGCCGCCGTGGCAAGGGTGGCGAGAAAGGCAAGAACCCCAAGCCAAACACCGGCAAGGAGGGCAGGAACGCCGGCAACACCGACGACCCCGACCGCTGCAAGTATTGCAAAAAGCGAGGACATTGGGCGTACGAGTGTCGCAAGAAAAAGCGAGACGAAGAGGCACACCTCGCGCAGGCTAAGGAGAACGACGACGACGAACCAGCCCTTCTCATGGCGTAGCTCTATTCCGATGCAGAGGAGACACAACTCGATGCCTGCGTCGAGTTCGTGGCAGAGGAGGTGCACGCCGCCACGGAGATCAGCGCCACGGTGAACCTGAACGAGGAACACGCCCGCGTCAGGCTGAAGAGCACCGCCGACGACAACGACACCGCATGTCAGCAACCACACGTCCGGCGACGCATCTGTCTTCTCTGAGCTCGACTCTAGTGTGAAGGGAACCGTGAAATTTGGAGATGGCTCCATCGTCGACATCTGTGGCCGTGGAAACGTACTCTTCACCTGGCAGGGCGGAGAGCACCGGCTGCTCACTGGCGTCTACTACATACCCCACCTGCGCAGTCATATCGGCCAGCTTGACGAACACGGGTGCAAGATCGGCATTGAGAATGGCGTCCTCTCCATCAGCGATCGGCGCCGTCAACTCTTAGTGAAGGTAAAAAGGAGTGCCAATCGCCTCTACATCCTGAAGATCACTCTTGCACAACCGGTGTGCTATGCTGCACAGCGCGGTGACAACGCGTGGAGGTGGCATGCCTGTTTCGGGCACCTAAACTTCCACTCGCTCCGCAAGCTTGCCACCCGCGGCATGGTACGGGGTCTGCCGCAAGTTGATCAGGTGGATCAGCTGTGCGATGCGTGCTTGGCGGGAAAACAACGTCGAGCTCCGTTCCCGCACGCAGCAAAGTGGCGTGCCCCGAAGGTACTCGACCTGGTGCACGACGACCTGTGCGGGCCGATCTCACCACCAAATCCAGGAGGAAAGAAGCTGTTCCTACTTCTTGTAGATGACTACAGCCGTTTTGTGTGGCTGATCCTGCTAGCGTCGAAGGACGAGGCGGCGGATGCGATCCGCCGTTTCCAAGCCAGCGTCGAAACCGAGAAGCGGTGCAAGCTACATGCTCTGAGGATAGATCGCGGTGGTGAGTTTAATTCCAATGAGTTTACGACATACTGTGCAGATCGAGGTGTGAAGCGGCAACTCTCCGCGCCCTACTCGCCGCAGCAAAACGGCGTTGTAGAACGGAGGAACCAAACAGTCATCGCCATGGCCAGGAGCATGCTTAAGGGCATGTCGGTACCCTCTCTCTTCTAGGGAGAAGCAGTCACCACTGCGGTGTTTCTACTGAATCAGTCGCCGATGAAGGCTCTCGACGGCTTGACACCCTATGAAGCTTGGGAAGAAGAAAAACCACCCGTGCACTTCCTGCGTGTCTTCGGGTGTGTAGCTCATGTCAAGATCACCAAGCCACATGCAAAGAAACTGGATGATCAAAGCGTCATGATGTGCACTTCCTGCATGTCTTCGGGTGTATAGCTCATGTCAAGATCACCAAGCCGCATGCAAAGAAACTGGATGATCGAAGCGTCATGATGGTGTTCATAGGCTACGAAGACGGCGGCAAGACCTACAAGGTATACAACCCCGTCGCCAAGCAGGTATATGTTACACGTGACGTCATCTTCGACGAAGACCGCGGCTAGGACTGGAGTACAACTCCGCACGACGAAAGCGACCTCGACTTCTCGGTGGAGTACCTTGTGCCCGGCGTGCGCCCGCCGCAGCACATACCCGGGGATGAACACGATGCGCCATCACTGGCCACTCCGCACACTCCGGCATCACCGGCTACATCGACACCGGGCTCGTCATCAACTGATTCGAGAGGCGTGGAGTTCTGCTCTCCTCCGCCGAATCCCACGCCGGTGCCGCTAGGTGAAGAAGCACCGCGGCGCTACAGGACGTTGCAGAACCTACTCGACAACACCGACGACATAGAGCTGGACGTCGACGAGCTGTACCTGGTGGCTGGCGATGAGCCGGCCAATTTTGCTGAGGCGGAGCCACACGCTTGCTGGCGTCGAGCGATGCTTGAGGAGATGAGATCCATCGAAGAAAATGATACATGGGCTCTCACCGATCTTCCTGCAGGTCATCGTCCGATTGGACTAAAGTGGGTATTCAAGGTGAAGAAAAATGCTGCTGGTGAGATTGTGCGGCATAAGGCCCGGCTCATCGCAAAAGGGTACATGCAGATCGCCGGCGTGGACTTCGACGAAGTGTTCACGCCCGTGGCTCGGCTCGAGTCCGTTCGTCTACTGATTGCCCTCGCCGCTAGCCATGGATGGGAGGTGCATCATATGGACGTGAAGAGCGCCTTCCTCAACGGCGAGCTCCAAGAGGACGTCTACGTCGTGCAGCCCCCCGGCTTCCTTGTCGACGGCCGGGAACACCAAGTCCTCCAGCTCAACAAGGCGCTGTATGGCCTTTGGCAAGCTCCCAGAGCGTGGAACTCCAAGCTTGATAGCACGATGCTGTCTCTTGGTTTTCACAGGAGTGAGTCGGAGCATGCCATCTACGTCCGCGTTGACACGGGAACCTTGATGGTGGGCGTCTACGTTGACGACCTGCTGATCACCAGCGCGCACCAGCCCGACGTCGAGCACTTCAAGAAGGAGATGTTGCAGCTCTTCAAGATGAGCGATCTCGGGCGCCTGAGTTTTTATCTCGGCATCGAGGTGCATCAGGGCGACGGCTACATCACCATGCACCAGGCAGCGTATGCCGCAAAGATCATCGCCAAGGCGGGAATGGAGGGATGCAATCCCTGCCACACTCCCACAGAGGCACGTCTGAAACTCACGAAGACGAGCTCCAACCCGCCGGCGGACGCAACTCTCTACCGCAGCCTCGTGGGTAGCCTCCGCTACTTGGTACACACTCGGCCGGACATCGCCTACGCGGTCGGTATGTGAGCAGGTTCATGGAGGCGCCGAAGACAGAACACATGAGCGCCGTCAAATGCCTGCTCCGGTACATCGCCGGCACTCGCCACTTTGGCTGCCGGTACGAGAAAGCCAAAACAGAACCTGTTCTTCATGGTTTCAGCGATGCAGAAATGGGAGGGGACATGGATGACTGCAAGAGTACTTCGGGGATGCTATTCTTCTATGGCACCTGCCCGATCAGCTGGCAGTCCCAGAAACAGAAGGTTATCGCACTCTCGTCGTGCGAGTAGGAGTACATCGCCGCCGCGACTGCTGCCTGCCAGGGCGTCTGGCTCGGTCGTCTTCTTGGTGATCTCCTAAAACAAGAGCCACTTCCCGCTGGACTCCGCGTCGACAACAAGTCTGCGATTCAGCTTTGCAAGAATCCCGTGTTCCATGATCGGAGCAAACACATCAACATCAGGTACCACTTCATCCGTGATTGTGTTGAGACCGGGATGATTGCCGTGGATTATGTCAGCACTCAGGAGCAGCTGGCAGACATTCTTACTAAATCACTCGGGCGCGTGCGGTTCCAGTAGCTGCGTGCGCAGATAGGCATCGTCGAGATCAAGCAGCCGAGCACCTAGATTAGGGAGGTGATTGTTGCATAATCTAGCTGCTAGTCTCCTTTGCATCTTTATCGTTTAGTTTGTTTTACGATCAGCATAGCGTAGAGCACGAGCCCACGTCTGTATGCGTCATGCGCGTCTTGTGCGAGCTGAGATGTGCTCGTCCGCATCGAGCTCGCCACGACCTTGTCAAAGCTCCACGATCTGTCCGTGGGATGGCGCGGACATAGCGGATCGTGCGCATGCTTCGGCATCGCCGTTTTCCTTTTATAAGCAAGTTAATACAACCGAGAAAAGCTGCCAGTTTTTGCAGCACGAAAAATCATCGTGTTCGAAGTGATCGTGTGCGTAAACATCGTAGTTAGCATCTGTCATGGTCGACGGGGTGCAAGTAGGAGGAGAAGGTGGCGGGGATGATCGCGGCAGGAGATGGTCCAAGTCCAGGAGCTCGTCGGATGGAGAGGATCACGAGATCACGGATGCCGTGGCCGGCGCCGGCGGAGGAGGCAGCGGCGGCGGAAACGACAAAAAGAAAAACGCGGCGGACGTGGAGCATGAGATGCATATTTGGACGGAGCGGGAGCGGAGGAAGAAGATGAAGAACATGTTCAATAGCCTGCATGCGCTCCTGCCCCAGCTCCCGGACAAGGTTAGTATAATAATCTTGTGACTACCTTGCCCATCTTATGATTTTCTCTCGTTTTTGGCGATCAAATCTTATGAGTTTTAATTTGTAGCCAGATCATAATAGATATGTGCGAAATACATGCACCTTTCGTTAATTCTTCATAGAGATTCTAATGCAATGTATACAATCACACTACTAGGTTGGTTCTTATCATTTTTTGTGTGTGTGTGTATATTGCGTGCATATACAAACTGATCTTACAGACTGACAACGCCAGAATAGTGGGAGAGGCAATACACTACATCAAGACTCTCCAAGACACCCTCCAGAAGCTGGAGAAGGTGAAGCTAGAGCGTATGCGCGAGCAGAAGCGGGTCTGCGAGGTACCCGCTCCGGCGGCGACGAGGGAGGCGGCCCTGGCAGACATGGCGCACGGCTGGAACACGCAGCAGGCCGCGTCCGCGGGCGGGGTGCCGAGGAGTTCTGCAGCTGCGCCGGCGGGCGCGGTGGCCGCGCCCCCTCCGTTCCAGACGTGGTCGGGGCTGAACATCGTGCTGAACACGGCAGGCGACGAGGCGTTCATCACCCTGTCCACGCCACGTCAGCGGCGCGTGTTCACGACGGTGCTGTCCGTGCTGGAGAAGCACAGGATTGACGTCGTGACGGCGACCGTCTCGTCGGACCAGAACCGAACTTGTTCAGCCTCCATGTTCGTGTAAGTGGCTGCTGCGCCTTTAGCCAGTGAATTAATAATATTAATTGCACACATAATTCAGGTTCTTTTGATTTACCCAAGTTATAGCTAAGACTGAGATCTTGTAAAACTTTGGATGTCTAATTAACCAGATCAATGGAACCTCCGGTCAGGTCTCTGGGAGTCTGATGCCTGAAGACAAGTACAAACTGGCAGTGTCAGAAATGATGATTTGACTCTCCAACTGAGATATAATGTATGCTCATGGATAGCTTGCAAGCTGTTCCGAGTTGAGCCGCTTCTGCTAGGGGCAGAGCCAAGATTTCACCATGAGGGGGGCGACGGGCGACATGAATTTCTAGTGCAATTCTACCATGACATTTATGCTTTAAGCTATTGATAAAAAGTAAAAGTTTTGCTAGAAGGAATTTTTTGACGAACAGACATTTATTTAGGATAAGACTAGAGTTTGTTATGTACAAGTGAGCCCTCTAGTTGGGAGAGGGGGGATGGAGGCTCCATCTCCTCAGTGATTATAAAAACGGACTACTGGTTGATGTCAGGGCTACTAGGGAAAAATTGGAGCAGTAGCCATATGGCGGCAGACGATCTCCTTGTGAGTGATTTGTGCAATACGCCCCTCGTCTAAAGAATCAATGTCAAAAATCTGCTGATTCCATTTCTTCCACACTTTCCACCAACTGTATAGAAGCAAGTCGCTTCGCTGCCTTCGAAGCTCCTTTGAGGATGCCTTCATGAGGTCCTCCCACCATTCATCTATGGAAGCTAATGTCATCGGGTGTGGCGCATTGGGGTCTTCATTCTAGGTGCAAACCAGCTTGGCACATTCAACACAAAGGTTCTTGGTAGTCTCGAGGTGCAGCCCGCGTAGCTTGCAAAGAGGATCATGAGGCTAACCGCGCTTTGCCAGCACATGCATCCGCCATGAGCGTATGACCATGAAGGACCAGACAAGCAAAAAGTTTACATTTTGGTTCAGTGGCCACTTTCCAAATCTTTCCAAGCTTGAAGAGTGGGTAGCAAACGCGAAGTTGGGCTAGGTATGCCGACTTGGCCATGTAAACCCCGCTTTCATTCCAATGCTAGTGAATGGAGTCTAAGGTGTGAGGATCAAGGTGAAATCCCGCAAAAGAGCCCACAGGTCGACTAGTTCGGCCATCAAAAGGAGCGAATTTGCACGTATCATGAAAAGAATCCTGTTATTGTGGAGCTCTATTGCCACATTTCTGCCTTTTCTTATTGGAATTTTGAATAGGCCAGGTGCTCTATTCTTGAGGGCATAGTCATTGATCCGTCTGTCATACCAGAAAAGGGACTTTTTGCCGTCCCTGACGGTGATCGTCGTGGAAGCCCGGAATAACTCCATGTCAACCGCATTGCATGACAGCTGAGATCCAGCGTAAGGAATTTTTTGTCACATAATAATTGGAGTTCAGATTATTGTAATAGTAAAGCAATAATATGCATACCGTAATCATCATAGTGGAGTTTGGATCAAGTTTAGACTTTGCCGACTCATCCGACGGCATGCATGGTTTGGTGGCTTGGTGCAAACTTGCACTTCGTTAAGTCAATCGACATCATGAAGAAAACTAGATGCATAGAACAAAATATTGAGAAATAAGGGAACATTGTGCAGTTACGCAATATAAATTAGACTCATGGCACCATGAAGTGCCTAATAAATATAAATTATGGATGGTAGATACATGGGCTATCGGATAATCATTAACCTAGCTTTATCCGAACTGAAATAGATGAAGTAACTAGTAAAAGTATCTAAGTTCTGGTTCTTGTACTGATGATCACTCACATAAGTCAATTATTAGAAGAAGTAGTAAGTTCTTGTTTGGTGCCCCCCTCCCTCCACGCTTGGTTTCTAGGCCAGAGTCTTTGAAAGAAGAAACTACCTTGCTTCAAATTTAGTCATTGAACTATTGTGTGTTGCATAAATTCAGTTAATGTTCATGAACATACAAAGTATTATTTGAGTTATAACTTGTTGTAGTTCATAGATGGATGAAGATACAGGCATGTTGGTCAAATCATATCAGTAACTGCATGCTTAACGCTCCAAGTCGCTTTGAGCTTCTTGAACAAGCATCGGAAGGGCTCAGGGACATCCACAAGTCGTATATCTTGAGGTCGACACAGGGGCCATGATTGGAGGCCGCTCCGTCGCTACGGGATAAGGCACGTCGATGGCCAAGAAGAGGCAGGCGATCCACGATGCGAAGTAGGCGAGTCTGGACCCGATGTCAAACTCCTCCTAAAACTGGCCGACGCCGTGGACGGGACAACACGACCGCAAACAGGAAGAAGACCGGGTGGAGCTCCTCTGGTACCGTCTCGTTTGTGGGTTGTACAACGTGACAAACAACACGATGCAATGCGCCAACCCGACTGCAAAAAAGAAGATGGGCCCTTCTTTGATCCCCAAGGACGCGCCTAGTAGTGCACCGAGAAAGTTACAGACGACATACATGTGGTCCGATGTGTTGGCCATCTTAGACAACTGCCCTACCCACCAGACATCCACCGGCTATAGACCTTGAGGTCGAGGCACATCACTTGGACCATGAGCGCGTACCAGAGCCATGGAGACAACTCTGTCGCTACGGAATGAGGCATGCCGGTGGCCAAGAACAGGCAGACGATCCACGGCACAAACAAGAAGTTGTCCCTGATGGGGTGGTTGTATTCGCAGTGTATGGCCTCAAAGAAGAAGGTGACTTTGCACAAGTAGATTGCCAAGATGACGCACATGAACGTAAAGGAAGCACTAGGTTCACCTTGTGGTCACGTGCACGAATGTGATCGGCGCTGATATCGCGATCTATATAGGATGGTTTAGAACGGGGCTAGTTAGAATCAATGTTTCTGCCCTATTTATACTGAACTATCTTAACTAGTATATTTTTAATTATGACTGACAAAATTGACCATGTAACTTTGGTGCTTAATATTAAGATATCATGTTCTTTGTTACACATTCCTAATATTTATCATTACAAATACATATTTTTTGTGTTAAACAGAAATCGCATTTTGTCTCCGAAATTATTTTAGTCTTTCTAATTTAGTTTGGGGGCACTCAAGAAAAATCTTTTGTTACACTAAATTTCAGCCTAAATCTAAGCAAAGAACGAGAATCACGTTCCTCCATAAATTAATGGTGACACTTGAATTATACTTTGTTTACTCGTGTTTGTGCCCATATAGTATACTCGAATATCTAAATATCTTGCTGGTAGTGTTCTAAATCGTATGATTCTAACAAAAAAACTTGATAGAGGTTTCTACAGTATAAGACTGTCAAGTTTGGGTGTAAGTAAATAGATAGCTCTTGAGTGTATGAGGTATCAACAAGTGGTTTGTCCTTGAATCCTCTCCTCCCACCCTCTCGTAGGGCTGGATATAAAGCTCGAGGCTCGTGGCTCGGCTCGGGCTCGCTAAGGCTTGGCCCGGGCTCGGCTCGGCTCAGTGGTCGAACGAGCCGAGCCCGAGCCACCTCCTCAGCTCGCAAAGCTCGGCGAGCCGGCTCGCAAAAGCTCGCGAGCCGCTCGTAGGCTCGTCGAGGAGGCCGGAGGTAGGGTCCGACGTGGTGGATGTGGAGGCGGTGGAGACGAGCAAGGAGGTGAAGGCGGCCGGATAGGGGAGGTGGAGGTGGATTTGGGGCCGCGCAAGGTGGAGGCGGAGGTGGATTCCTGGCAGCCGGCGGGAGCAAGATCCGGAGGATTCGACGAGGCGGAGGTAGTCGCATTGCACCAAGGGGTGCCGATACAGCGCGACCGGGACTGCGGCCTCCACGTGCACAAGCCCGCGACCCCTTGTTGGGCTGCCTCTCCTGATCCATGAGCGGCGGCGGAGGAGGTGGCAGCGAACAGCGACTGTGCCCGGCGAAGGAGCGATAGGAGGCGGCGACATAGTAGTCAGCAGCAGGAGCTGAGGCAGAGGAGGTGGCGGAGGGGGTGGCAGAGGATGCGGCAGAGGATATGGCGGTGGACCGGCGGCTATGCCCGGTGGAGGAGGGGTGGAAGGCGGCGGCGCCCTAACCCTAAGTCACGTCGCTATCGCGGCCCGCGGGAGACAGAGAGAGAGGAAAGGGAACGCAGCGAGATCTGAGAGGCTAAATTGGACGGGAGCAGCTTAAGTTGGGCTAGGCCAGCTCGCGAGCCATTATGAGCCAGCTCAGGCTCAGTGAAAGCTCGAGCCGAGCCTCTTCCCCGGCTCGTGGAATCTGGCGAGCCGGCTCGGGCTTGGCTCGTATTTTCCCGAGTCAGGGCGAGCCGAGCCGTGATCCAGCTCGGCTTGGCTTGTTTCCAGCCCTACCCTCTTGTCATTGGTCCTTTTTTCTTGGTCAAATCTTCCCTTTTTCTTTTGGTAGGTTTAATAGTTGGCCAGCAACGGGTGTGTGCTCCATACTTGATCTTAAAATATCAAATTTGTAATATACGTGAGAATTTAGAATCCAAACTTTCTAGTTTGTAGTATTGTTCCTTTGGTTTCTATATTGATTTTTCTTTTTACAGAAAACTAGTGCAACCTCCTAAACTGTATACCCCAATCCAGAGATAGCAGCGACTTGGCCTCCCTTTAGCCGAATCCAATCTAACCCTCCAAAACTAACCCAACCAACGGCTGATTCGCTGGAGCACAACCCTTCACCTTGTTGGACACCTCTGTTGCCACCTCCCCTAGCATTCAGGAGCTTTGTTGGAGATCCTCCATTCCCTTTCCTTTCTGCATACCGGACCAGTGATGAATCCAATGGAAGATTTGGTGAATCACAAAAGTGCATTTGCTTGGAAGCAAGCTTTGTTTCTGATTTTCCATGAAGCCCGTAAAATTGCTGCTAATTAAGCTGACCACAACAATGTTTCTATCAGCACCTCTGAAGGAGGTGATCAGCATATTGTGAGGTTAAACGTGCACTGTACCATATTCCAAATATATTTTGCTAATGTGCATTTAATCAGTAGGTGATCAATCGTTTCATTAACTGAGCAAAAGAGTCCATTTTTCCCCTTCCATCACTCAACAAATTGATTTGAATGCCTTCCAAGAAAGGCACCTTTTCTGTTAAATCGATCTAAGGACATTTAAATAGCATCCACCTCCTTCCTATTGTAGATTGTCCTGGAAACTCAAGCTGCCTTAAGAATTAAGACCTTCGGTTGGCTAGTGCTTCAAAGGAGCATTTTAACTAGAGATAATCTTTGAGGAGTTCACAGTAGAATGCTAAAACATTTCCTGTAGCACCTCCGATTGTGAAAGATAAACACCCCATAAGATCCTTCTGAATCTAAGACATCCTAGGCCTTGGTTGAAAACTGACTTTACAGTAGTATTGTGAGATAAGTTTATATTATACAGCTTAGGGAATGAGATCACCCATTTAGGTGAGATTTATAAGATCCAGCAATCCGGAGAACCAAAAGGTCACGAAAAATTGTGAAATTCTTTTACAACATTGACATAAGATGCATTTATCATGTGACAAAATTTCAAATCAATTTCGTCCACATATCGAGAAACAAAAATGTCAAATTCTGTTGTGAATAATAGCTGAAGAGTATAATTGAATTAGCAAAATGCTCAAGCATAAGCTACAAATTTTCCGGGTTGAGCTGCTTCTGTTGTCGAGGAATAGTAGTAAGAGTCTTTCAAAGATTCGAACCAGTGCTTTCTTCCAAATTAGGTAATTAAGGAGCCCAACTCAGCCCACAAGTCTAGCACTTGTGGGCCGTTGATCTCAGCTAAAATCAATGGCTGGGATGCCTCCTTGAGAGAGGAGATTGCAAGCAAAAAACCCTAGCCTCTTGCCCCTTGCTTCAGTTGCTCAAGTGGCTGCTGTGAAAGAGCAAGCGTGAGCAGCAAGATACACACAACCAAAGGAGAGAAGAGAACAGAGCAGGAGAAGTGAAATTCTGTCCAATTGGTGGCTTCCTGCCCGATCTTCTTCAAACCTATGATCGGGGGCTCAACGTGGTTGGATTGGCTGCAAATTTGATGAGTTCGTTCCACACTTAGAATACTTCGATTTGGTCAGGTGGTTTTGAGATTGGTTGATTGGAGGACCAAATTTGAGAGTGGTTTAATCATATCTATTTGCAATGTACTCAGAGGTGCGCAGTCTTGGAATATGATTAATTTGAGGAGTCAAACATTGTCCTACTGAGCTAAAATTTTGATACCATGTCAAGGACTAATGCTCAGTTAGGAATCAGTTTTCAAAACCAAAGAGACCTCGAAAATCTCTTGATATGCACCTTTTTTGAACATGTCGGAATAACTGAGATTGATGTTGGAACATTTGAGTTTAATATCTATGTGAAAAGTCAGGGAACTCAAAGCTTCCGAGTTGCCCTTCCTATTTGATCTTCTAGATGCCGGAACATCCAAAAACTTCTAAAACTTCCGAGTTTTGGTTTTGTACACGCGTAAGTCCTTTTGCTTTGAAAATCGGAGCTACTTGGTTTTTCTAGAGTCTCCTAGATCTGTTCTGGACTTATTTTTTGAAATCTCATAATGTCCAAAAATTCGTTATCAGAACCTCCAAGAATGAGTTCTGTCCACCTCAGTTAAAATCCTTTGAAATCTTGGAAGGTCCGAGTGCAATGTCGAAACCTCCAGGAATCCGTTCTAACCATGACTTTCCATGGCTATTCATAGTCCTGGAAGATTTAGGTTCAAGTTGGGAGCTCCGACATTCATTTCTGTTTGGTGTGCTTTGAGTCAAAACTTCCTGGTTCTTGACGGAAGTTCTGAGATCCATTTCTGGACAAGCAATATAGTCGTTGCTCTCAAATGTCGCAACCTCCGAGTTCTATCTTGGAAGTTCTGAGTTCTGCATTTTTTTACAAACAGCTAGTTTTTTAAGGGTTGGCTATATATACCTCAGAGCCTCTTTGCACGCCTAACTCTTTGCAAAAATAATTCCTCTGGTCTCCTAAGTGCTACTCCACATTTTCTCAAGCCCAAGTTGTGATTCTTATGAGCAAATCTTAGGGAGATAGAGATTGAGCCATCATTGTGCATCAAGTAAGAGTTCATTTCCAAGTCGAACTGATTGAAGCCTGTTACTTTTAGAGATTGACATCTCCTGGATGGCCGTTTCCGATCGTTGGATCAAACGTCCTCAATAGAGACGTAGAGCCTCAACAAAAGCTCGAGCTTTGACAACAAGTCATTGCGTTTCACTTGATTGTTTGCTTGCACTCCTACATATTTATTTTCCTACTTGTTTTGATCACTAGCATCTTAGGTTTTGTTTAGGACTGCTTAGTGTTTTAGAAATTGTCTAGAAAGTAATTTTAGGTCATAATTTTTTTAATCTCCAATTCACTCTCCCTTTAGTCGATACCCTAGATCTTTTCACTCATCTTGAGAATGTTTTCCACGTAAATCATTGTGTCAACTTGCGCATGTTGTCATATTGTTCCGCTGCTTAATTGTTGGTTTAAGCTATCCTTAGTTCACTATAAAATGAGGGGTTGAGTTGTGCATATTTGCCATGCCGGTGTATTGTGACATTTGCATCGTTGCTGTCGAGCCCAACAGATCATACACAGTACTATGCGATTTGGGACTACTTGTACTATAGATGAAAGAGTTGCAGATATGTAGCTCAAATAATATGGATTCTTTAATTATTGCTTCTTACATGTAAGCAGAGCCAAAATTAAGCTCCGAATTTTCGATGCCCCACAGGTTAATATCTTCTGCAAAGGTGAACGAACGCAGCCACAATCAAACCAGCCTTCAGCTTGACACTCCAAGGGATGCCATAGCTTCCCTTGCCAACAAGCCCTCTCACGAATGGCCAGAAGCACAGCACCAACCAGCCACAGCATACAAATTCTCCGATGCCTGGGCCACCATGAATGCCGGTTGCCGAGCCGACAACGGTGCGCCATGCTCCGACAGCAATCGCGGCAATGTTCAAGATTGTGAGCGCCGTGACCGGGATGAATACGGGTGATGAGTCGAAGGTGAATTGCCCCGAATCGACCTCGTCGGCACTGGCGCCGTCATCGGATGTGCTCTTGTCCTTACGGGTCACGTCGAACACGGTTTCGGAGAGGCCTACGGTCTTGAGAAGCACGGTGAGGAACGCGAGGAGCCACGCAGAGGCTGAGGTGATGCGTTGCATCCTGTGGTTGTTCCACCATGCACGGGCTGAGAGCCCGCAATCCTTGTACTCCATCAAGTTGTACATGTTGTATATCAAGAATAGGGCCAGTGGGATATCGAAACCGTCATCTGATGCCTGCAAAAGTGCTACAAAATTTAGAAGAGCTATGCCTCAAAGTAGAAATCTGAAGGAAAAAAAAAGCTCTTTTTACACATCAGACAAAATGTCCGTGCCTCATTATCTAACAAATCAAACAATCTTTGGATTAGTTGCATCACAAGCTAAGCTGGCTGAGTAGGAATTCTGTTTTCGAATGCACTAAAATTTCAGCTATGAGCAATGGACTGATGGGTGATGACAAGAGTGTATGTACCTTTGGCAAGAAGGACCGGTTTGTGAGGAGGCAGAAAGGCCCTAAGAGCGCATAGCACAGCTCGAAAGGGGCCCTCACGGGCCACACATGTATGATAAGGTAGGCAAGGCATTGCCGGAGCTGGAGGCGCCTGAAGATGGTGGCGAGGAACGGGTTGTTTCGGCTGATGAGTATCTCCAGAAGTCCTGTTGCCCATCTCTTATACTGGCTCAAGCTGGCCGGTCCCCCGGTTGGAGCACATCCCAAGAATGCCGGTGGGTCAGTGTCCATGAACGCGGATTTCCAACCCGCTGCATGGATCCGCTGCCCGGTCAGAACGTCTTCTGTCATTGAACCATAGACCCAGCCAATCTGCAAAATACATGGAACGAACTGAAGGAAAACTGTAGCAACCTGCAAAAGAACGGCAATGGCAGTTAAGTATACCTCCTGACCCCAACACGTGCCAACCTCATAGTTGGAGGTGGCCACTTGTTTTGCCACCTCGATGCGACTCGATATATCGACCGTTCGTTTAGCGATTATGTTTCCCGTGTTGATGTTCCTAGTCGATTCAATCAGTTCCTTTGAGCTCCCAAACTTCGTTTGCTCCTTGTAAGATAGTGTACCTGGCAAAGAACCCAAATGCGTTGGCCCAGTACTCCAATTTACTCACGATGATTACATCTTTTTTTGCGCCCAGTTTTACCTGTTCTCTCATGTTTGACAGAGTCTGGTGGTGGCATGCCGTAAATGACTTTCCTGCGGTGAAAACAACCCGTCCCGTTGTAGAAAATGCCTTGGAGCCCAGCAACTCCACCTCCAACTTTCTGAACACGCCACAAAACCAACAGAGTTGTAACATCAGTGGTGGACAGAAAGCCTTCAACATAAGGAAGGGGAAATTAGCAGCACAACACTTGTGCACATGCATACCGTAAATAGAACCTCCATCTGGTTGCCAAAAGGATCATCCTTGAGGCGATCGTAGAACTTCTGCGGCGCCTGAACGAACCCGCTGTTGGTCTCGTCGTCGAACCCCAACAGGAGGCACATCGCGTGCAGGGCGACCCGCGGGTTGTTGGCGAACATGTCACAATCCACATTGAGCATGATCGGCGCGTTGGTCGTCACAGCCGAGACCCTTGTCTGCACAAGGAAATCGCCCTGTTTCACTTCTCTGAACTTTTTCCTGTGCCACTTCGTGTGACACACTAGCAATGTGCCGTACTGAGTAGAAGAGTGTACTGACCAGAACGTTCATGGCACCGGCCTTGAAATGGTGGTGATGTTTGGGGCTCTTCTCTCTCGAGACGTATACGAGGTGTGGGAATCCCTCCCCTGTCCTGCTCTTGCTGTTATCCCAGAGAACCTGAACTCAGCAAGAAACCGCAACAAGTTATTAGCACAACGAGACAGATTCGCTATGCGTTTGCCACAACGATGCACGTGGTCATCTGGCGACCTTAACGATGGTAGGATGGTTCCTGCGCTCGGCGTCCAAGAACTCGGCGAACTCGCCGCCGCCGTGCCGCAGAAGGGAGCCCTCGTCAGCGTTTTCGATCCGGGTGACTAGCTTCTCATACTCGCTCTGGAATCGCACCATGAATTAAGATATCATGCATGGATGTAAGACTAAACACTACAAAAAGTGACGTGCATGATACCTGCAACCAAGGAAAGAAATTTCTTTCTGGAAAAATTTTTGAGACCCTTTTGGCATTTCAGGAATTTCGAAAAACATTTCAGAAAACAGTACCGAAAACCAGTTTGAATTTTGACCAAATTTGAATTCTAACAAAAATTTGACCGAATTTTGCTCAAAATTTTGTCAAACCGAAATTTTAGACCGAATTGGGAAATTTCGGGGCCCACCGAATTTTTTCGGAAATTTTTTCTATGCCTGCAACAACAGTACTGGCTGACCTTCATGGATGCCCAGTTTTCCATGAACTCGTGGTCGGCTGTGCCAGTCTCCGGCGCAGAAGAGAAGTACATGAAAGGGGCCCTCACTGTGACGCCGTGCCTCTTGCAAAAGGGCACCCAGAGCCTGGCGAACTCGGCGGCCTCGCGCAGCGCGTAGCACGTCACCGGCGAGCAGCCGTCGTCGGAGACGTAGCACGCCAGCTTGTCGACGTCCGGGTAGTCCACGGCGAGCAGCGAGAGAACCGTGTTCGCCGTGACCACTGGTGGCTCCAGACCCGGGTCCGCCGTGGTCACGAACATGTCCACCGCCGGCAGCTCGTCCATCCTAGCAAAACTAACACATCAAAAGAAAAATGATCATATATTTCAGACACAACACAAATATACATGCCACACGGGGTTAGCTGGTCACCTCTCTGAGAGGTTTTCAGGGTAGGTCTCGAACCGGACGGGGCTCCACTTGCCGTTCATGTTGAGGATCCACACGAACGCGAACCACGCCTCGCAGACGAGCGCGGCGATCCACGTCGCACCGCGCTCGTTCGCCGACACGGCGCGGCGGGCCAGGAGGGCCAGGAGGAGGAAGAGGACGACGAAGTCGGCCAGCATCCATGCCGTCCTCCGGACGGCGACCCTCTCCTGTAGCTTCTTGGCACTGGCCATGGCCGGAACTGGAGCAGCTAGCGCCCGACCAGTCCACTGCAAGACAAGCTCTGATAACCAACAAAGGGAATCCCTGGAGGATTATATATACTGTACGTATGGCTGTCCAGTGAACTTATATCCATATCGACCAAACTAATTAATGGAACTGTTTATAAGAGTGAGTAATAGTCATTTTTTTTATGTCGACAACTGTAGACACTAAACTTATCTCACGGTCGTAGTCATACTTTTTAGAAATTGTGTTAGTTTTAGATCTAAAAATGTGCAACTAAGCAATTGTATATTTCTACTCAATTGTACATTTCTAGAATTAGAATTATATAAATTTTTTAATATAGCGATAGACTTAAAATGTATAGCTCGACTGAGAAATAGTAAATTCATTAATCAATTGAAAGCTTAAAAGATTACTCCTAGTGCATTTTCAATTAGGTCAACAAGGACTGTGACCCGTGAATCTGTAATGTGCATGCAAATCCATTAATTAATGGAAGCTCCGAGGACTATTCTCGGTGCATTATCAATTCGGACAACAAAGACTGACCTGTGAATCTGTAATGTGCATGCGGCCGGGTTGCAGAGTACAAGATAAACTTGTCTTTGCTTCGCAGCCCTACGGTACCGTGCGGGGGACGTAGTGATGATAATCTGCGAGATAGAGATGGTGCTCGTCTCTTTGCTGCGGAGGGGGGTGTGTGTGTCCCGCCGCCGTTGCTCGGTTCTCCCCTGCGTGCCGCCCAATCCAATCCATGCGAAATCACGGCATGCGGCACTGAACAATACGAGCCTAGCCAGTTTGGATCACCCCATCCTACGTGATCGCTGACGACATGCCGCAAATTATTGACCGTACTTACGTAGCAGACGGCGACCGGCAATCTTGGATGCATGCATGCACGTGCCCTGGCCTGGTCACGGCGACTCGCGAGCTCGCCGAGTCGCTAGCGATTGTTTGCTGTGCTATTAATTTGTCAGATCGATCAGTCAACACAAAGCCCAGTGGAAAGTTATGTAAGCGGGCCGGTGTATGAATGGACGATTAGGATTCTTGGCTAGCTCCTCCCGGAATTAGTCGATCGTTTCCCAGCGAATGGCGCGAGCGGCGACGCTGAATCAGGCTGTGGCGTCAGTCTTTAGAACTTAGGAGTCTCATACAGCAACGTCAGATGGCGTGGGAAGTCGTCGAGGCTCACGAGGGAGAAGGCGACACCTAACACATGGATACATGTCCAATGTCTTTTTTTTTCCAGAATTGCTATCTCAAAGTCGACTGAAAATCAATTCATTTGCAATCAATTTTTTCTGACCAGAAAGTTCATCCTCTTCCTTCTTCTCCCTATCCGACAATGGTGAGCCAGAGGTGACAGTGCAGGTGGAGGCAGCAACAACGACGGAGGCGAGACTCGATGCGAACCAGAGTGTTAGGGTTAGGGTTAAGAATAAGGGTTTCACTGGAGTCAGGGGATTTAGAAGGATGGCCTTATCCGGCGGTGACGCTGTCGGAGGAGGGTAAGAAGGTTAGGACGATGGTGGTGGGCAATTCGACTGCAAGGAGGAGGGAGAGGGAAGGAGCAGACAAGGAAAGGGTTTGCCGGAGGAGGCTCATCGGTGCCAGGGTGGCAGCGCGCAGGGGCCAGGCAGGGGTGGCTGCGGCGGCGAGCGACAAGAGGAAGATGCAAGAGAAATAGTCTAGACCATTGGATCTAGATCTAGGGTCCGAAATTCTGATAGTTGACAAAGAGAAAAATAGCTAACTGTTAAATAGACACTCCTTTTCTTTGGAACCATAAACTCTAAAATTTCTTGTCAAAAATTCATATTCTTTTATCTTAAATACCTCATTTCAACTTCTCAATCAAAACTTCTTGATGTACTTCATGGAATTTCCGATCTTCACAATTCGAACATCCAAACCGTGCGTTTGTCGTCTCACTGTCGCATAAGTGTGCGTTTACTACTTTTTTTTGAAAGTAATTAAGTGTGCGTTTACTCTTTTTCTTTTGTAAGTGTGTGTTTACTGTTCTCCTGGCCCTACGTACAGTCGAGCCAATCTCCATGCAACATCGCTCACCTGAATGCAAATGGGTAGATGTAGCGATCACAGTTTCAATACCGTAGCTCTGACGATATATGGTAAATTATTTAGATAGCGATCGACCTGAGCTCTCGTATGCACATACGTATGTCCGCACGACTGTACCCCGAGTCATATAGCGATCAATTTGCATGTCCTCACGACTGTACCCCGAGTCATATAGCGATCAATTTGCTCCCCTGGTGCCTTGTGGTCTGGATTGCTGTGGAAGTCGATGATCTCTATTTCTTTTCCGAGCTCTCTTTTTGTTCGTTTGTGGAAGATTAGATTTTATTAATTTCGTGGTTCGCAAGACACACAGCTCCGCCCGGCGGCGGTATGCGGCGGACGCTGGCGGCCGCGTATGACTCTCCTTTCTTAGTGGGCATTTTGCCCTTCTCTCTGTTTTGTCTCACATTCCGTCGCCAAAGGCTAAGAAAAAGTGAACGATTTTCTAAAGGCTAAGTCTAAAAAAAGGATTTCCTAAAGGCTAGAAAAAATGAACAATTTTCTAAATAAGACTGATCAGTGGAAAATCCTAAAATATAAACTGATATCACACAATGTTCTTGCAACATCGGCATGCAGGCCGCAAGATATCTTGAACTTCAAGTACTTGAAGCGGCAAAACAGAAGAAAAGCTATCTGCTCCTACCTGATTACGAACTAGTAGTAATTAAGTATCTCATTGAGCAGCAGGAAAAATTAAGTGTCTCTTTCGTGTTTGTTTTGTACTCCTACGTGCTGATTTTCCCCGCCACAAACCGGGGTCGCCATCGGCGGCTTCTGCCACACGGCGAGATCCAAGAAGATTCCTGCAGACCTCAAAGGCAAACGGGCCTGCTGTCTCATTCCACCTAAAAAATTGGAAGAAAACAGAGCCGCCACTCACCAACCGCCGCATGGCATGCTCCACTGGTCCACGCCTACGCAACAAGCCTCTCACTGTGAGTGTAGCTACCAAAGTAATGGGCCCACTGTCATGTTTGTGTAGCTGTTGTGCTTGTATATTTTGTACTAGTAGAAAACAACAGAAAAGCGAAAAGGACAAAAAGGTGGCCCCAGATTACGTCCAAAAAGGCCTGGAGCAAGCTGGCCAGAAACGGAAGTCGCTATGGGTAGGATTCCAGTTTAGTCCTAGAGTTATAGAAGAAATACATTTTAATCTAGGAATATTCCAAGTTTTCGGGTTCGTTTCTGGATGAAATTTATCACGGTCAAAATCATTTTTGAACTGCCCATGATAAAAACAGAAGGTGCATAGAAAATCCTAAGTTTCATCTAGACGCATAATTTTTGAAGGGGAAAGTCATTTTTACTCTTCTCAAGTGTCCCATAGTACTTTTCGATTCGTATTACTTCCTCGTGTATCAAAATAGTTTACTTAAATCCCTAACCTAGTTTCATTTAGTAGTTTTGATGATATCAATTGTGATTTTGCCACATAAGACACCATATCATCTGGTTTCACACACGTTACAGCTACCTTATCCTTCTTTTTCCTCTATCTCTTCCTCCTCCTTCCCCTTTCACCATCCAACATTTTCTTCTCCGTTGCTTCACTTCCAAGGAGCCCGAGTGGAAGATGGTGTTGATGCATTGATCTGAGGGAGTGGAGACCGGCAAATCTATTAATGGCGGCATGGGGCATAGAGGTTGC
Source organism: Stipa capillata (assembly GCA_019208055.1). NCBI lineage: Eukaryota > Viridiplantae > Streptophyta > Magnoliopsida > Poales > Poaceae > Stipa > Stipa capillata. The sequence goes on along the minus strand of JAGXJF010005437.1, from coordinate 248,978 downwards.
ATGGGACCAAGAATGGCAAGCTCTCCCTCACTATGGAGGAAAACAGAGGAGAAAGAAAGGAGAAAGAAGACAGATGACATGATCATGAGATGTTAGTTATGTGATAAAACGAGGTGATGTGGAGGCCACAGGGGCAAAATCACGGTCCACCTTAGCAAAACCATCGGCTAAAACTAGCCCAAGAGCTAAAGTGAAAGACATTGATACTTGAGAAAGTAACATGAACTGAAAAATACTTTGGAGGGTTATCCGAACGAATGCAGTACTCAGAGTGAGTAAAAAGGACTTGACGATGGATAGTACAGTATCCCGTATATTAGGAATTATCCGTATACGATTCCGTGGATTACCGGAGTGTACCACGTACCCGATAAGGATCCCAGGACGATAAGGTAGCCCTTCGTAAGGTGGGAAGATACTCTTTAAACTAGGGATAAGATCTCGATGTTCAAGGAGACCAGAGTCTTACCCAGGACTAAGTCTATGACCGGTACGACTAGATCAACCCTCTATAAAAGGATCAGCCATCCCATAGGGGAGGGAGGAAGTCGAAGGAGACGAAGAAGCCCTAGAAGAGTCATTCCAGATCCAGAAGCCATAGCCATTCCCATGAGAAGATCCGCCACCTCGAAGGAGTCGAGTCAGGCGAGATCGGTCAGATTATTCTACGATTAGGCCTAGGATAGCCACTAACATATATCTCCCTTGTAAGACGTTTTCTCTGATCAATATATAAGAACAGGACGTAGGGTTGTTATCCTGAGGGAGGCCCGAACCTGTATAAAAAGGGTGTTTTCTTGCTGTCAGATCTCTTGGTCTTGTGCCCTAGAGGTCCCTACCCCCCAAGTATCATCGTTCCACGAATACCGTAAGATCGGCGGTTCACCGATCGTCGACAGGACTTAAAGCTATGAAAGCGATTGTGATAAAATTGATGATACATCGACGACGACGACCCAAAGGTCATACTAGAAAGCAACCTGTAGAATGTAGGGAGAAGGATGAAATAGTGGTTACAGTTATAATAAAGTTATTTTCTTGAGATGTCATCAAACATGTACGATTATACAACCAGAATCCTTCAACATGACGTGGCACTAATTACCTTTAACTTGATTTTTGTGCGAGGTACCTTTAAATTTACCTCAAAATTATATAACGTCACAAAAAAATCTGATGTTAATTAAACAAAAGCAAACAGATGATATAGATAACCATATCTATTTCAGGAGCATATAAGTAAATGCTTGTATACCACCGTAAAGCGCAATACCTTGACATATCCTTCTAAAATATATCATATTATTGCTAGATGCTATTTAAACACTTCTATCTTATGCGAAGATTTTAGTTTAATTAAAAGGATGGCCAACTGATTGTTTGTTGCACATAAATTGTCTCTATGCCCACTTTTTGTTGGTTACTAATGGGCCACGATGTCTCATTGCGTCTGAAGCCCACTCTTGTAACTAATGTGACCCTATCGTTATATTTGTCCTACACTATGTTCATCATTACACCAACCGCTATCATGCTAGGTCACATCATGTAATACAACACCATATAGTGATGCTCACAAAAATGATAAGATCATCTAGTGCCTGATGACACATTTTGTTACCGTCTATGAGATATATATATATATATTTACATATATATTAACATTGCTAACACGGTTATAAATTTAAGTAACGTAAAAAATTGTCTTATATGCACAACAATACACATAGATGACATCCAATCCAATATTACAACCGCCACAATTTTGCAAGGGGTCTTCAACCCTGCAGGGCCATACATGTCATTGTCCTTTTCCAATGGTGCACACCTGCAAATTTACTCCCCTATAAAACAGCCCTGCCCCCGGCCAAACTTCCAAATTCCAAATCAGCCCCTGGCGTATCCTCCTCCTTCCCCTCCCAGCCTCCAATTGTCTCCTCCCGCCTCCCCTCCCTCTGAAGCTTCCCACGCCTCAGCCACGAGAACCCTAGGGGCGCCCTCTAGAAGCTCCCCGGGGTCCAAGAATGGCGGCGCTGGCGCCTACTGCGGCCGCCGACGCCAACGGCTCCCTGGCGGCGGCGGCGGCGAGGGCGCAGGTGGGGCCTCCCACGAACCCCATGGCGACGGCGCTGCTCACCGATCAGTACCAGTTCTCCATGGCCTACGCCTACTGGAAGGCCGGCAAGCACGCCGACCGAGCCGTGTGAGCACCCTCTCCTTGCCCTCGTACCCTCCGCTCCACGTATCTCTGGTTTGGTTGTGCCGATTGGATTGGATCGAGAGGTGGTGATCTGGTTCGAGTTGGCGGGTTGGTTCGTTCCGGGTTAGGTTCGGGGGAACGTATTGGCGAGACTTGGGATTTCTGTGAGATGTTTGGGTCGTTCGTGCAATTCTTCCATTGCTGTAGCGAATGCGATAGTTTATTTCTTATTCTGTTTTAATCAATGTATGCTGGTTTTTATCTCGTAAAATTGGTCGTTTGGTGTAGTCAAAAAACCTTCTTGCGTTCTCTCCCTTTTTGGTTAAAACGGCGCAATTTTGTGCACTGCTAGTTGATTATTTGATATTCGCTAACTGGTGCTCTGGTTTTGCTTTGGGAAGCCCTCTCGCTTATAATTTTAGTCCTTGTCAGAGGTGACATTTTAAGCAGTTCTGTTGCACAAACGGTACTTCCGAGACAGTTGCAGATCTTTCTTAGTTTTTTTTTAAAAGTTTTCTATGTAAAAGGTGGTATTTTTCTGAGGAACCTTTTGTTGATACGATGAAACCTCGTGTCCTGCTTGTAGTGTCTGTACGTATATTCTCCTCGTTTTGTGTTGAAGGGCTTTTGTGGTTGTTTTCCATTGCTCAGCTATATATTGCTTTGGAAAGCCCTTCTCAATGTGCATTCTTTAATTCCTTCATGTCTAAGTTGAGCTTTCAGCTGTCGCTAATTTCTTGGGACGTTGCTTTCATGTGTGTTTTTTAGAATTTTCAGTGTGTGGATGGAGTACTTTCGAAAAAAGTGATGTAATTTAGTGATGGTGCAGATGAAACAAATGGATGGGGACATTTGAATGATGTCAATGTAGTTGAATGAGCTTTGCTAATTGAGTAAACAAATGCGACTATTGGTTCTAGGATTTCATATTAAATTGTTCTTGCCAGGGGGTTTGGTGTGATGTGTCTGTTTCTTATAAGAAAAGCTGATGTGGTTTTTGGACTTCTAGTTTGGAAGCTGGGGAAGTTACAAGAAAAATAATAATGTAATCTTGTCATTGGAGGAATATTCTGGGATGTACTTCGACATTGCACTTGGCGTTTTTTGTGTATGAAATAAATGCAAAACAAAAGTTAGGAGCTACGAAACTATGGATGGGGATTGAGCTATAAACGAGAAATAACGGGTGAAGCTATTATCTGTATGCTTGCATGGAATGTAATCATGGTTCTGTATTAGGACGTCCAGTATTATTTATAATGCCCATATATGCCTCTGGGCCGTTATGCTTCATCTGAATGAGGTATATGGCGTGCTTTTATACTATTATATGCATATTATATTAATAAAGAGTTAGCACTCAGTTTTTGATATTTTGTCAGCTTCTGAAGATGCAATGCAATGCCTTCTCTATTTTTCAACAGCTCCCTAGATTACGTAAGACAAGTGTTTTCGTGTGCCTCCGAATAAAATCTGTGTCTCAGAATAGCTTATTCTATTGTCTGTTTGGAGGAAATATGAACTTGCAAGTGGTAGGTTCATACTAGGGCATGATGTAATCCAAAACCTGCTGAAGCCTAAGGAATCAAACTAGGTCATTTTGGGCTTTGGGCAATGTTTTCTTTCTTTCTAAATTTTCTTTTCTTTGATCATTCCTCCAAGTGTGAATGAGAAGAACAAAAATACATAATGATATGATGAAGCTTTCTTAACAGCATAACATGAAGTTCTTTGCTCATTGAAATGAAATAATAAGGGAATGCCAAAAGTATTGATCACTGCACTGGCCAGACCTTTGGCACTTGTTATTGACATATGACATCCAAAAGTGGGAGGTACTGGCAGAAGGATAATGGTGGATTTGAGAATTTTTGGTGTTTTTCTCTGGAGTCTGATAAGTCTTGGAAATTAATATGCTGGGTACTTGGGCTTGGGCTTGGGTTTGGGGCCTATGACCATTGAATTTTGATCTGCCAGGAAATGCAGACCTACAAATGGAACGAACTTGTTATAGCTTACAACCCAGACATGGTCAACCTCATGCTGATTTGGTTCCTTTTCCCTTTACAGGTTTGACCTGTACTTTAGGAAAAATCCATTCGGAGGAGAATTCACCGTTTTTGCTGGTCTTGAAGAATGTATTAAGTTCATTGCAAACTTTAAGTTCACTGAAGATGATATTTCTTTCCTGCAATCAGTGATGCCAATGTGTGAGGTATCATCTCGGCCCTATACACATAAATAGTCTTTCTTTCTTCAAATGGTAAATGGTTCTCCAACAAACTGCTAGGTCAGCTCTGAATAGGCCTTTTAGTTCACCATTGTGTGTATGTAGGCTGATAAGCATGGGCTACTAAAAATGGAAACTTCAAATGTTACAACGAAGGAGGAGTAACTTTGAATTTTAGTGTTGCTCCTTTTATAAAAAATTCTTCACCCAACTCTTGATATACTTTCCTGTATCACTCCTTCAATTATTTGACCTGGTAAGTGTTTATTTACTGATGCACTTTGCAATTTCTAGGATGCATTCTTTGAATATCTCAGGGAAATTGATTGCTCTGATGTGGAGGTGTACTCCATTCCTGAGGGATCAGTTGTTTTTCCCAAAGTGCCCTTGATGAGAGTTGAGGGTCCAGTTGCAGTAAGTGCAAATTCAACCAATTGTTGTGTGCAATAATGTCGGCAATAAACTTTATTGTGAGCATTAAGTAAAACTTTGAATTGTTTTTATAGCAACTTACTCTTGTTATAACATTGTCAGGTGGTTCAACTGCTTGAGACTCCATTGTAAATCTAATCAATTATGCCTCTTTGGTAACCACCAATGCTGCTCGACACCGTCATGTTGCTGGAAAGTCAAAGGTTCTAATGGAATTTGGTTTAAGACGAGCACAGGTGTGATTTTCATCTATCCTTTCTGCGCTATCATTTTAACTTTGTTTTTACACAAACATTAGGTATTTCTATGTGTGAAGCATAGCTGCGGATTTATGTTTGCAGGGGCCCGATGGTGCAATAAGTGCTTCAAAGTATTGTTTCATGGGAGGCTTCGATGCAACCAGGTGGGTTCTTTCACTTTGAATTTTTTTATTTAAATCCAGCATATCTGTGTGCTATCTCCTTGCATTGCTTAGCTTTTTTATTCTCCTTACCAAAATTGTTCCTTTCTCCCGAAAATGTTAATGTTCTTATTGTAGTATTGTTCATCATTTGTTCAATGCCTTCTCTTGTTTTTGCAGTAATGTGTTGGCTGGACATCTGTTTGGCATACCACTCCGTGGAACACATTCTCATGCTTATGTTAGCTCATACATGGTCAGTAAAATATCCTTCCTGTTATGAATGAACAAAAGGTTTCACATATGCAGTATTTTTTCATCTATCATCAGAGCGCCTTATTATGTATATGTTCATACTGTAGTTGCATTAGTCCAACGATATCTTAAGTTCTTCAAAATATTGGTTGCTGAACCCATGTTGTATCAGGATTCAAGTTTACTGATTCGTTTTCTCATCATAGTAGCAGCCAAATTATGAAATCCTGGCGAACCATCTAGTCTGTTCTACAATGGATATCCAATCTTTATTTTCTTGCATAGCCTGCACTTGCATATTTTTATTTTTTACCTTACCATACTACTCCCTCCTTGGGTATATAAGGCGTATTTTGATCGGTTAAGACAAGACTTTAACCAATAATTACTGCATTAATAAATAATTTATATGACATAAAATTGATGTCATTAGATTCGTATTCAAAAGTATTTACTTATGATTGTGATTTTGTATCACATAAACCACATATTAATGGAGTAATTGTTGGTCAAACTCTTGTCTTAACCAATCAAAATACGCCTTATATACCTGGATGGAGGGAGTAGTTTTTTTCTTCCTGTTCCTTTCTACTTTGTATTTCTTCTGCACCATTGCTGTCTTTGCTTGATTATTTGACATGGTATCTGATCTGAAATATGCGGATAATACTTATTCGAACATAGCAACTCTTATCTTGTACCGGTTATGTGCAATGTGCACGACATTTGATACTATCCTTGCGTTTGCATCTATAGAAAGCCATGCTTGATATCTTCAGTATTCTGGAAGTTCTTTTTCCCTTTTTTGTCTTACTCATTGCTATTTAGTTGTTTGCGAATTGAGCAATCATTTTAAACCTTCCAGAGCCTTGATGAGATCACAGATAAGGCCCTAAGGAACAAAGATGGTTCAATAATCTGCAAGGATTTTGTTAGTTTGGTGAAAGAGTGGCTTCACAAAATTCAGGTATAATTGCAGAACTTTGTTGTGGTACTTTCACTTGTTACAGTATTCTTATGTTTTTCTCGTTGATTTCAGGTAGCAGATTCATTATGTGGCATATTTGGTGAGACAAATCAAAGTGAGCTGGCTGCATTTGCATCTTATGCATTGGCTTTTCCAAGCAACTTCCTAGCTCTTGTGGACACATATGACGTGAGTTGTTAATATTGCAGCTTCCAACTTTTTCTCTTATTGTTTTTGCTGTTATGCATGTCTGAATGAGTAGGTTTGAAACTTCGCATATCATAGTTTCTTAATGCTGACTTAACCAAAATTTTGCATTTGTCTTCTCCAGCTCCTTTGGTGATATTTTTCTCAGTAGATTTTCTTACAAAGTTACCATCCTTTTTTTCCTTTGAGCTGTCTGTCTCTTGGATTAAAAATGGAAGTTTATCCAACTTCAAGTATAGACATTTTTAGGCTTTGATGCTGTTTTTTTGATTTGATAGAGTATGGTGATTGTTATTGTCCTGATTCCTGAACAACTACATGTTTCATTATTATATTCAAAGGCCTTCAACCTGGCACTTCTCCAGGAAGGCATAGTCCTCTGAATTGATGTTTGTACAACTTTATCCTTGTTTTGTGCTATCTAACAATTGACTGTGCAAGTGTGCATGCACAACATGTTCTCCCTCTTCTATCATTTGACGTTCTTCACCTGCAGCATGCATATTGTAAACTTATTTATGCTGCGCATGTATTATCTGGAGAACTATCTCACTATTTATATTTCCTTCCAGGTTATGCGAAGTGGAATTCCAAATTTCTGTGCAGTAGCTCTAGCACTTCATGAATTAGGGTATGGCAAACCTATCCCTGGGCACTTGTTACATGTGGATTGGGCTATTGCATGGGAAGCTTGGCTTATCATGGAAGCCTGATATGGTAGAATACCATAATTCAGAATAGGCCTTTTCAAGAAAATACAAATGAAGCTAAAGCTTAAACGTCATGTAAATTGGAACAGAGGGAGTAATCCATAATATCCCAGTACTCTACATTCCCTCATGCTTTGGGAATATAAAGATGGCCCTTGGTGGCAAATTTGGTTGTATCTATTTGTTTTGGTTTTTAACATATCTATGCTTAGAGTTATAGGTGACATTAGAAGTTGCTGCATCTTGTGCTCATTGTTTTTTTAATAAGTTTTAAACAATAAATTTGGATAATTATCTTCTTTTGTAGGTATAAGGCATCTGGTATCAGATTAGATTCTGGTGATCTAGCCTATTTGTCTATCGAAGCTCGGAAAGTGTTTCATGCAATAGAAAAGGAGTTTAATATACCTGGTTTTGGGAAGATGATCATTACTGCTAGCAATGACCTGAATGAGGAAACAATTGATGCCCTGAACAAACAGGTAAAAATTTATCTCATTACTGAGTAAATTCACAATTCATCAAGAGCTTTACTGTGGCATGTGGGTGTGTGCTATTTTTCGCAGGATATCAATACTTTTGGGGCCTATGTTGTTTGATACTTTTGCGTGTGCTTCTGTGGAACTATTCATCATTGACTATATAATTGTCTTTATTCTGAATATTTTCAATTGCAGATATGATTCAAATTTTCCATCTGATTTGCAGGGTCATGAAGTTGATGCCTTTGGAATCGGAACATATCTTGTAACATGTTATTCCCAAGCTGCCCTTGGCTGTGTCTTTAAGCTAGTTGAGATCAACAGTAGACCTCGTATCAAGCTTTCTGAGGATGTGGCAAAAGTATGTTTACTGTTTACACGCTGAAAAACAGTTGCCTTTTTTTCACTTTACTGATCTTTATCGATGGTGTCATGATATGTTGCAGGTTTCCATTCCATGCAAAAAGCGATGTTTCAGATTGTATGGAAAAGAAGGCTACCCGTTGGTAGACATCATGATACGCGAAAGTGAACCATCGCCTAAGGTAATAATGCACCTCTGGTCTCTATTCACAATGTGAGGTTCTATACTTGTACACCATTTTCTCAATCATAGAAGTGCATACTATTCGAATCTACCTTAGAATAGAATTTTGTTCTATAGCTGAGATAATACTTGAGTAGATTGTATGCTTCCCATCGTTGTCATGCAACGATGCTGTCACCTTTTATATCCTTTCTTGACTTTTCTTTTCATCAACAGTGACTAATTCCTATTTATAACTGAATTCCATACTATTAAAATATTCCAGGCAGGAGAGCGAATCCTTTGTCGCCACCCTTTCCTTGAATCCAAGAGGGCATATGTTGTCCCCCAGCATGTTGAGGAACTTCTACGATGCTACTGGCCTGGGAGATCAAGTATGGACCTCGCATCTTACTTACAACCATAACGTGGATCTGTATCTTTCTTACAACAATAACTTTGCCAGTGGTCATGATGATCATCACCGAATCTGGTGAATGTTATAGTGGAACAAGTAGCCTGTTAAACTGTTGACTGTAGTGGTCTCGCACTTGACATTTATTTATAAACATCAATTACATATGCATATATGTGTTCGCTGCAGATAAACCTAGAGCAGAGCTGCCCTCTCTGGAGAAGATCAGAAGCCGTTGCATGCACCAGCTCGAAAAACTGCGGTCAGATCACATCAGGCGGCTAAATCCGACACCTTACAAGGTCTGTTCCATTCATTCTTCCTCCAATTGCCTCTACTTATCTTGCCGTGTCACAGAATTGCTAACTTCACAATCTTCTTCACTTTGAACAGGTGAGCGTGAGCGCAAAGCTGTATGAGTTCATTCATTACCTATGGCTGAACGAGGCGCCTGTAGGTGAATTACAGTAGATGGCTGCACAAGCTGAAGTCAGATATCAGATTCTTGCAAGCATAGCAATACGTTATACATCAAAGAAAATTAGAGCTCTATTGTTGTACGACATGAACATCCATCAGCTCATTGCCCCATCTTGCACGATTTTATTTTTGATCACCAATTTCCATTTGTACAAACTAATTATCGGTATAGAGGCAGGCAGATCAGTTTACCTGGTTATACATCCCTTGGTTGGTGGGATACTATATACATTATTATGGAATTAAACAATAAACATGAGGAGGCAAAGATATATGATCACCACAATATTGAGATCCCTGTGATGTACTGCCTAGAGTAGCATGGTCCTACCTAGCTGGCCAGGGTTGGAATCCTCATCCTCAGTCACACCACAATATTGAGATCTTGCCTTGTTTGTCCTTTGCAGCATACACATTTGCAGGTGATTGATTGAAAAAGTTCTAGCACCAATACAAAGTTGGTACAGTGGTAAACATGGAGGCTGAAACTTGAGGTAAGAATAAAAAATGCCGGTTATTTGATCTTCTTTGGTTGTTCTCCGGTGTACTTATGCAATGATGACTACTGGGAGATGGATCCAAACTATGCAGTCAACAGCGTAAGCAGAAAAAGATGGGTGGTGTACTTCTCAACTACCGTTGCATTAACACAGCACGCTGAACAGATCGGTCGGTGGTGGCGGCGACCATGGGTAACTACACTGGTTCCTTGCCAAAAAAATAAACATGCTACGCTGATTCCACCGTTGAAGATGTACTGATTGGCACAGAATGCGGTACATGATTCATGATCTGAGAATTTGCAGGGAGAAAAGATCAACACTTTTATAGTTCTAGACCCCTCCCCAACACACACACACCTTCACGCACACGCACAAGAACGATAATGGTGAGATTATTTTATAGTTGAATTAGGGCCCTCGGAATCAAATGATTTTCAAAGAAATTTTATGACATCTATAAAAATTTTTCCATAAAGATCTTTTGGATCATGTGAATGAGGTTATAGAAACCTTATGAAATTCCTATATCAATTTTAGAAAAATTCTACCACGAGCTCAGTCCATACGAACTAAAAGGCCAGAGGTTGGGACCAGGATAAACGAAGCTGCATTAGCAGCAGCAAAACCAATTGTTTGTGGAGACATCTGTAACCAACTTTTGTTCCGAGGAATATAGTACTAGAATGTACTGGATTTGCAAATCGTATTGCAGAGGTTTTTGCTTCGGGGAGAAGGATCACGTGGGTTGAGATGTTGCGGTTTGCATAGGCAGTGGCAGTGGTAGTGACGGGGGAAAACGCCGGATTTAGCCCCCGGCCGAGTGCCAATTGCAGAAGTAGCCCCCGGCCGGGAGCAAAACCAAATTTGTCCCCGCGACGCAACGCGCAAGCGACACGTGTGAAAATCGCGCGTCAGACCCGCGACAGCCCAAAATCGCGCCTCCGGCCCGCGAATCCACTCGTCGCGGCCCACACACGCGAGCGGGCCGAATCCGCGGCCACAGCCCGTGTCGGACCCCAGAATTCATAACAGAGAGTCTTAAGTAAAACCACCCGCTAAGTCGAAACATCAACCCCGACCTCAACCCCTGGGTATCAATCCCAAGAGGAGTGGAGTGATATGGCTCCGAATAGCCCGAGACGTCAACCCCGAACCTTCTCCGGCAAACTAATGCACAGATCAAGTAGGGTGATATGGTCTCCTCACTCTTTTCTTACTGAGCCGAAACATCAACCCCAAACTCGTCCCGGTAAATTAATGCTCGGCTGGAGTAGGATGATATAGTTCTCAATCTCTCAGTAGCAGAGTCACTTCACAGGGGTGATTAAACCTAATAACTATATGATATAAACTCTGAAACCCTACCTACCACATGTGCTTCATCAACATACACACACGGCATATGAGCAGGCGAAAACAACCAGATTTCACAGCAGTAACTCTACAACCGAAACTGCAATATTATAAGTTCTTGAAACTTAACAAATTATATTCACAAAAGGGATCCGAAGATCCAACTACACAGCGGAAGAATAATTAAGGCTACGAAGCCGAAATGGTAAGACCAAAAGTGGCAGCAGAATAAACCGAGCTGCCAAACCCCGGGGGCAGGATCACTGCCTGAGATTTCCAGCGACTAGTCGTTGTGGGCGTCGATCTCTATATAGAAACCACCCTCGGGAGGGGTAGTTTCCTCTGCAACAAAAATGTCAACGATAGCAGGGTGAGTACAAAATTGTACTCAGCAAGACTTACAGTGCGGAAATTAGTATTAGACGTGACAGGTATCAATAAAGGGGAATAGTGGACTATTTTGCGGAAAGCAAATTTTACCTTTGTCAATAGAAGCTAGGTAGATGAAAAGCCGACTACCAGAATACTTTTCAAAGGGGACGAGTCGACACTTCACGATCAGTCCTTACTGCAGATCACCACACCTTAGATACCCCGGCTCTTCCTCAACCACTGTGGCGTACCCGGTTTTAGGGCCGGATACGTCTCCTGTGTTTACTGTACCGATCCCTGGATCAGTAGTCGGTACACACAAGAACTTGATAACATCCTCATACAATACCGTATATCTTACATAAATATGCCATTATGGTCTTTATTCAACAACATGGCCGATTGGCCGAATAGAAAGTAGCAGCGGAAAATAACAAAGCGCGATTATTAACCCATCAATATGCCCATCCACAGGCAACTGACTGGGGAGGAGAACGCCCTAGCCCTCGTGGTCGCTGACCTCGTCCTCGGAGCACCATTCTTCTTCTTCGTCTGGCCAAATCAACAAGCCAGGTGAGTACATTGAATGTACTAGCAAGCTTTTCCCTCGGGGAAATAATACGGCATAGTTCATGCAAAGGGATATTTCAAAGGAGAGCTCTAACCTAGGTTTCATGTTGTGCGGAAATGTAAGTCTTTATTGTAAATAACAATAATAGATTGAAAGCGAACTTTGTAAAACAACGATCCCAACGTATCACATCGTCTTCCGTGGTAGCCCTTGCTACCTCTCCTTTATTTCCTCCGCGGGATAGCCGCGCTCATCACCGCTTACCCTTTCGGCTTCCGCTCACACCACCCCGACAGTGTAGCTAGCCTTTCCTTCAGCAATTCCTAGCTACCAATCCGGGTAGCGTAAATTGCACCCTGTGGACACGTCATGCCCACGTCCTTAATCCCTTTCCCAGCTTTCACAACCAAAACATATTCTAACCAGTGTGTGGCCTTACCAGTTCATGTCCATGACCGAGGACGCGGCTATTCGAATAGATTTTAACACTCTGCAGAGGTTGTACGGCTTTACCCACAAGATGTAGTTCACCCTTAATGCCGAGCGCTAACGATACACCGCATGAGGTGTATTGGCAGGGCTAGTACAACGAGACCCTTCTCCCGTGTTCATACCAGAGCCGGACTCGCTAGGAGGACTACCCGACCCTCTTCATCTCAAATGACAGAGATGGGACTCTCCCCCTTTGTGTCGGACCATGTTCCACGCACCTTATAGGACTCTACTGAGCTTTACCCTCACAATACGGTGAGACCCATGAAGAGCTTTTCCCCTACTCAGTCCCGTAGAGATCCTCTAGGGATTCAACGGATCCACTAGCACTTCAACCTAACTTCCCACGATTCCGGGCTCCGGTATTAGACGAGGTACCAGGTCCAGTCCTTCCCATAAAGGACATGTGGACGTACGGTGGGGGAACTGATTCAGCGGCACTTAGGTTCGGTCCTTAACCGATTCGAGCGGGACTCCATAACCAACCAACTCCACGGGTAGCATCCGGCTACCCGACCATTCCTTCCGCAAGCAGCATCCGGCTACTCTACATCCTCATAACACCCTTAGCATTCCCGCCCGAATCCAAAATCCTTCATCATTTCATGCGGGGTTTTCACAAATATTTCTTTTAAAAGATTTCCTCGGCATGTATAAACAAGCCGAGGTTTTGATCCTATATCCCTCCCGCACTTTGTAAAACTTATTTTAAATATAGCAGGTCTAAGCACAGCTACTGCTTATATTCCTACTACCTTGCCGGCCGATCCCGACCGACTAACTAGATCTAGGGCTACAAGGGAATAGATTCCAGACCTAGGGTATATGCATCTATTCGGCATATCTGCACTAACATAAAATATCGGTGATAATAAATTAGCATGCAAGATTTTGCAAACAAAATAATTACACGTAGTAAATATGGGATTCGACATGTTCAAGGAGGGAAAGCTTGCCTGGCAGCTCCGGGTCCTGTTCCTGATCTTGGGGTGGAGGTGACGTCGGATCCTCTCGCGGCACGTACGGCACTCCGTTAACTATACGTCGGAAGCGAACGGCGAATAAGAAGCAAGCGACGGACTTCAAATAAAATCCAAGAACATATAAAAAGGTCACATGAAATGTCGATGGTTTCTAATCGGGTAGGAGAGCTCATGTTATTAGGGTTACGTGCTCAAGCTACTGCTCTTAAGAACTAATTAATGGGTGCTAGTGCTTTTAATATACTGGTATCGTAAGTTGCTCACTTTGTTTGCTCTGAGAAAATTTTACATATACAACGTATATGTAGATATAAGAAATAACAGTAATACCCTAACTCGGTTGCTGTTGCTATGTTTAAAAGTTTATTTGAAACTTAAAACTCTTTTGAATCTAACGATTAGAAATGGGCCTAGGGTTCTAGTACTAGAGATAATTGTCCAAAAGCTGATCTAAGACATGCTCCATTGATTTAACAACAAAAAGGGAGCCGGTTCTGGAGCTAACTACAGCAGGTGCATTACCCTAACTGTATTGAACTAACTCAACTCACTGAGCTTAATGCGGTCGGAGGCGGGAAGTAAAAAGGCGCCTTCTAATTACTAAGGCAACCGGGTACTAACACTACAGGAGTGAGCCCGAACTCACCTGGGCTGCCTGGGTCAGAACAGAGGGTGGCGGCGGAAGGTTGGTGCGGTCGGCGGCGCTCCGGGCGGCACTCTACCGGCGACGGGGCCTCCTAGCTAGGGTAGACAAGTACTCCACAGAGAAATGGAAAGGCTCGGGGCTCGTCTCCCTTGTGATTCCGGAAGCTTGGGAGGTTCGGGTTGGTGTGGACCAGAGGGATGAATCACGAGCTCGATTTGGGGAAAGGATTCGGTGAGCTTGGCTATGGTGGATGGGGAGGAGAAGGTGCACTGGAGGGTGGAGGAGGAAGTTGGAACGGGGAGAAGCTCAGGAGGGTTGGGTGGATGCTTGTGCTGGGACGGGTGCTCCGGGGTGGTTTTTATAGGCGACCGGCGACGTGTGGAGATGGTAAGGCTGCCGTTCCGGTGATGGGACATATCCGGGGCGAGGCCGAGGTTGCAGGAGGGAAGGGACGGTCGTGGCACTACTTGGTGGCTTGGGCGGTGCCGGACCGGCGTGCGGCGCGGCTGCGGACGACGGGCGGCGCGGGTACGGCGTCGGGGTCCGCGACGAGAAGAGTTCCCGAGGCACAGCTGGACGGGGAAGGCTGGACGGGTGCCTGAGGTGGAGCTGTGGCCGCGGCAGCTCGGAAGGACGGCCGTGGCAAGAGATGCTTGGTTAGGCGGCGCTGTGACGACGCGCGGCGCGGCTTTGGCACCAGCGGGCGGCGCGGCGAGAGGTGCTCCCGAGGCACAGCTGGCCGGGCGAGCTGGACAGCGCCGATGCGACGCAGCATGGCAGGGCGTTCGGCGTGCGGTGGGGCGCTGAAGGCAGTAGACGGCGCGCCCGTGCACACATTGGCGTGCTGGAGCTGCCCCAGAGCGCGGCCAGCTCATGCCAATGGCCGGCATTTGCGTGTCCTGGAGTGCTGGGATAGATGTGTGCGTGTCCACTACGCCAAGGGTGAAGAAGGGAGGTGTCCGAAGAGCTTGACAGAGGTTACAAGCTGTGCAATGGCACAGAGATGTGACAACTCCCGAACGTTGTGTTGTGTCATGGAATAGAGCTATAAGGAAGAAGACAAATTGTTGCAGCCAGGAAGATGTCCAGTGCTCATGCACATTGGGAAGGTCGACAAGGGAGTTCTGCAGCTGGCTGAGACTTCCTTTTTTTTCTTTTTTGATTTGACTCACTATTTCTTGTATAGAGTGCATACGTGCAAGGGTTTTGGCTTTGGCTTGACTCTGCGAGCTGTGCAGCTGTGCATGCGTTGGCATGGTTTGTCATGTCAAGGACTAGGTCAAAAGGTAAGGGACAAAAGGACTCTGCTGATGGACGTGTGTTCGCTGGGAGCACTGGGGAGAAGAGGTCTACAGCTGGACATGATATTTTGCTACTGACTTTGCTCAGCATTTCATACGTAAGCTAACCTTTGTACAGGTGTTCGATGCTGTTCATT
Source organism: Stipa capillata (assembly GCA_019208055.1). NCBI lineage: Eukaryota > Viridiplantae > Streptophyta > Magnoliopsida > Poales > Poaceae > Stipa > Stipa capillata. The sequence goes on along the minus strand of JAGXJF010005437.1, from coordinate 233,316 downwards.
TTAGGTTTTTGTATTGAACATGTTTATGTTTTTGTATTTTCGAGGTCTTAGGGATGATGGGATTACGGTGAAATTTTATTGGAATTTCCTGACTTATATATCTCTAGGCTGCAGCACAACGTATAATTCTGCCCTAGGGTTTCATCGGAAGGAGGAATCAACTAGGGGGGAAGGGTTCCGGGATACGGTAGGGTGGAGGGGTATAGGGTTTGAGATAATTCTCTTATCTCGATTCGGGATGGGTCAGAGGTAAGGTACCGTCGACATGGCGACGGATACGGTGTGTGCATTGTTTTAGAGTTTTAGGTGCGTGTATAGTGCGTGTGTGTGGGTTCGTGTATGTATTGGATGCATACTAAGGTTTAGACATGTCTAATTGATAAGCGATTATACCGGTAAGCGGGATTACGGAGATTGGGGTGTGACAACCACCCTGGGAGGAAGCAGTCGCTAACACCAGCCTTAGAGTTGGCAAGTTTTAAAGTATTGTTGTAGTTGTCTAATTCGTTGCGGATTCTTACCAAGCTGTCCATAACCGCGGACACGGCTGTTCAACAGTTCAAACCCTGCAGGGGTGTACATCTTTACCTACACGTATCGATCGACTCTTAATGCCACCATGGACACACTTCACGAGGTGTGCTAGCAGAGGGTGATCGAACACGACCTTTACAATGCTTTCGACCTAGGTATGAGCCACCCTTACGGGCCAATCCATGTACATCAGTCCGGCCGTAACTACGACACGGTCCCATAAGTTGTAGCAGGTGATACATCCCCGGCCTCGAACCGTGTGTACCCCTTACACCTATATTGAAGCACCACACCACATTCATTTTTTACGCACACGGCAAATGGAAACGGCAAACTATGCAGCTCATACTCCAAGTCTAGGCAAATTATTTAGTCGTGGGTGGTCCATTATCCCACCCGTGTAGAAGTACGTAAATCTTGGTTCGAAAGGACACCGGAAACCGGTCCTTGCGGGAAAACGAGACAACCCACCATGCTCCCAGCCATGGCCTCTCGTCTAACCCAATGATTATTAGTCAAGTTCATTAGACACTTCCCGGTGAACACCCACCTACCACGTAACACATCCAATGGTGTTAATTTGTCTGCCATCCAAGAAATTATGACTTCTACATGTCTAAGCATGTCTAAGCAATAATAACATAGCAAGCAGTATAAAGGAGCACACTATTCTACTCTAGATAGGTTGGGATGGTGGTGGAGTTGTTTAAGCGACAAGGCGAGTTTACACACCGGAATAGGGTTCTGCTTAGCGGAAAAATAGAATTTGAACGCATGTGATAATGAATTTGAAACAACTAATACTTTGCAAATAGTAGGAGTTTACAATGTGACCAAAGGGGCTGCTTGCCTTGTTGCTCTGCAACCGAAACCCTGCTCGTGATCGATACTATCTCCTTCGGGACCTTCCGGCTCTAACGGAGAAGAACGAAAACACCGGAAAAAGGGCATAATCGTAAATATCAAAATGTTGAACATCGGCATGAAATAAAATGCATGCCATGACGTAGGGGATGCAAAAAGAAGACTAATGCAAGTGGAATCAATTTAATCGGAGTTCGGACGCATAAAATATCGCGATCCGAAAATCCTCCGGCTAATCAAAAACCCTAATTTGAGTTTTTAGTCAATTATGTTTTTTCTGGCATGCAAACATGGATGAAAATGATATTTTTGAGTAGAACTCATTTTTCTGAACATTTTGATATATTATTTACATTTTTCTGATTAAAGATGAATTTTCTATGAATTTTTCAAGATTTAATCAATTTTAAAGCCTTTTGTTGTATTTTTCTCAGTAAAAATAATATTAAATAATTTCAATTAACCACAGAGGCTGACATGTGGGCCCTACTAGTCAGTTTGGTCAAAGTTTGACCGAGCCTATGACAGGTGGGCCCACTGTCATAGGTTTTTCTTTTCCTTATTCTTTTTATCTGAATTCTGACATGTGGGGTCCATGTATAATAGAGACATAATTAAATGAACTGATTAATTCCACTGCTCAATCATTCATTAGTGTCATTAACATGTCCAAACAGTAATGACTAGCACTAATTACTGTAATTACTCGTTAATCATCAACGATTAGCATTAATTGAAGTATTAAATGAAGTTAGCCATTAAGGGCCTACTTAATTGGTCCTAATCAGGAGTTAATGGGCATCAGTGTGCCCTAATGGCACACTTAGCTGGCCGAGCTGATTGGGCTCATGGCGCTGCCGACGGCGAGCAGCAAGGGCGGCGGCCTAAGGCCTTACCGAGCGCGGCGAGGAGAAGGGGGCGCTCGGGCTCGGCTCGACGGCGCTTCGGCAGGACGACCACGGCGACGGGTCCTCCGGCGGTAGCTCCTTGGCGGGAGGGGGCGGAGCGAAGGCGGCGGGACACTGGGACGCTTAGGACAGCGGCCCCCCTTTGGCTTGGGTCGCCGGCTCGGGAAGCTCGGCCTTGGGCGCTCCGGTGGGGCGAGCGAGATGGCGGCCGGGCGAGGCAACGGGGACCGAGCCGTGCGGGGCTAAAGGAGAGGCGGGGAGCGCGGCGAGTGTGAGCGGCCGGGGGTGGCTTGGTGGAGCGGAGCCGGGCGGAAGGGGCGGCCGGTGAAGGGGCTCCGGCGGGTGAGGAGGCGAGCTCCGGCGAGGCGGGGCGCGGTACTGGAATGGAGCGGAGGCCGGAGAAGGAGGGCTCCGGCGGCGGGGCTTGAGGCCTGAGGCAGGAGATGGCAAGGGGGGGTGCGAGTGCAGAGCAAGGAGGCGGCGGGTGGATGAGAATGACGAGCAGAGGAGAGAGAGAGAGTAGCAGCTGAGTGGAGGGGATAAGGATGGGGGTAGCTTAGAGAAGAAGAAAGAAGGGGGCTGACGGGTTGGGCCGGGGAGAAGAAAATGGACCGGGGTAGAGGACCCATGCGGCAGGGGGGGGAATTTAGGGTTTTTAGATTTGTATTTTTGTTTCAGGTTTTGCTTCCTTTAAACAAAAATCTTCAAACAACATTTCCTCCATTTCAACCCATTTCAACTGAAATCTTCTGTTGTTTGAATTTCCTTTCAAAAAAACCACATCTTATTCCAAGACTTGGTAAAGCAAATTGAGCTTTAGGGTCTTACTCATTTAATCGATTTAGGGTTTTCTAAAAAGCTTTCCTTGATAATTCAAAAGTTCAAATTTCTTCTCGATTTTCAGATGATGCAAACATGCCATGATGCACATTACAATTCTTGCGAAAACAGGGATGTTACAGCCCGCGAGGGAGGCTGGATCACGCGCCGCGCCCGCGAGGCCCAACTCGCGCGTTCGGCCTGCGGCCAGCCCCCCGGCGCCACCTCCCCGTCTCCCCCCCCCCGCCTCAGCGCCTCCCCCCGTCCCCCGCCACCCCGCTCCCCCCGCTCCCCCCCCCCGCCGCCTCCGCACGTCCCGGCCCCGCCGCCTCCGCACGGCTCCCGCGCGCCTTCGCCTCCGCCGCGAGCCTCGGACGATCGTCGCGGCCCACGGGCGCGAGGTGAGGCCGAATCGCGGGCTGAGGGCGCGAGGCGACGGTGAGGGGGGCGGGGGCCGCGAGCTCCGACCATCGCGGGCCGGCGGCGCGATTTTGCCACGCGTCGGCCGCCCAGTTCCTCGCGGTGACAAACACGGCTTTGCCCCCGGCCAGGGGATACTTCTGCCATTGGCACTCGGCCGGGGGCTAAATCCGGCGTTTTCCCTAGTGACGGTGGCCAGTGGCGCCTGCCGTCCAACCAGTACGAGCATGGGGTATTGGGCTACATATACGTACGAACTATTAGTACTAATCTACGACAGCACATCATTTTTTCGAAAAGTATAGTGGAGCACACGCCACCTGCTGTTTAGGTGCAGCCATATGAACTGCTTTTCTCTATGAATCTACTGTGACGATGTCACGGACCGGTGGCATCGGTGGAAGCGAGGCTCCGGACGAAGCAGAGCCGACAACGACGTGGAGCAGTAGTATCAGTGAAAGTGAGGCTCCCTTAGGGCCTGTTTGGTTAGGCTGTGGCTGTTGACAAAACTGCTGTTGGCTGGCTGTCTGGAAAAGCTGCTGTAGCTGTGGGAAAGTGAACATATGGCTTTTGGTTTATCCAAACCATCTATAGCATTTTGGAAAATGAGCACAGAAGCTTTAAACACATTGCAAAAGGCTGAATTTGCACTGTAAAGCCCACAGCTACCGTTGGCAAAATCTGCTGAAAAGCTGGCTGTTTGGTTGGGCTGCAGCTTTTTCCAGTGAAAAGCTACTGAAAAGCCCAACCAAACACCCCCTTAGAGACGTAGTAGGCGACGACGTGGAGCCATGGCGTTAGCGGAGGCGAGACTCGTGTTGAGCCGAAGGCGGCAACGACGTGGAACCGTGGCGTTAGCGGAGGCGAGACTCATCGGAAGTGAAAGCTCCCTTAGAGGCGTAGTAGGCGACGACGTGGAGCCGTGGCGTTAGTGGAGGCGAGACTCGCGTCGAGTCGGAGGCAGCGATGACGTCGAGACGGCAGCGTTGATGGAACCAATAACAATGCAGACGAAGACTCACCAAAGCTAGGAGTTAGGGTGAGGGTTCATCGGAGTGGGGAGGTTTAGAAGGAACGTTTGATCTGACAACGATCGCCGTCGAAACCTAGGAAGAGAGGAAAGTGGAGGTGCGAGAGGTTGAAAAAGTGGAGGTTGGAGACGATCCCGTTAAGCAACGATATCCCATCTGGTAGTTGCTCTTTTATTGAAACGATATTACTATTAAACTAGAATAAGTATATGTTAGAGAATCTATGAATTTTTATAAGAATTTATAGAATACACTTCAATTCTCGTAGGATCAAAATCTTTTTTGTATTTGAACGGGCTAGAATCCCGTGCCTTTCAACGGATTTAAAAACAAATAAAAACATTCTCAACCTAGTAATAAATTTCTCAAAACTATGTCTGCCCTTTTTGTATCACATAACTATTTATTTTTCTTTAAAATGTTACCCAAAACTATAGTTCTATCCGTTCCGGTAAGTCTGTCAACGTGGGGCCATTATGTAGAGACACATACTGCTTCCCCGTTTCTCCTTACTAGATTGCATGCCATGCTAACAAACATGCGTGTTTGCTTACGACACTTAGCTGACTACTAGTGCTTGCACGCCCTTCTCACCAGACATACCGACCCATCTGAATTCTGAGTGCTTCAACCAATGTAGCGTCCAACATGTCCGATTGTCCACGGGCAAGCTCGTGTGGCAGCTCGTCCACGTCGCCTGGTGGGCCACATTTTAAGTCCCACCTATTTTCCTTAAAAGTGTTATTTTGTGTAACATTTTTGCAAGAAAATATGTGGTTTGTGGCACAAGTTCTTAAAGCTGTTGCTATTTGATAGTTTTTGAAGAATAAGCGTCATTTTAAGAAATTTTCTTCAAATTATACCCGAAGCCTTGACACGGAAGGAGAGAATTCTAGGATTTTCGGGTTTTATGGTGGACACTCTTCCCTTCCTTTAGAAGTTTGTGATGACGTTTACATTCAAAACTCCAAAGACATATTTTGTCTCACCAGGTGCTTATCGGACGGCACGAAGTATTTGAGATGATGTGACATGTACTTAGCTCTTCTTTTGTAGTAACTATAGAAGAAAATAAAAATTTATATTGCTCTCCAGAGGATAAGTTTGTTACAAATAGGTCTAACACTCTTGACCGGTCATCTAGGAGAAAAGGGAAATACCCCGGGACAGAAGCTGTAGAAAGTCACACAGACACTGCAAAATGGTAAGGCTTTATTTGAAATATAAGATAGGGAATACATAAAAGTAAAAAAAATATAAAAATTAGAGTGGCATGTCTCAGAAATCCTATAAGGATTGAAATCACACGAATATACAAGAAGAATGATTTGAAATACACGATAGAAACACACATAAATTTTAAAAGAAAGGGGAGAGATGTGAGACAGAAAATAGAGAGATTGTCTTGGACTTTTGAAGAAAATTTTCCATAAAATTCGGGTAAATGTCTCACTCGTTTCAAAGGGACATATAGAAAAACTAGAAATTTGACACATGCAATGCACCTCTTATAAATTTATATTGCACAGAATATGTACTATCTAAATATTCACCAAGCATGCTCCCTCTATTAATCATTAGCATGGAGAATTTGCAAAGAGAGGACAATAGTACAAAGGATTAATTCTTTTTAACTCTCTCTAAAATATGCAGTTATGAGATAATTTGTAAGGATCTAATTTAATTCATGAGCCTTCCAATCTGACTAAAAAATAATTGAGATCGTTTAGATTCCACCAATTCAAATTAATATAGAAAATCATAGGATTGAAATTCTACAGAATTTCTCTGTTTTTTCTTTGTTCCAAATGGACCATAATATTATTACACCTTGTCTCTTTAAAAGCTCAAGACAGCTATATCCAGCAAGCACGCTCCAAGCTCGGTCTGCCCTTCACCCTCCAGCTCCTCCCTGTATCCCATCTCGAACTATCCTTTTCCTATCCTCCGTGCTTTTCTTCCAACTTGATTTATTTGTTTATTAGGTCTTGACGGTTGACTTCTCTATCTCCCAATCCAATTCGCCTTCCTTCAAAACATATAACAAAAACAATTCTCCATGCATGCAAAGCCGCTAAACACCCTGTCATCCCTCCCACTACGCACTAGTGCTCCTGCAAGGCTGCAAAACTGTCCTCGCTCATCTCTACATCAGTGACTGCTCTACATAGTACACATAAAACACTCAACGATCACTATTAATAATTGCATCCTGCTCTCTCCATTTCTTCTTGATTTGTATTTACTCTAAAGATCACCACCAACCACCCACACCCCCAGTACCCAGGCTACACCACCACCCTCCCTCCAACCAGTCTTCTATCAAGAACAAACCACCCCCTCACTTTTCACCCCAAAATAATCATCCAATCTTTGGTCTCTACCTCCACATTGTTACCAAATACAATCTTTTGGGGCCAATCACCCCTCAAATCCCCCCTTTTCATCACTCCATCCTGTCCTAAATCCCCCTCTATCCCCAAAGTCCAACCTTTCCCACTGCATCCTCTGCAAAATCCAATCTTGGCCACCTTGATTGCCCATGTATTCCCTGCAGGAATCCAGCCTTTCTGCATCCAATTCCCTGCACGAACCCAATCTTTAGCAGTTTGTTCTCTTCAAAACCCAATCTTTAGCACCGAATTCTGCTCAAAACCCAGTGCTGTTGCAGAGATCCACCATTTCTGGTTGAGCCAAGAGGCTTAGCGCCCCGTCCGATGTCGGACTCGGAGCTGTCCCAGAGCACGGTGGTGTTCGGGCTCCACCTGTGGGAGCTCGTCGGCATCGGCGTCGGCGCCGCCTTCGTGCTCCTCCTCGTCCTCCTCTCCCTGCTGTGCCTCCTCGCCAACCGCCGCCGCCGTCGCCGCCGCGCCCCGGCGACCCCCGTCCTCCACCTCGCCACCGTCGCGCCCAATGCCCACCCCAAGCACCCCACCAAGCCTCCCAAGGACATCCAAGAAGTGCCCTCACGCGGCGCGGCGGTCCCCGCCGCCGCGTCCAAGGTGCCGCTCGCGCAGGTGCTCCAGGCGCCGCCGCAGGACTCCATCCAGATCGAGACCGGCAAGGAGCACCGCATCACGTTCCCGGAGCAGCCGCCGCCCCACCACCAGCGGAGCGGGGGGGCCGTCGTCGCGCGGGGCCAGCGGCGAAAGCCGCGGAGGCGGGGGGGAGCCGGGCGTGCCGGAGGTGTCGCACCTGGGATGGGGCCACTGGTACACTCTTAAGGAGCTGGAGGCGGCGACGGCGATGTTCGCTGACGAGAAGGTGATCGGCGAGGGCGGTTACGGCATCGTGTATCACGGCATTCTCGAGGACGGCACGCAGGTCGCCGTCAAGAACTTGCTGAATAATAGGTAACAACGCATCCCATGAACTGAAGTACTGCCAAATTTAGAAGCTCGTGTTGTTCTGTGTCTAATTTTAGAATGTGTTGATTTGAAGTTTAAGTAAGATGTATAATTTAGTGAGTGCATCGGGATTACTGAATGGAGATGTTGACAATTCAGGTAGTGACATGGTGCAAGAACTTGATAAAAGTTTTTTGATCAAGTCGTGATCCAAGTTTAACATTTTCTTATGGTTAGCATGCTTAGTAAGGAAGCTGCCATTTGAGAGCCTGAAATGCGTGATGTTGTGTAACGTGTGGTTTTTGTGTTGCTGAATTTAGTAAAATACTTGGTTTGTTAGGGGGCAGGCAGAGAGGGAATTCAAGGTTGAGGTCGAAGCAATTGGGCGGGTGCGGCACAAGAACCTGGTGCGCCTGCTTGGATACTGTGCTGAGGGTAACCAAAGGTACCTCCTTGTATGAACATTAGTGATAAACTCGGACTGTGGAATTCTAGAACGGAGGAGCTTGAACATGAAATGTCTTGTATATGAATCCTTTTCAGGATGCTTGTGTATGAGTATGTCAATAATGGAAACTTGGAGCAATGGATTCACGGTGATGTTGGTCCTGTTAGCCCTCTTACATGGGACATAAGAATGAAGATTATTCTGGGATCAGCAAAAGGGTAAGTATGTCTTAGTTATTACTGTAGATTTTAAATACTAGCTAAATGCTCGTGCGTTGCTACAGAAGAAAAATGTATTGTTTGAGTTGTTTAAACACCTATGCCATCATAGTCCCTAGCTTTGTGGTAAATAATAATTATCTTAAAATATACATCAATTGAATCAACTATAATCAAAAGATGATGGTACATATCCACATAGAATGGATGGCAATTATGATTATTTCTTGGCAACTTAAGGGGTAGTCTCACTGGGGTTGAATGGACCACCACCAACTCAGATCTTTATAGGAGTAAAGATTTTGTCACTCTGCTTACACTACATTACCTAATTTTGCAGCTTAATGTATTTGCATGAGGGACTTGAGCCCAAGGTGGTTCACCGTGATGTCAAGTCAAGCAATATCCTCCTTGACAAGCATTGGAACGCTAAGCTTTCTGATTTTGGGCTAGCAAAGCTTTTGGGTTCAGAGAGGAGCTACGTCACAACCAGAGTTATGGGGACATTTGGGTTCGTACACTACTTATAATATCAGAATCATAATGAACTAAAGACACACATGAACATGGTTGCTTATAAATCTCTTGTTATTTGCAGGTATGTTGCTCCAGAGTATGCCGGCACTGGCATGTTGAATGAAACTAGTGATGTCTATAGTTTTGGAATTCTTATTATGGAAATAATATCTGGTCGGGTACCAGTAGATTACAATAGGCCACCTGGAGAGGTTAGTAACAGCTGTGCCTCCTTATAACCAATGCTAAATTAAGCACTCGTCAAATGCATTTATGAATTCTGCAGATTAATCTCTTCAGGTTAATCTTGTTGAATGGCTGAAGACAATGGTCAGCAGCCGAAATTCCGAGGGGGTTTTGGATCCAAAGATGACTGAGAAGCCTACTTCTAGGGCATTGAAGAAGGCTTTGCTAGTGTCTCTGCGATGTGTAGACCCTGAAGCTCGTAAGAGGCCAAAAATTGGGCATGTCATTCACATGCTTGAAGTTGATGATTTCCCCTACAGAGATGTAAGTCAAGATAGCACGAGGATATGTTTAGTTTTATGTTCATGTTTCAGTACCCATCATTTGATATAATAATCGTAACTTGTAAGCATCATTTCACAGTTCTAATTACCTTTCTATAATTCCAAAGCAAGAAGGTTCTCACGATGAACACCTTGAGTAACTCCTTATTTACTTTCAGATTATCAGACCAACAACTTTTTTTGGGGACATTGGGTCAGTAACACTCCTTAGAGAAATAACACTGAAAAGACAATCAACCTCAAAATGACTTCACAAAGGGCCAAAATTCTGACAAATAACACTCCTGGGGAATGTTCCATTACTATATTCTCAAAATGACAGAAATACCCCTCGCTGCCTTAACTTCAGATGCCTCCTCCATCTACTGCTTGCCATGAACCGGTGACCTCCACTTCCCCGCCCCCTGGGCTGCATGCACGTTACTTCCTCCACCCCAACCATGCCTCCCATAATATCTACATTCAAAACACTCCAAGGGCAAAAGTGTCTTTTCATCCATGGGAGTGCTATTTTCAAAAAATTCTACTCTTTGTGATGACATTTTGAAGTCTAGTATAGTTATGATGTTACTTCACAAAATACACATCTTAGGAGTGCGCCTGACCTAGTTTTCCCTTCATTTTTTTGACCTATCGCTGGAGTCTCCCTTTGGGGCATTGTAAGTATGTGCTGGTTAGCAGAAAATATGGTTTTAGAATCTTTCCAATTTGACATGCCCTATTGTTGTTCCTTAAAATTACGTGTAAATGAGTGCCTTTGCCTTCCAAGATCTTCAAGATCTGCCCAATATTTTTCTTCTTAGTAGTTCAAATTCCATTTTAAAAAGTAGTAAAAAAAACTGTTTAATACTCAGCTATACCTTTTGTTACTCTCATTGTCAGGAACGTCGAGGTGGCAAACCTCCAGGTCAAGCAAAATTAGCAGAAACACCTGCAAGCGAACCTGGTGATAGTAGTGGCAATGATACACCAAAAGATACACCGCAAGGTCAACCGAAAGCTGACCATTTCAAGTGAAGAAATCAAGAGGCCTAGCTATCAGGAAACTGGTGATTCTCCTGAGTTCTTACGCCTGACCAAAGAAGATGGAGACTGCAAACTTACAAACAAGCTCATTTGCTGCTCAATCGTTTGGGTCCGGTGGGGAACCATGGAAGGCACCTATGGAGATCATGATAGCATCTGTATATTATTGGATTAATATGTTAGGCATAGTGATTTTTTGGTTGGTTTCTTTGGATCGTATTTATGTAAGAGATATTCCCGTATGATAAAGGCGTGTATACTCTTGAGGTAAAATTGAGCATTGCTTAGCTGACACCTTTCCTGCAGTGTAGTCCAATGACCTGGTACCTTGTTCGTGCCATTTGCTTAACATATAGTGTTCAGTTGCTGATTTCCTATTTCGATTCAGTATCTGATATTTCCTACTTGTCACTTGTCACATCAGATGTCATGATTAAAATTTCTTCTAGGAATGCTAATAATTCAATTCTTCAGACTGCTATTCAAGGATGTGCTGTCTGTGCCATCTTAACAGATAAGCAACCAGGGACTGGAATCGGAAAAAAAAACAACCAGGGCATGGGCTCCATAATTGCTGCTTCAACCTGGAGGAGAAAAAGGAGAGCTTGTTGGCATGTGGGAACCTGACCTAACCTACCTGGCATTGTTTAGCACACAATCACAAGATATCATTATTCAGTCATACTTGGCAATTAAGCCTGCAAGCTAGCTGACAACCAATTGCTCACTCAGATTTTCACAAGAATGTCGGTTTTCCATGAGCAATCAAAACCCTGCAGTGCCTGTCTAGAATTGCAGGTGGCAATCATGCGTGGAATCTGAGGTAATCCAGATTAGATATAACACGAAATTGATAATGACCAAGAAAGAAATAAAGTAGACGATAGCCTTTTATAGTCGGATTACTAAATCATTCTGGTGATGGGACTTGTGAGAGTTCAGCTTCTCCTAAAATCTCCAGCGGCCTCGCTGTCCTCGTGCCGTGCCCGTACTGTCCCTGACGCTTGCCGGGACGACCGCCTCCGATGAGTCGCTGTCCACGTAGACTGCCGCTGCCACGGCCAGTGTGTATGTCGGGTTGTACATGTGTTGATTTTCCTTCCCTTCTCTTCACCTGAGCATGTCCAGTATTTCCTCTATTTTAAAAAGATAATTTTGTCTCTATTGAGTTTTGACCGGTGCTTCTATGCATTCCGAGGAACTAAATAACACAAAATTTGAACTTTTGAAGATACATGCAGTTTGGGGGAGCTATGAGTCCTACGGGGTGCTTAAGCGACGTAAAGCACGCTTCACTCAGATGAGCATGCTTCCTATCCAGCTCAGCTCCTCCCATGACCTACCATCCAAACCACTTTTATCGTTTACACATAAACTTTTATTGTCGTCACATCCCTTCTTTCCCTTGCCAATACCGACACATTGACGAGGCCCATTAGCAACCATCTCCTTTGCATCATCCGCCTCTCGATGCGGACGTTAATGCTAAAGCAGCACCAATACCGCTCACATCCTCCCCCTGCCTCTCCAGCCTTTTCCTTTATTTCCCCTCTCTCATGGCTTACTACTGGAATATCCACCGTATTGTATTGTTCTAAGTCACCTCCCGGCTAAGCCTGCTCACCACCCTCATTCTTCCCATAACGGAGACTGTGGTTCTGCCACACCATATTGTCACATCTACCGCCCACCACTGATTCGCTACCGCCTAAGACCCCCTTTAAGCCCCCTAGGCACCAAAAAGACCAAACTTACCACTAGATTCGCGAGCCGTTTTATTCAACATGCTAACTACATATTTGCCTCCATGAATCTGTCTATAGGAGCTAGGCAAGGAAGTAGACGTCACAGAAGAATGCCGAAAAGAAATAGAATTTGGTGCAAAGTCAGTGGTACTAAGGCTAGAGAGTTGGATTGCTTTATATAAGCAAGTGTAGTGAAGTCACCTTCATTCTCGACTTGCGTTACGACATAAAGAGGTAATAATAATCGAGAGAAAATTACGGTTAGACTTAGATCGGATATAGGAATTCAATCCAAAGTCAGTCTTGCAGCAAAGTCTTTTTCCTTTACTAAATCAGGAACAACCGACTCCAGGTAAATGCTTTTCCCAGATCAGAGATGATGACTAATGGAGAAGGGTTCCGTCCCACTCCAATCCGGTTTGGTTTCACGGTCGAAATCACCTACGAGACATATATGATTTACCAGGAATTAGGACTTTCTTCTTCTTCTTCTTTTCTTGAGAGAGACTTCTTATTATTTCTTCTTTTGAAAGCAAGGGAACGGAACTTAGGCTCAGGTGGTCATAATTTATGACGGACCGCGTGGGAGGGTCTATGCAGTCAATTGCGACAGGAGTCGGAACCATCTACCTCCCGTGCATGTCCTCTTCCTCACGCTATCGCCCTCCTCTTCCCATTTCCACTTTTTGCTCCTATATAGCCATCGCTGGTGGGCAGCGGTGCCAGAGTCAGCGGCACCGAAACTATAGAAGAAGGGAGAAAATTAAAAAAAAATAACAACGTTCAACCCCAAAAATCTAATTTTCAACTAAAATTAACATAAACTTTCAACAAAAAATACAATCAACTTTCAACTCTTGCACATTAGTTTCCAGCCACCACGAACACCTATTTTCAACCAAGAAAAATCAACTTTCAACTCAACTGCACGATAGCTCCCAACCATATGAACAGGTGCTTTCAACTCGAAGAAATCGAGCTTTCTACCCAATGAAATCAAGCTTCTAATTTCTAATACCACAATCTAGCTTGTAAACACAAAATCAAGCTCTCAACCCAAGAAATTGAGCTTTCAAGCTCTTGAACAAGAGATTTCACTTTGAAAAAGAATCCAAAACAAAAAAAAATGCTCGCAAACTCCCAAACCTAGGACCTCACCAGCTCCTATGGCACTGGCCGGCATTGGTAGTGGCAAAGGTTCCGGTGACGGAGATAGAAGGGCTGTGGCGGTGCCCGGCCATGTGTTTCTTTGCTGGAGGGGAGGGGATGAAGGGTGGGTGGACCACGACGACCAACGGCGGCGTGCAGGCAATCGGCGGCGGCGCGTAGAGGCTAAGAGAGAGCGCGGGTGGGATTGGGAAAAGACGAGGCCCCTGCTGATGGATGAGATAAAAAAAAATAGAAAGAAGGAAGAGAAAATGCTTTGATGGGGCCCACTCGAGAGAAAACATGTGGTCGAAACCGATCATTGCGGCGGTTGACCGTAAAGTATGAGTTTCGCTTAGGCTCGTTCTCTTCAAATCTTCCAATGGTAGGATAGTTCGGCCCAACCGAATCCACGACAATTAAAACAAAAAGTGGGCCTTCAACGAGGCCACGGCCTTTACAAGAAAGCGATATCCCCAGTGTCTCTCCTACGCAGGCCTACTGAGCCCAAATTTAACTAGGCATACGCACCCGGGCCTTCCCTTCTGACATTTCTACCCCTCCCCACCGCTCTCTCTATTCCGCTTTCTAACCCTACACCCCAGCGACTATATAAAAGTTTACCCGTCCGAATCTCTAGGGTTCTTCGTTTTTCTCCCTCGCGCCGCCGCCTCCTCCTCCTTCCCGTCCGGGCTCCACCTGCACTCGGCGCCGCCCACCATGGTAAGAGAAGCGAGCACCCGAGGCTAGATTCCGCTGTTCCGTGGGGGCTTTACCTTCCTTGTTGCTGGTTCTAATCTCGTGTGTGAATTGTTTCTCTCAGATCATTCCCAAGAAGAACCGCAATGAGATCTGCAAGTACCTCTTCCAAGGTCAGTCAGCACTTCTTGATCCCCCTCACCTGGTAGTAACAGTACAGGCGCGATGGTTTGTGAATATGTTGGATCTCGTACACCACACAGCAAGAACACTAGGTTAGTGCCAAAATAGTTTTGTAATATTTAAAGGAAAGAAGCCGCAAGTGTGTGTATATAGCATTTGATTTGTTGGTGAAATTTTGCATTCCTGGAACTTAAACAGAGGTTTAGGGTCTTATATAATGGTTAAAACTTGTGCTCCTGGAACCAACCTCGGAAGTGGTTTTGGGTTCTGATATGTTGTCAAATTCTGTCCATCAAGAAACCAAATAAATGTTTTCTTGCTGTGGTATGTTCGATTTTTGACACCAGGAAATTCGAAAATGAAGGGATGTTAGCTCGTATTTGTTGGTGAAATAGTGTCTAACTTCATGTTTGTGCTATTGCAGAGGGTGTGCTGTACGCTAAGAAGGACTACAACCTGGCGAAGCACCCGCAGATCGACGTGCCGAACCTGCAGGTGATCAAGCTCATGCAGAGCTTCAAGTCCAAGGAGTACGTCAGGGAGACCTTCTCGTGGCAGCACTACTACTGGTACCTCACCAATGATGGCATTGAGCACCTGCGCAACTTCCTCAACCTGCCATCTGAGATCGTGCCTGCCACGCTCAAGAAGTCTGCCAGGCCACCTGGCCGCCCATTCGGCTCTGGCCCACCTGGTGACCGCCCAAGGTATAATCTCTTTGCTTGAGGCTCTCTGGACTGTATGCATCTGTAGTATGATTCTTAAACCTGTGATCTATGTCACTATGTTTGTTACACCTGTCATTACAATAGGACGGAGAAAGGCCAGGTATGAAATACTGCGTGCTGTATCTTGTCCTTTGAAATGACTACTAAATTTGGATTATGAAGGCTGCTCGTTGTGTATGTAAACTAGCTTTATTTGGTTGTTGATTATCTTTGTATGTTTGGAATTTAGGATATGTCTGTTAGGGATTTAATGTAATCGTTTCACACATGGATTCTTTATTTGGTAGCATGACAATATAGACTTACAGAGTTCTTAGCAAGGCTTTGTGTTTAATGCATCAAGGAAACATGTTGATAGTTCTGATCTATCCTAACTCCTGCTGCTTTAGGATGAGGGTGAGACTTGTATTGTTTTGTTCCCTTCATTTGTGGAGGTACCCCCTTCATTTGTGGATGCATCCCCTTTGATAGTTCTGATCTATTGTAAATCCTGCTGCGTCAAGTTAAATATATAAGAGGTGTACAAATGTGATTTAGTTAAGTTATTCTGTTTATTCTCTTGCTTGATTTAATGGACACTAAGATAGCTCAACTTTTGCTTCTCTTTACTTGGACCTTTTGTAGGGGCCCGCCTCGCTTTGAGGGTGAGAGGCCAAGGTTTGGTGACAGGGATGGGTACCGTGGCGGTCCTCGTGGTGCTCCTGGTGACTTTGGTGGTGAGAAAGGTGGAGCTCCTGCAGAGTTCCAGCCATCATTCAGGGTAATCTACTCCATGTCCTCGAAGTGCTCCTGTTTTCTTTTTGTCCTATGATGTAGCATCACAATTTACATATGAAAATAGAACATACAATGCAGAATTTTATACTGGCTAAGATGAAATTATAGCTGTACGTGCTCCCTAAAATGTCAATACTATGGGCTTGGAAGATCTGGCAGAATTTAATTCTTTGTTCATTCACAGCTGCGAACTATGCACTACAGATCATATTTTTATAGATGCATGCATATCTTGTTTCATTCAGCGATGTTTGCGTGATTTTCTTTGGTGCAACGGTTCTCCATTGTCCGATAAGTCATCCTGATTATTGCTTGACAAAGACCATAATTTTTTGTTTAGGCTCCAGTGATATATAATTGTTGGCATAAGAAATGTCATGTGCTACTTGAATTAAAATTAGAACTTCTAGTTTTCTGCTCGGGATGGTTTAGCAACCTTCTCAGCAGTGTTGATGAAATAATTGGAAGAGTGAAGAAAAGAAAGAAAACTACATGACGGATTGATTTGGATGATATCTCAGTTTCACTGATTTTTGCACCCTAAAATTTTGCAGAGCTCTGGTGCTAGACCTGGTTTCGGCCGTGGTGGCGGTGCTGGTGGCTTTGGCGCTGGCCCAACCTCTTCCTCGATGGAGTAAACTTCCCCTAGTTTGGATATGATGTTTCCCTTCACATGAGGCGTTTAATTTTGAATGTCGGTTATTATGTAGTAGTGATGTTTGCAAGATCGATCAGTGCCTACACATGCTAAATATGCTATCTTGATACCTTGAGTATAATAGTTTTTGCAAACGCCTGAAGTTTGATGTTAATGGTTGCAACAAGTTGAGCCCAAACTTGTCTTCTGTTTCGCCATCTCGTGTGAGTTTCAGTTTGTTTAACCATTGCTCTGGTGTTGTCTGTGCACTAAACGATTGAGTCTTGTGATGGTTGTGCTGTGAGTTTACTGTGTAGGGCTGGTAAATCCTGGAGGAGTTTCTTTCTCGGCATTTTCCAACGCATGAGAACTCCAACTGATGTGAAGTTGAGCAATTGAGATGCTTATTATGGCTTTGTCAGGTATTGGTAGCACGCCTGGATCGTGCAATTCACTATAAACTCTCTAGTCGATCGATTTTTATTAGTCCCTACAGGATTTAACAGCGAAGTAATCACAACGAGGAATTGAGCACCCGACACATCTCTTAATCTCAACTTTGCAACTACGCAACTGTTTGATTCAGTCCAACCTAAGCTTTCCATGAAGCCAATCTATCTACATCAACAGAAAAATTTGAAGGGGGTATAAAAGCTTGAATTCTTGGCTGTTTTAGCGTCTATTCAGTGACATTAGTAAATTTGGTCTCCTTCGAATCACAATGCTAGTTTGGTTCCCACGACAACATTGACAGCCGACGCGTATCACCTGTTGTGCATTGCGGTTGTGACGCCAGCCTGTCGCGCATCAGGCGCACGATAGGAACCTGGCAGCTTGATATAGGTCCATACCACGATAAGCAGTCTGTCGCGTCGAGGAACCGCTACAGCTCACTATCGTTCTGCCAAACCGTGATAGCCAAAACAACGAAATGGAACACTATACAACCAATGTGTGAAGAATGTGTAAATAGTTTATGAAGAATGTGTGTATAGTAGTAAGCAGTGCTAAATATTGTACACAAAAGTAACATGGATGCAAATTAACATATCGCGCATCCAATCACCAATAGGTAGTCCAACCTATGGCTTAACCCAGACACAATACCTCAATACCTAGCTATCACGCGCCTGAGACGTGATTCCCTATTGCAGCCAAGGGTGCCGGGGCCCACGTGTGTCGTGTGCGGGAGGCGTGATAGGCTGACATCACAACCAAACTGTGTGACAGGTGATATGTGTCGTCTATTAATGTTGTCAGTGGGAAAAAAGGCAGATTTAGCCCCTCCCCCCCGGCGCGAGTCAATGGCAAAAGTAGCCCCCTGTAAAAATCAAAAGCAAAAATGGCCCTCCCACGTCTCGTGCGGCGTTGGGCGCGGAGGGCATGGCAGGCCACCTGCCGCACCCCCCACCTGCGGTAGGAGGGTTATTTTTACCTTTGATTTTCGTAGGGGCTATTTTTGCCATTGCAAATCTGCATTTTCTTCCAAAACTGGCATTATGATTCGGAGCTGGTCAAATTTGCTAATATCACCGGATCAAAGGGTTAAAACAGCCAAAAAAATATATCTAAAAGCTTCTGCCGTTCACAAGAGTAGAGTCTATTGTCCTTTTACAAGCACAAGAGCAGACAAAGGAGAGTAAATGGCAGCATGAGCTGCTGCCAATGCAACATCGCCGGCGGCCGCCAGGCCGTCGCGTCTGATGTCTTGTTGAAGATGCCCTTGGGCGTACCACCGTGCCGAGGAGGTGTGCATGTACCATTCCCCTGCTCAAACAACAGCATCTAACTCGTTAGTTACTCGATGTTTTCAGTAGGAAAACAACTAATTGAAACGGAACATATTTACTCGACATTGTGATGCCACTGCAGACTTGTAGGCAAACAGCAAAAAGATGCAATAAGCATGGCTAACAAGAAGTTAAGCACGGAATTCAGAATTCAGTAAACATCGCATCATGGAGGGTTGTTACTCAACTTGTAGAACCAGATCAGTGTCAGTTAGCTAGATTAGTTCAACGATGTGGATTACTAGATTAATTCAGTTTTGCAGTGCGATCTAAATGCATAAGTAGTACTGGTTTCTGCAGCGAGGCATTACATGGCACGCAGCTATGCTTCCGCATCCACAAATCAGTCCGCCATTCGCCTTGTCCGTCGCCTCTGCGGCGCCGCCTCCATCGCTTCTCTGCAAGAAAAATATCAAAAGCGACAAGCATTAGCACTGAAAAATCCTAATCCTAATCCTAATTATATTCATAACTCAACTGATAGAGATTACAGAATCTCGCCTTGTAAAAATCGACGGCGATGAAGTTAGCCCATCTGCCCCCTGACAGGCCGTGGCAGGTGTCGAGTATGCTCAGCAGCTGCGCCGAGTTGTCCTTGCAAGCCTCCGGGAAATTCGGGAGGTCCCTGAAGTAATTGATCAGCACCAGCGACCTCGACAGGTCGTTCATGGCGGCGGACTCGGCGCGGTTTGGGCACGACCCCTTCACCATCCCTTTGCTCCCATCTGCAACCATTCCAAGAACCCCGCAATAAAAGAACATCTTCAGATTCTCCTTGTAACACAATCCACTGGCATATCATACGTGTGCTGTTGATGATTTAAAAGATGATCATCCCACGTACACTGGTTCTCGACGACGTACCGCCACTCGTAGGCGAAGCCCTCGGCGGCCTCCTTGGCGGGCTTGGAGGTGAAGACGAGCAGGCGGTGGTCGTCGCGGACCATGTCGCTGAGAAGCGGCCAGTCGCCGCCGTTCTTGGGCATGCGCCACGCCGGGAAGAGGTACCTCGCCAGGCCGGACGCGTTGAACACCCGGGTGAGACCCCTCGGCGACTCCACGTAGTCCTCGATGAATATGGTGACCACCTCCGAGGGGTTCCTCGTCAGGAACACCTCGATCTCTCGGAGCACGTTGATCGCCGGCGTCTGTCAGAACGCGGGACAGCAGTTTAATTAATCTGTTTGTTCGTTGATCAGAGAGATTCACCGGAGTTTGTTCGTGTGGCGGCAGCGGTGGTGGTGCTTACGAAGGCGGTGAAGTTTTGGCAGGCGCCGCCGTAGGAGTGGCAGAGCCATATGTCGTTCCGGAAGTCGTACATGTCCAGCATCAGGCCTCTCACGCCGTTCTGCGAGCAGGAAAACGCAGCCGATCAAGTTGGACGAAATGCAGCTTGTTATAGCACCATGATGAACTGAAGCCGAACGAGTAAGAACTCATGCTCAATCAAAACCGTATATATGCTTAATGAGTGCCGTTTCGAAGTAGTTTCAATGGAGCCATGGAGAAGCTCTGAAATACTGAAAATGTGATGAGCGTCGAGTTGATTGAAGTGAGATTAACCACCGAAAATTGACGTGTTAACAAGATTTGATCAGATACCACACAGCGACACCACACCACACCACACCACACAGCTTCATCCACACGCGCTAAACACACACAAACAGGTCTACTAGCTTCAAGCAAGCGCGGCGGCAGGCGTGTGGCTGCCTGCTCCGCGGGCGGCCGTGCACGCAAACCCGCAAACGGAAAAGGACCGGAGCCTGCAGGTGTGCTGCTCCGTCGACACATGGATAGGCCTCGCGACATCTGTTGCGTCCATGGGACACCTCAACGCACACCGACAAGCTTAATTATTCGCCGCGCCCACTCCTGTGACGGACTTGGAGCTTGTGCTTTAAGATTCGCGAAGACAGCGATCGCTCGGCTCGGCTCGGCTCGGCTCGTCTCCTCTCCCCATGGAGGCTGTCGTCCTACGTGGAGGGCGAGCGCCGGCCCCACATGTCAGCTCAACGAGACAACGAGCGAGAGCCGCTAGAGAGGAGGGAGGGAGGGAGGGAGGGAGAGCGCGCGAGCGGTAGGTACGAGTGGACTTACGTTGAGCTGTTGGGTGATGGTGTCCTGCTGGTTCCACGCCGTGGCGATGGCAGTCCCCGTCTGGGAGCGGGTCCCCAGCCGCGCGAACGAGTTGTGCGTCGTCAGCCACGAGTATCGGTTGAACGGCAGCCCCCGCGCCTGCACGCACGCGCGATTCCATCACGGTCATGGCCGGCGCGTCGAATTCAATCGGAGAGGAAGACAGAGCGGCGGCGCGCGTGAGCCTACCTTGGCCTGTGGGTCGACGGGGGTGACACGGGTGCATCGCGGCCGCGCGTTGCCATCGGCCACGCACGTCTCGCAGTGCAGCCCGGCGTCGCAGTTCCGGCTCCGCGCGCACGTCTGGCCCACCTGCGGTGAACGGCACCACAAATGAGATGGCAACGACCTGAGTTGTATTACCAGCGCACAATAATGCCGATGCAGCAGCAGCTCAATCACGAACATACCTTCCGAGCCGAGACGACGGTGGGGAATGAGCACAAGAAGACGGCGGCGGCGACGACAGCCACGAGGAGAAGCACCGGGGGCGGCGGCGACTCCTGCTGCTCCTTGCCCATCTTCTTGCCGCTCGCCGCCTCCCTGCTCTGCTCTGGAGTGGTTGGTGCTCCGCTCCTGGAGTGCAGACGGCAAGCAAAGGAAGTGGTACGAGGCAGGCTTGTGTGGCTTGTAAGGCCGGGTATTTCATTCAGGTCTGCGCGCTTGCTTTACGTGCCTGGTTTTCGTTCTGTTTTTCCGCGTGGTCGATCTCGGTCGTTGCCGTTGGTGCATTTCTCACTACGGTGGGACCCACGTGTCAGAGGAGCTGGGAGACGCGTGTGGGACGGTCACAGGTCCATCCGGTTGAGGTGAGGTGAGGTGTTCGTTACGGTCGTCCGGTGCATGCCGTGGGCCAATCGCAATGCAGTGCCTGTCTCAAACTCGAACCTCCAGCCACGGTTCAAATTCAACTGCTTCTGAATTTTAATCTGTCACTCGTCTTGAAAGAAATGGATATCGCTAGCTACTTACGATGTGTCCACGTCGCAGCATTTTTCTTCCGGGTAACCAATACAGGTTATGCAACTAGTACAATAAACAAACAGTGGTATGATTGCATCACTAATTGTATGCCAGGGCGGCGATGCTTAATTCAAGTGGCTGTTGCTAAGATTTGTTCTATGGAACGGGCGTCTTCCATGTTTCATGTACCACGTTCCTTAATTCTTTCTTTTTTTAGACCACCATGTCCCTTATTTTTGACTTCCACCCATCATGCAAACATGTATGAGTTATTTACTAGCATCGCGCGAGTACTCTAACCCATTGTATGCATAATATATCGTGTATATTAAATTTAGTGCGTGTGAATATAAAAAAGTCATTTGAATATAAGTGTGGCATACGTTTTTTTGTAAGTTCAAGGTATTAAGGAGTATGATTTAGGTAAAATGGAGTAGAGAAATAGATTCGAGACGTCTAAACGGTCAAAATAGAGTATATATAGTGTTTTTGGGTCGTGATGAACAGTAACAGGTCCGGTAAACAGTACCAGACCCGATATGAACAGTAACAATATGGTACTGTTTAGTGTGGGTCGGATTTCAAACAGCGCTGGACCCGTTAAAATTTGTTCACGGGGTTAAGTGAACAGTACTGAACCCGTTATGAACACTACTAAACTCGTTACTATTTAACCCGTTACTATTTATCGCTTCATCTGGGCCATTCATATGAGATCTGACGGCTGAAAATGGGCCACGTCATCAAGAATGATGTGGCGCGCTGAGAAAGCAGCATTCCCAGCTGCTTTCTAATCGTGATGCATGTCCTGCCTAGGTGTATCTAATTATTCGTTGATCATAGGTGACGACTTCACTTCTCAGAGGAAGGCTCTATAGTCTACACTAGTAAAGCGTAAGTCTCCATTCGATACCGGTTTGCCTTTGAAATCGGTACTTCCAACAAATTATATTCATTGACATGTCTTGCAATCTTACATATCAGAATTCCTATTAGTTAATGACATGACTATAAGATATGTGCTATTCGAATATGATGAACTAGCGGGGTGCCCGCGTATTTACACATCTAGATTTACCTCTAGTATCATTTTTTCTTGTAGTTATTTATCATCATTTGATTTTGTTCGTCACTATGTTCATTTTGGCATGTCATTCAAAATATAAAAACCAATGATAGCCAAAAGTACGAATTGAATTTGATAGATATCTCAGTTAAATATACTACTCCCTCTGTCCAAAAATGTAAGACGTATTTTAATTAGTTAAGACAAGATTTTGATCAACAATTACTCTATTAATATGCGTTTTATGTGATACAAAATTATAATCATAAGAGAGTACTTTTGAATAGAAATCTAATGATATCAATTTTATGTCATATAGATCATATACTAATGGAGTAATTGTTGGTTAAAACCTTGTCTTAACCAATCAAAATATGTCTTACATTTCTGGATGAGGGGAGTACATTGTTAGCCTTTTAGTTTGAATTACTATTTTAGTACCAAATCTTATTTAGCCATATGTATTGTTATCTTCTCTTTCTTTTATTTCTCTTACTTTTTAGTGCCGATAGACAATTAGGACGCAAGGCGAGGATCTTGGTGTGTCAATGAAAATTACGGCACGGAAGTCCATGGCCCCATGTAAAAATATACACTTCTGTACAAAAATCTTCCACTTCTCAACCCTTAGTGTGTACCTTTCCACTAATAATTTTTGAGAAATTTTAACAAAAATTAAATCTAAACATTGATGGTTCGTACCTAAACATGTGTATTATCTTCCTCCATTTGCCTCATCATTGAGTGTATTGTAGTTAATTTGATTAGTATAATATCAAGCCTCTAGATGGTTCCACACATGCTCCTCTTACTTGCCTCAAGGGCAAAGAATGTTGGAAAATTAGCACTTGTGGGTTTATTTAATGAACATATAAATCATGACTATGAATAATGCAATATTAAGATGTGAACATGGCACGAATATCTTAGACATGCTAGTAATTACCAAGAAGCAATCAAGCATATTTACACCAAATATTTGTGCTAGCATGGCACCAATTGACAAAAACGAGAGTGAACATGGTCGTAGAAACGTACTCGTTTCTGCAAGAAGAGCATGTCATGATGATGATGGTGCTGTTGATGTAGAGGATGTCATGGATGAAGAGGATGTTGTGGACGGAGTGTGCAACAACCATAAAAGTACAAACATTTTTAAACCCATTTTTTTCTTAGGCCGATTCTCTCCCTCCCCCTTAGCCCATCTCTCCCTTCCTCCTGGCCCACCGGGCCCAATCCCGAACCGCCCCAAAAGCCTAACCTTAAGTCCCTTCACTGCTGCCTCTGTTCACCCGCTGCCACCGTTCACCCGGCGTCGGCCGACAAGTTGGCCTCGTGTCTTGCGCCAAGCACTATGGCCGACATTAGCCAAGCCACGCGTCGCAGCCGCAGCACCACCTTTCCCACACCGCCTTCCCTCTCTCTGTGTGCCGCTCTACTCCTTCATTGGTGCAGGCCCACAAGGACTGAGTGCAACAGGAGCTTTCTCCTTATAGTAGGCACCGCAACACTCAACCCTATCCGGAGATTGCATCAACGCCTCAGGTATCAGTACTGAATCTCTACTGCACCACCTATGCCCCCCTATAAATGTCCCCTGAGAGCCCCCATCCGCGCCACTTCTTCACGCACCCTAGCTCCCTCTACCCCACCTGACTCCCCCACATCACCTCCTCGGTCTCCTGAGCTCTGCAACTCCGCCATTACGATCTCCAACTCTGGCCAGGTGATCACCGAGCCATCATTGCCACTGCCAAGCTCAAATCCAACAACATCACCCACATTTCTCTACGAAAATGGAATCATCATCTCGTCTTGAGCCTCCTAGGTTCCTCCGCTGCCACCGATAAGGCTCGCTGGCATTGGCATTAGCCTCATCGTGGCCGTTGGCTGTGCTCCTCTGTTTTTCCTCAAATTGAACTCTCGGCTCGATATCAAATCAAGCCGAGGTTGCTGAGCCGAGCTGGTTCTTTGCACCGGAGTCGTACCCCTTCCGGACGGCTAAAAGTGTACCCGGGCCGGCTCGTTTCCTCTTGGGCTGGCTAAAAACCTTAAGTAGGCCGGCTCGGTTTCATATCGAGCTAATCCCATTAAGCTTTGGAAATTCAGCGTATTTCTCTTTAAACAGTAAAGCCTATTTTATTTGACCCAAGGCCCATTACTATTCAAACTGTAAGCCCATCTCGGATCTAAATGTTAGCCAATCACTATTTTCTAACCCGACCCATTTAGAAAACCCTAATGGGCTAAAGACTGTTCACCGATCCGACTCACAGTGAATTGTAACCTGACCCGCACTATTCACCCACTTAATATATAAATCAAGGTGCTAATTTTTATTTTTATTTTATTTTAAGGTTGAATTTCATATAAAAATCCAATTGCTAATTTTTGTTTAAATTAATTCTGAAATTAGCTATTAACGAAAATAGAGTTGTATTCTTTATCCACTTACTATATAAATTGAATTGCTTATTTTAATTGATTTCAAAATTAAATTTAGAAAAATAGAGTTGTCCTCAATATCTACAAAATAATAGTTGCATCTATAAATTTATATAAATAATTTAATTTATCTACATAGTTATAGTCTGGACACACACCACGATTAATAGTGATATTTTAGTCTATGTGGATGAGCATGGATGCACATACTTCTTTGACGAGGTAGCGGTGAGAGAAAAAGTTATAGTGCATTTGACTTCTCAGTTGACAAATAAGGTTCGAGCTCATGTCTTATTTCGCTGCGGAATCGGTGCACATGAATGCGTATTAGCTAGAAATTTGGCAGCTCCACTCTTATGTACCAAATAACCTTTATAGTAACAAAAATCCTAAGAATTAGAATCCTTCAACCAAGTGGATTGTGCTTCATCGTGTTAACTCTTAATACATTCTCGCAGAGTGTTGGTCACTTCCGTGTCAATACTTTATATACCATTCAAAGTTAGCTGTGAATTAACAAAATAATCATCATCCCAAATTTCTAACGACCACGTACATGCATGCAGAGTCTTCTCTTAAAGAAGTGAAGAAGCACATGTACAGCCATGAGGTGGTTAGGTGTAGAACAAAAACGGATGCACAACTTACACCAATTATTTCACCCAAACCATATACATTGACTCTTCTGCCCGCCCTGCCGCCTGGATTTCTTTTGTTTGAAGGATCTGCCCTGGAATTTAATATTTGGCCGAATGTGAGCGCGTGAGTGGGGTTCGTACCGATGGCATAGCACCCCCTTCTAGTTAAATAAATATGATTTTTTTTGGCATGTGGACAATGGATGGTCAAGTGAAGATAATGCAGAGAAAGCACCGAGCACTGTTAAGCCTTTTGTTGTGTTGAGCAAGGATTGTATGTTTGTTTATGAGGAATCACTACATCTTTCCTCTCTGTCGAGTTAAAAAACAAGACAACGTAGAGGAAGCGACCAAGAGGACGGTGGATGATAGTTCAGCAATGGGCAATAGGCACGCACGAGAACAAGCTTGCACGCATAAAACTTGACTCGGACAAGAATCTGCGGCCAGGTAGAGCCGGTGCTCAGACTCGAAGAGTGGAAACGGCCAAGTCTTCACCTGGTGCAGCGCAACTTTTCATGGTCCTTTTGGCATGCACAGTACAGGCGTGCAGCTGAATTGCTGTATTCCCAAGGTAGAAACCAACATAGGCGTCGTGACAACGATCTGACACTCAGTCTTATAGAAGTCCAGATAGAGTAGTCAAATACTACCGGGCCGGCCTATTGTCCATTGATATGCATGCCTGCTGGTCCTGCTTAGCCGCATAATAACAATTAAGTCCAGTTAACCCTGTGTGCTGTATGGATTTGCATCGGATACTATTGCTTGGAGTCTCAACGACTAGGTTACTTTGCCATGAGGATCCAGAGTGTACCCATAAAAGAGGTCTTACGGAAACCTTTTGGATAAGAGAACTAGGCTTATACATGGCAAGCAAAAGAGTCCAAGCTCAAAACACAAGAAATGTATCTTAGTTCTGACCAACTCACAGGGGCTAAAGTATACATCGTGTGGCAGCAAAGAGAGAGTAGGAGGATTGGACTTTTTGCATACAGATCCCGCCAAAAGGAGAGAACTTGCTTATCAGACCGTAACTATCTCGTTAAGTTAGACACGTACTGTATGACATTCATGGACACCTCAAGGAGGTTGCACTGTGGATGCTTGTGCATAGGCGGAGAGCTTTATTAATTAGAAATTTTACGTGTATGTCACTAGTTTTAAATCTAATTTACATTCTATAATATTTGATAATTACACATATGTCACAGTTTTATTACTATACATTTTGAATTTGCCACTCCATTAGTTTTCTGAATAAGTGCATCATGAAAAGATCAAAATGAGTCCACTGGGTAAGAAGTAATGGCGAATGATGAGCTCACCTCGTCCACTCCGATGGTTGAGGGCTTGAGGCCTGAGCTTGCGCCAGGGGAGGATGGACAGGGAGCAGTGGCGACAAATAAGGACGCAACAGGACTTCGCTGCGGTGGCAAGCACATGGCGGGGAAGGGCGTGGTTAGGCCCAACACCAGCGAGCATGACGGTCCAACTCGGGCTAGGTGACTCCAACCAACTCCGACAAGCATGCAAATGGAGGAGGAAAGATGGAGCAAGAGGAGATAGGAGGAAGAACAAGAAGGTATAATGGTCTTAATTTTAAGAGACAAACTAACACGAGGGGGCTTGTCAAACCACCATCACCAGACTAACGGTCATGAGTGGCAAATGCCCAATGACAAAATAGTGGCATATGTGTAATTACCAAAAAAAGTAAGGATATATAGAATGTAAGTTGGACTTAGGACTAGTGACATATGCGTACAATTTCCTTGCTAATTACTCTCTTTGTTCTTCTTTAGGTGACATTTTAGCCTCATGCACATAAATTAAACATCTCTAACCCTCTTAATTCCTTGGGAGCCATTTTTTAAGTGCAATCCCTAGCTGCCATACTACATACATGCGCATGCACGGCAGAAGCAGCCAATAGAGGGCTATTGGTTTGCTTAGGGAATTTTCCTTGCAATAGTATTTAGGGCAGTCCTAGTGAAATACTATATACCGTATTTTAAACATGTCACATAAGTAAAATGCTGATGTGGAGACATAATTAAGAAGAAAAGAGGATACTATATTTTGATCTCGATACGACTCTTAGCGAACTCAAGATAAGTTATGATTTTTTAATTACTAAATGACATCTTTTTTAGATATAACACTAAGACACAAACAACTGAGAGAGTTGTATCTAAACACATATTTAATGTGTATGATACAACTTAAGATACAATGCACTGGGATTGCTCTTAATATGATTAGAAAACCGCGAAACACTTGAAGCGCAGGGGTAAAGTAGGAAACAATGTGAAATATTCTTATTGGAAGTGTACGACGTTATGTATAGTTGAACAAAAATAGATGCGGAAAATGTCACCTATTTCCAAACAGAGGGAGTAGGTTGCAACACAACAATATCGTTGTAAAAGGAGGTTACAGGAAATCAAGGACCAAAAGCTACCCAGACGGTTGATATAGATGAACTGCAAGCAAACTTGACACAAGTATGAACTAGATTATTAGCTCCTCATGCTCAAACAAGACTGCAAGATTGACAAAACACGTAGTCAACTCCCAAGCTTCCTTCAAGACGCCAGGTGATGGACAACTAGTCATCCATCTTCTTCCACAGGTTAACAAGTTTTGGGTAGTTGGATTATATAATAACACGATAATAATAAATTCTTCGAGAGAACCACTTTTTGGTGAGACGATAAAGTTGTAGGGACATAGTTTTATCTATGAGGATTTTAATCTCTATTTCGGGTTCGAATTCTTATGTTCACATTTATATATGTGGATGTGTGCACGTGTGATAACATGTGATTTTGTGTCTTCCTTGCGATGAGTGTAAATGCGAGCCAGAGCAATGCCATGTAGATATCATCGGCCACAGCAGGACAGCAGCGATGTACAGTGCGAGTTCTCGGATACGGCGCCGCGTCGCTGCCATTATTTGCTTGGTCGCCTGGGCCGGTGACTCCCACGCCATGTGCAACAACCCACCCGTGGTTCCACGGAGCGGACTCCCCGAATCCTCGCGTCACGTACGCGATTTCGCATCCGCTCCCGTGACCGCGAGCCCATCCCGAAGCCCGCCCAGGCGCGGGTAGAGAGAAAAAGGCGCCGCGCTGCGACCCGCAAAGCAAAGCGCAGAAAAAAGCGGCAGCGCCGCGGCAGCTTATTTAGGCAGCGGCAGCCTGGCATCCCATTCCTTCCTTCCGTGCTTCCTCGCCCTCCCCCGACAACTCACCCTTTCCGCCACGCTCCGCCCCACTCCGCTCCTACTGCCCCTCCTCCTCGTCCCGCCGCCGTCGATACGACGTCTACACCGCATCGCGGGCCGAGCGGGGATTGGCCTCCACGATGCGGCGCCCCTCACCGCTCCTCTGTACGGCGCTGGCCGCCTCCGCGCTCTTGGTCTCGCTAACTCCCGCGGCGATCGCGGCAGGTAAGCCGCACTGACCACCCCACAAAAAGCTCCTCAGTGACGGCATTCCCTTTTTCCTCCGCCGTTCCCGGTGGAAACCCACTCCGCTCGGGCGGCGATAGCTACATTTGTGAGTTGAAGGGGCGGCCGGCGATGGCCACGGTCGCGACTTGCGAGCGCGCTTCGCTCAACCAGTGCTTTGGATTTCTCCCCCCTTTCAATGGTCAATCGTTGAGTTCCTAATTTGAGATTTTATTTTTTGATGATTCAGCTTAGATTAGTACAGCATCATAGAACTGCGCTTTTCAGGCGAACTAAGGTAGGCGATTAGGTGTTTTTTTACTTAGCCGGAGGAACAATCCATAAGCTCAGGTGGTACAGCGCGCATGTATTGTCTGCCTGCTGCAGCGATAGCGCCGGCCAAGGGGACCGCCTCACTCTCACTGGAGTCCTCACGCCATTCAATTCGCTTACCTAATGGGGTCGCTGTACGCGTGGGCAATGGCGTTTCAGGGCTCTTGGCTTTCAATAGCCGCGGGACTTCGCTACCCGCGAAGGTCTCTGTCCTGGCATTTGGCGTTTACTGAATCACTAATTATTTTGATTTGATCTTTTAGATTCACCTGATGTTCCTCACAGTCACATGGGTTGTTTTTGACTTGTGTGCTAGAGTAAGAGTACCAAATACTAGTACCATTGGTTCCCTTGCTGTATACTATTACTATCATAGAAGTAAAAGAAGTTATTCACATTCTGCTCGTAGCACCTCTGATGTACTGAGGGAGATATGGTTTTGGAATTTATCACACACGATCCATTGGGCACACATTCGGCTAGTACTAGTCATGTGATATGTTCCTGATGGTGTTAACTTCAATTCTTCTATATATGATCACAATTCACGGAGTGAACAGCAAGCGTTGGCTAGCTGTACTACACCACGTTTTGTTCGTTCTGTGTAACACTGGCTTTCAAAGTTCAGTGAAGATATATAGAGTGATGAGGCTGGTCTTCAAAAGCTTTTCATTATGTGCCAGCCAATCCTGTCTCTGCATATTTGCATCGTCACTCATATTTGTTGCATGATCATGCAGATTGTCCGTTGGATTTGAGTTGGCCGAACTATGCGCTGATAGCTTCCGTATGCTCGGATCAAAATGGGCACTCAAAGTGTTGCCGTTATATCAATGCTGTTCTTGCGGTCTCGTCTGCCATGTATGCAAACACAACAGGCACTCTTGGGGTTCCAGATGAACTTTCAGATCCCTGTATTGGCAATATCTCTGACACAATGGTGTCGAAAGGGATACTTCCTACTGCAGCTTCTTTTTGTGGCCTTGGGATCAAGATTCAGGTGTCTTATCAGTGTGCTGGGATGACTACCATCCTCCAAATGTTACAGTCTCCGAATTTTGGTGACGTCACTAGAAGCTGTGCAACTCTGCTTCCTGATGATCTCAGTTGCAAGAGGTGCTTAAACTCTGGTCTGTCATACCTCCGCCATCTTGTGGGAGAAGAAGATAATGTCACATTGAATACCTGCCGTGATGCTGCCTTTGTTGCTTTTGTGAGTCAAGGGAATATATCTACTATTGATACAGCAGGTTGCTTTTTTACCGTTCAGGGGCTTAGTGCTCTCCAAGGTTTGAATTGTCTTCCATCTTCCATAGAATGGCCAGTGCCCCATGCTGTTAACAAATTTTGTTGACACAAATTATTCTTGGGGGTGATTTGATGACCTTGTCCATCCAAACATTTTTTTTGCCTTCGAAATATAGATGATTTCACTATTGATTTTGTTGAGCAAAGTTTATCCACGCTAAAACATAAGGTATTTGACGATTTACAGAGGCAGAACATATTATTATTCTCTTGCGTTAATGATAGTATGCATAAACCCACATGACCTCCAACTCCGGTTTTCTGTGGACAGTGCTTCTTATTCTGAGGAGCAAGTTTATCTATGCTAATATATACACCATTTGATAGCTTATAGAATTTTTGTTCAATTGTGTCAAGGCTAGTGAATTTCATAAATCCACATGATCTCCACCAGTGTTCTTTTGAAAGCTTCAGCCATGCAGCACTTTTCTTGAGTGTGCACATTTGCACATATCCTAATGTGATATAATAGGTATATTATATTAATCAGGACATGTTCGTTGTAGTACAAGCTTGGTATGGATATACATCTTTGACAAAATAGTCTTTGTGGCATCTTTTCATAATAACAGTTTCATTTTGATATCTTGATTTGTAAGATAATTATTTTTCTACTGGAAAAATATATAGATCTCTTGCTCAATTTTGTTGTATTATGGTTAAGGCTGACAGGATTGACAGCGATGGCATGTAAGGGCAAGGTTTTGAAAAGTAGTGGCATAGAAGCGAGTGTCCATTTTGTAGTGGCATTTCAGGGGTCTAGGAACTTCCAGTAGTATATAAAATAAAATGCCTTTATTTTTTACTTCATAATATGCTTGTTGTGCCGGAATGAGGTAGATGAGTATGTCTACTAACGTGAAGTGTGAGATGTGCTTGTTATTATTCAGTATTCATAACTTTGACTTTCTCCTAGTTTGGACTTCTCAATGTTGTAATAACTTATGAATCTATGATGCAGCGAACATCTCCGCACCATCCCCAGCTGGACTTCTTGGACCAAATATTTCTCCCAGTCCACCTGCAGTGCAAATTCCTGGGGAGCATGTTACTGGAGTGCCATCCAAGCATCATCGTAGTTACAAGCTTGTACTATTTCCAGCAATTGGGGCTTTGGTTACAGGATTAGCAGTTACACTAATGATTGTACTGATTTTACTGATCCGGAGAAAGAGTAAACAACTTAGAAAGATTGAGGGAACTAACCCTCTGGATGTATGGAGTTCCTGTGTTAAGAAGGGCCAAGAAGGTAAGCATTTCATGAGTTGTGCTCGTGATGCTGCCGTTCTTTTATGAATATTTGTTCGTTTAGATGTCCGGATGACTTTACAGTTTCACGAGGTTAGATTGCATGCCAGGTCTGTTATCATAGAGGCAAGCTTATTTGACATGAAATCTAAGGAGTCTACTGCCTTTTTATGCCTTCTCTTTTGTGGATATGCAAGATTTTAGATAACAGCAAAACTGATTTATGGCTGTGTGAGGTTTGCATGTGATAAGGGCGCAGAGTCAGAATGTGAATTGTTCCCGATGGCAAATATGGCAGGGAAAAACTATAGCCATTGTTCCACTCAATACATTTAGCCACTTTCATTTTGTTCTATTAAAAAATATCTACCCTTGTTCAAGTCAATATATTTCCACTTCCATGTTATCCAATTCAAAAATAACTACCATGTGTAGGCGCAAATGTTCCAACTTAGGTATACATGGAATGCTATTTTATAGACATTGTCCTGAGGTTATTGATCAGGAAAGTGACAAATGATGCTATATGCTCCGGACTCTGGAGTTTGTCGTGCTGCAGATCATATGGTTGTCATCATTATGCATTATTTTCAATAATTTGTTTTAGGAAATCGTATGGTTATTTCTTTTGAAGGAATTGTATGGTTAATTTAACTTGAACTTGATGTACTGATGTTCAAGGCTGGATTCTTTGAATTACTTACAATCAGAATCAGTTATAAGACCCATTTCAGTTTATCCGCTTAACAGCATTGTTTTGCAGGTACTTCCACCATTTTTGGCAGATTTACTTACACAGAAATGAAAAGAGCAACAAGAAACTTTAGCACAACGTTGGGAGGGAATGATAATGGTACATTATTCAAAGGGCAACTCAGCAATGGTTCTGTGGTTGCCATTAGGCGCATAGAGAACTCGCCAAAACAAGGGCACCTGGAATTTTGCAAAGAAATGGAACTTCTTGGGCGGCTGCATCATCGCCATCTTGTTGGACTTAAGGGATTTTCTTTAACAAGATTTGAGAGGTAAAGTATATCATAAATAAGTTCAGATAGCAACCAATTTATGGTTCTTTACAATTTCGCATGCTCCAGGTTCCACGTGTATGAATACATGGAAAATGGAAGCCTTAAGGATCACCTTCATTGTAATATCTCATGGCTCATGTTTCATTCTCATTCTTTGTCTTATGCTACATCATTTGTGGAATTATGTGCAGAAAAGCAATTTTATTTTTGCAGCATCAGGTAAATGTCCGCTACCATGGAAAAATAGGATCCAAATTGCCATTGATGTTGCAAATGCTTTGGTAAGTTTTGGGATCTGTATTCTGAATTGGCTTTGTAGTTCATACTTCACAGTGATTTTTTTTCCTTCACAAAGTCAGCAATTTGAATAGTTACTGTCAGCTTAAAAGTTGATCAATGTACACCAAGCTTACTCCATTTTCTGTACTTTTCCTTGTTTTAACACAAAGCATACTGCAAATGTTATGTTAAACTTTTATGTTACATTTTGATGACCAACCACCAAATGAACTCTGGACTCAGGAGTACCTTCATTTTTATTGTGATCCTCCATTGTACCATGGAGACATAAAGCCTAGCAATGTCCTCTTGGACAAGAACTACCTTGCAAAGGTACTTGGTGCACAACTTCCTTACAATGGGATCAATCCCTACACTGCGGATACTAATGGATCGCTCTTCGACAGCTTGCTGGTTGTGGTCTTGCACACTGCACAGCTGGAGGTAATACTACTGTCAGTTCAACCTCAGTGAACGTCAAGATACAGGCAACTCCAGGTAAGGATTTTGGTTGTTGGTTTGTCATGACATTGCAGAGAATTGAATAGAACACTCATCTTGCCTTGACACTAAAACGCCACATCAGTCATCACATTTGTTCAATCTATATTTTCGTCGGTACTGTGTATAGCCTTAGACGTGAGTTTTATCTCGGTGCAGGCTACGTCGACCCTGAATACGTGGTGCCTCAGGAGATGACCCCGAAGAGTGACGTCTACAGCTACGGCGTGCTGCTGCTGGAGCTCGTGACGGGGAGGCCCGTGGTGCAAGACAACAGGAGCCTCGTCGAGTGGTCCCGCGAGCTGATCGGCACCGACTACCGTCTCCACGAGCTTGTTGACCCGGCGGTGGCCGACACATTCGACCTGGACGAGCTGCAGGTGATGGCGGACGTGATCCACTGGTGCACCCACAGGGACGGTGGCGTGCGGCCGACGATGAAGCAGGTCCTCCGCATCCTCTATGAGCGGCTTGAACCGCTGTCCGGCGGGTTCGCGCGGGCCGTGGAGGCCGAGCAGGGGTACTACTACGGCGGGCAGAGCGGGCGGAAGGGGAAGCTGGGGGAGGAGCAGAAGCAGCAGCGGAGCGGCGGCTGCGGCGACGTAATCCAGTTCGGCGGCGAGCCACGGTGCCTGCCGTCGTCGTCGAGCACGTCCCGATCCCACTGCAGCCGCAGCGTGCTGCTGGACTGCAACTCGCCGGAGCCCCAATCCCCGCCCCAGGGCGGCCACGGCGCGTTCTTGGTCTGATACGGCGTGATGCCATTGTCATTTGCCAGCCCATTTTTGTCGGTTAATTAACGCATCAGCTTGAAAGAGTAGCAGCTGTAGTTTTATGAAGCCTCTCTCCGTATGGTAGGCCCAGGTAGGGATCTGTCCACTGCGCGCGATTCACAATTTTGAGTGATGCCGTGCAGGACCCAGTGAGATCGTGAAGCAGGGGACCAGACTTGATACATGTTGGCCGCGAGCGAGAGCCATGAGAGTCAGAGATGGCACGCGTCGAGTGATTCTTCCCTAGCTGGTTGTCTCGTTCGTCACAGCAGCATTGATTTGCTTCGGGAACATGGCCACTATTCAATTCGTGTACAGCTTTCATTACTTTCTTGAGTACCAGTGGAGTACGCCGACGAGCGGCAGCGGCCAGTGTCCTTTTCGACCGTTTTGAGACGATGAAGACTTTTCCTGCGCACTTTTTTGCCTTTTGGCTGCTCCAGTCGTGGGATTGGATTTGTTTAAGCATGTTATTGTTCCCCGCAAAAGGAAAAAAAAACATGTTATTGTCTGTACGTGCAATAGCTTGTTCGATTGGCTCACAAGTGGGCCCGAGGGACTGAGGGACTTCATTTTAGGAAATACTCTCTCTGTCTCAAAATATAAGGCACGTATGTATTTTAAGATTTATAATTAGGTCTATAATATATTAGTTATATGATATAAAAATGATATCATTGAAAAGTGCTATCAAAAACGAATCCAACAATATTACTTTTGTATCACAAAATCAAAATATTATAAGTTTAATCATAAATCTTGGAATACGTGTGCGCCTTACATTTTGGGACGAGGAAGTAAACCCCAAGGTTTTGGTGTCGTGGCGTACCACCATTTGGCCTGATACACGAAGCAAAACCACCGACAAAATTACCCAGCGCCTAGCCGCTAGACACCGCTAGGCTGGCAATTATAGTTTTAGAGCTTAGTCGCTTATTTTTGGCCCCGTTTGTAGCACAAGAGCTTCGATTGCCAGGAGAGTGGAACACGGTCATTTGCTTAGGATCGGTCGTGTTCACATCTAAGCTTGCGCCGCCGGGATCACTTCTGTACGCCCCATCAACATTCATCTTGATCCATCCCCCGACCACGGCGGTACCCATCTCGCCGGCAATGCATGAACCGGAGCGGGGGTCGACACCATGGTGCCTTCCCTTTGGCATAGGGACCAATCACCATGACGTTTCCAGTAATATAGGCACCCACAAAGTTTAACAAGAAACGGACCGAGCCTTCGACAGGGGTGAAAAATACCTTCATGCTTCCGTTTGTTACGCACCGCTCATGTCCACTAGAGCATCAGCAGGAAGTGACGCCTAGACTCCAGATCACATATATCCAGCAGTAACAAACAACCAATCCGGTCCAGTGTTCACAAACCAATCCTCGGTCGGCAAGTTCAAACGCTCCCGTAGCCGGTCCAGCAGCATAGCACCATGCGGGCATGACACAAGCGCATGGAATTCATCTTCATCCTGCATTTCACAAATATCACACGTGGCGATCGACCACCTCTAGTTACCGAACCAGCTTGTTGCGTTTCGTCACCAGGGCACGCCGAATCACCCTGTAAGCAAAATTCTTGACTTTTGGTGGCACGGCAGTTTTCCAAATCACTCCAAAGGGTTCGCTGCCCATCCGGTCGGGAGTTAGACGAACCTGCTCTCTCCCCGTACTTCAGACGATCGAAAGCCTATCCGGTAGGCGCTCCTGACCGAGAAAACACTATTGCGCTCAACGTGCCAGGCCACGACGTCCTCCATGTCGCGTCCCGGGATTCTGATCTTCTGGATTGCTTCCACATCAGGCTCCTAGAGGCACTGCATGCCTTAGTAAATCCAGATTCCACGTCGCGTGTCATGATCGATGAGATCCCAGACCCACCGCAACCTCCTCCTTCCCCTCCGGCCAATAACTTCCAATGCATGTTCCCGCGGGATCCAGTTGTCGCGCCAGATATCCACCTGCGCTCCATTACCGACGCGCCAGATAATTCTTTTTTAGTAGATCCAGGCCATGCTCCACTGCTCTCCACGTTGGCGATGCATCCCCTGTGAAGACAGTGTCCAACAAATTTCCCCTCGGATAGTACTTAGCCTTCAACTCTCTCGCACAAAAGCTCTCTCGGACAGACACCAGCCGCCATGCTTGCCGCGCTAACAAGACCTGGTTGAAGACCAGCATGTCCGCAGCCCTTGACCCCCATAGCTTTCGGTTGTATCATCTTTGTCCAGGAGCACCAATGGATTTTACGCTGTCCTTCTCCACGCCCCACCAAACAGGCCAGGTTATCCTCATCAATTCCTCGTATAGCCCGCCGGTAATTTAAACACTCCCATAATGTAGGTAGGTAACGTCTGAGCAACTGATTTCATTAGGACCTCTTTACCACCTGCAAATAAAAAGCGTTCGCTCCAAGTGTCTAGTCCTTTATCATACCGTTCCACCAAGGACTGAAACTTTTCCTTCATACGCCCATTAGGAGTTGGGAAGCCAAGATATTTTGTTTCAAACGCTTCTTGTTCCACTCCCGATATCTACCGAACAGCCAACTTCTCCGGGTCCCCAACCCCATGCGAGAACAACATTGAACACTTGTGTGCGATTGTAAGTTGACCTGTCGCCTTCTTAAAGCAAGATAAAACATTCTGAACCAAAGAAGCTTGACTCGGTTTCGCCTTGATGAAGAACCATAGGGTATTGTCGGCAAACAGGCGGTGAGATATTGGCGGCACCTGCCTGCCCACTTTTAGCCCTATACTAGTAAATTCCCCTCTGACACTTCCTTGCTCAACAACTTGGACAAAGGATCACCTTGTCTAAGACCTCGAGATGGCCGGAAAGCTTGAAGGAGTTCAGCGTTGAACTTGACTCTGAAGCTGACGGTGGTGACGCAAGACATGACCCAAAGGATCTAGTTACAATGAAAGCCCATTTTCTCGGGCTGACAGTCCATCAGGACCTGGAGCCTTTAGTGGACCGATCTGAAAGCAAAAAAATTCTATACGACCCGGGTCGTACGTGCGACCCGGCCGCACGCCGTCGCTGCCAGGCGGGCCCCGCGCTCCGCGGCCCGTGTGAGAGGAGGACCGTCACTGCAGGCGGGCCCGGGTCGTATAGGATTTCCTTCCGATCTGAAACATTGCATTACTAATCTCCTCGTCGCTAAAGCTCCTACATGGAGCCTCATTGATGTCCGCACTAATGACAGGATCTATCGCGTCTAGCAGCTATGACGCATCAACCTCCAGATCTACAGTATATAACTTCTGAAAAAAGTTACACTATCTCAGATTGAATTTCTGCTGAACACCCTCCACTGACGGGCGCTGTCTTGCCCGTCAATCATGTAACATACCACTGACCCAAAGCTAACGATTTCGGTGAAAAAAACATACAACTGACGGGCATAAATTTCTGCCCGTCAGTGATACTTTGCTACAACTGACACGCAACTCTACTGATGGGCCAAAACATCCAGCCCGTCACTGGTCCTTTGACCTCTACTGACAGGCCAAAACTTGTGACCGTCACTACTTCTATTTGGCCCAACTCCAGCCCACATAGCCCACCCGGTTGTCTCCTGTATAAAACCCTAACCCGATCTGATCCCTCTCCTCCTCTCTCAATCCGCCGCCGCCCTGTCTCCTCTCACCCCGACCCGGCCTCCTCCGGCCCGCTAGCCTACCGCGCCTCTACTTCCACCTCCGCCTTCTCGGCCCCGCCGCGCCGCTCCTCCTTCTCCTCCGCTCCGATCGCCTCTACTCCCTCTCCTTCTCCCGCCGCTCCTCCTTCTCCTCCGCTCCGACTGCCTCTACTCCCTCTCCTTCTCCCGCCACCGCGGCCACCGCCTCCGCCTCCTCGCGTCCGCTGCCAGCCGCCATAGCCGACGCCACCCCCTCCTCGCCCGAACCCTACCCCCTCTCCCGCCTGCGGCCACATCCCTCTGATCCCCCGATCGCCGAATTCGCGTTGAAATGGACTCCGACTCCGAGATGCCGCGGGGAGCCGGTGGGAGCTGCGGCGGCAGGAAGAGGAAGACGGCGGGGAGAGAAGCGGAGGAGCCCCGCAGCGTCCGAGCTTGCTGGCCGCCCTTCGTGGCGTCTTTGGACTTGAATTTGGATTTCATTTCTTTCTCGCGTTGCATCGTTCCTTACATTTCTTTCTCGCATTGCATTGTTCCTTAATTCTTTTATTGTTTTAGCCTTTCAATTGCAGGTACAGTTGAGCTAGTTCATCGTTGCCGGAGTTCGGAGTGGACGCCGGACAAGAGGTGTCGGTCATTGTTAGCTATTCTTCGTGAGAGTCTTTTTGGAGTTCTTCTGTTGATTGGAGATCAATCTATGGAATCACTAGCAATACGGTGGATGCCGGAGCGTAGAATGAAGAAGGCCGCAGAAGATTGATGAATGGCTTTCGGCTTCCCGTCACCGGCAGCCAACAACGGCACCACCAGCAACCACCAGCAGGCGGCGGTGCCCGACGGCAAGAAGAAGAGGCTGGGGCTCGACGTTCGTACCTGGGATGACGGGTCCGGGCCTGGACGAGGCCCGTTGGGCTTTTTTTGTACTCTAAACCATTTCCACTGACGGGTGGTGAGGGCCCGTCAGTGGCATATTTTAGCACCACTGACA
The DNA here is from genome assembly GCA_019208055.1 of Stipa capillata. Lineage (NCBI taxonomy): Eukaryota > Viridiplantae > Streptophyta > Magnoliopsida > Poales > Poaceae > Stipa > Stipa capillata. The sequence continues at coordinate 194,141 of JAGXJF010005437.1, read as the reverse complement.
GGTACGCACTGACGGGTGCAAAACCCGTCAGTGGAGGCTGTTTTGCGCCCGTCAGTGTAGGGGTTATACCAGGTAGTGTTAGTCGCAATAGCATGTTTACCACCACAATAGGACATAGGCTGGTTATCTGCACCACCTAGTTTTTTATCTTGTTCCTTCTTACGCGCCACACCGCCTGCTCATGAAAGAAGCGAGTGTTGCAGTCTCCCTCCTTCATTCAAGAAACCCTGGACCATTGCAACCACATCAAGTCTTCATGGTACAGTAGCTCATTCAACGATCTTATTGTTGTCCTGATCTCCTGTTCATTCCCTCCTGTCCCCTCATTCCGCAACTCGCTCAGTTGCTCAGGCAGCAACTCAATTTGCTTAGTAACTGTGTGGAACTTCTCCGAACTCCACCGCTTAAGCGACAAAAGAACCTTCCTCAAATTGGAGCTCACCTCATGCAACAATGACTTCGGTCTCGCACCACACCAGGACTTCTTAATCTCCTCCGCCAGTGTATCGTCCCTTTCTCATCTCATATTGCAATGCCTTCGACACTCTCACCGACATCTCCTGTCATGCTTCAACCGAAATAGGGCAGCGATCAAAACAGGCGGTAGTTAGGCATATTTTTCCACTCCACATCAGCCACGGTGCGGTCTAGTCTCACCTTCATGCTACCAGCGTTCGTTTGGTTATTATCGTACATGTAAGATAATACAATAAACCCAAGTTCTCGGGCATCACCGCCAGCGGGAAGGTAATCCGATCATGGTTATTTTGGATTACCTCCCATCATGCTAGTACATCGCCAAACCACCACTGAGCCCATCGCTACTCACTGACATATACCCCCGCATACCAAGGCTCCACCGTAAATTCTCTATATGTCGCTTACGTATCCTCATCTCACAAAGGACACAAGCTTTGGGGACTTCGCTCGTATAAGAGCTAGCAAATCTTGAACTGTTCGGGGGTCTCCCGCCCCCCGACAGTTCTAACTTAACAAATTCATTCTTGATGGCGGTGCTCCTCGAGGGAGCCCACCGATCCTGCTGATACATCCACACTAGATGTGTCAGCATCCTTCTTTTGTCTCTTAGTCATATGAACTTGAGTTTGCCTAGGAGTTGTGATCTTCCCCACTTCAATTGCATTACGACCTTCAGAACTGCTCCACTAGATCTACAACTTGGCTAGGGGCCTCAAGAGCCAATAACGTCTGCTTTTGCTTGCTGCCCTCCTCCTCCTCCTCCAGAGGTTGGTGTTTACGTGCATATTTTTCCACCATCGACACCGCTTGTTTTGATTGGTTAAGACAATATTTTGACCAATAATTACCCCATCAATATGAACTTTATGTGATGCAAATTAAAAAATCATAAGTATTTTTAAGTACGAATCTAATGACATTAATTTTATATCATATAAATTACATACTAACAGATTAACTGTTGATCAAAATCTTGTCTTAACCAATCAAAATACATCATGTATATCCGGAGGGAGAGAGTACTAGTATGATGCCATCAGTGCATCCGTGCATGCGCTACTAATGGTAGAGGACACAAATCTTAAAGCTAAGAAGGTAGATATCGATCATACATTTTTCGTCTCGGTAGTGATCGATAAGGAACGGTTTGTCAAACGAGAGTAGTTACGCGCCCCTTTGGTTTGTTTCTTTCTTTACCTGAAAAGCAACGAACGATTAGGTTCATTCACGGGGACGAACAATTGAATATACAAGACAGCAAATTAAAGGACGGATCAAGCACATATAGACAAACAAACAAACAGGAGCGCCATTATTTTGAGGGTTCCAAATCCAGGAGCATTGTCCCCTCTCACGTCTCCCGCGTAAACAATTTCCCGTAAGCTGCAACCTGCATGCACATGGTTTCATGTCTCTCAGCATCAGACTGGACCCTTCCTCGGCAGCGACATTTGCTACGGGCACTCTAGTCTTTTGTTGGAGCTATTTGATCAATTCCTCTCACGTCCTCAGAGGTGGCTACGATTGAAACAGAAGTGTTGTGTTTAAGCATTGCCATGGTACGTATGCCATTTGTTTCGACTCTCAAATCATAAATTTTGATTCGCACACTGTTGATGATGTAATTTGGCAGTACCCCCGAATAGCGCAACACACTAAGTCGTGGCTCGCGCTGAGTGGATCGGCACACTAAGTCGTGGTTCACACTGGGTAGTCTGCAGCGCCAAGCCATAAGAAGATCCCGAGCAGCGTTCCCGAGCAGTGTGCCCGAGTGATCTACAGTGCTTCCGAGTACTCGTGTCCCCGTGTCCCCATATCCCCGAGTACTCGCGTTCCCGAGCAGTGTGCCCGGGTGATCTGCAGTGCTTCCGAGTACTCGTGTCCCCGAGTCCCCATACCCCGAGTACTCGCGTTCCCGAGCAGTGTGCCCGAGTGATCTGCAGTGCTTCCGAGTACTCGTGTCCCCGAGTCCCCATATCCCCGAGTACTTGCATTCTCGAGCACTCGTGTCCCCGAGTACTTGCATTCCCGAGCACTTGTGTCCCCGAGTACTCGCGTCCCCGAGCATTCGCGGTCCCGAGTAGGTCCGAGACGGGTTCTAAGTAGCACGTCCGAGTTCCAGCGGTGCCGACTCGTTCGAGTCGTGATGTTCCCGAGTTATCTTGCAGGTGGGTCAAGGCACTGAGTCGTTTGTTGTGAAGTCTTTTCTAGTGCCAGGAACCCTAACTTGGGACACAAGGAACAGTAGCTGTTCACGACGTTTAAAGGAAAGTACGAGATTTGGAAAGACTCCCGGATCATATGGAAGGATATCTCGTATACAGGGCAGAGTCCAGATCGCGGCGGTTAAGTTGATCAGATTAGGAAATATATCTCGTGTGCGAGGTGGATTCTTGATTACGACAGACAAGATTATCATATTAGAGAAGCAATCTTTGTTTATATGGAAAGCTATATTATGTATGATACAGAGTTGTATTCCAGCCCTAAGACCGGGCGTATCCTATAAATATGAAGTGTATATGGCCGATTGAAACAACACACAATCGAAACAATCAATCTATTATCTTTTCATCTATTATTTTCTACTCGTCCTTGTTTTTCTGCTTCTCGTACTTCGTTGTTCTTCGTGTTCGATAGCAGCGAATTCTGAGGCTCTAAGAGCGGTCAGGCCGACTTAGAGCAGCCCATAGCCGCCGCACTCCCTGACGGGGTCCCTCCCGGGGGTGTGGGGTTTCGGGTCCTAAAAGATCTCGCCGACGTGTCTTGCGTATCGAGCTCCCGGCGAGGCTCCTCCGGCGACGTGTCTTGCGTATTGCGCTCGACGCCGGGGGCACACGGTGACGTGTTTGTGTATGAACACACACTCTGTGTAATTTTGTACAAAATGCTTACGGTTGTAGCGTACGTGTAACATTGTGCCGTGTGGGGTGCAAGCTGGTCCACGTATCAACACTTTCCATAAAAATTATGAAAGGGAAACTTGCGAGAGCAGTGCCCTAATTAAACAAATCCATATACATAGTGCGAATACTCACCTAAACTGCGCGCCCAGGGTCCACGGTCTACTGAATCCTGATCTCCTCCATTAATCTAAAAAGATGTTTAGACTGACGAGAGGGGAAAAGAAAACTTTTGCTGTCCTCTACAGCCCAATGTTTGACGATTTCACAAAGCAAAGTGACAGAAAAAGAAAAGACATACTACTTGTAACAAGGATATCGTTGCATTAGCAAATACACTCTTCCTCTACTTCTTAATTATCTTGTTTCTGACTACCTTAATTAACTAATGACTACGTTGCTGTGCCAAAATTTTTGTGCGGTCATCCGTACAACCACCCCTTGTCTCTACATGTATGCCATACACATGTATGCCATACCACCAGCAGTTACATCTTTACCACATCAGTCACAAATTTAGAAGAAGGGGGTGTTTGGGACAGCTCCAGCTCTATAGATTTAGTGGAGTTGGGTTTTAATAGTTTCACGGATTTGTGGAGCTGGAGTTAGGGTACATCGGAGATGGTTAGAAATCATATTTTATTGATATTGTATACTAAAAGTGGATATATAAATCACTTTATTTTAGTTTTTAATTTTTAAATCTAATGTGGAGCTAGGAGCTGGAGCTGTCCCAAACACCCCCGAAGTTTCAGCGTAAGCACAAAACAAGACAATCGGATCAAGAATTGACGGTGCGGATCAAGAATTACAGAGCTAGCCGTAAACAACCCATTGGTATCGGTCTATACTGCAGATTAGACGGTTCACGAACGCGAAAGACCCGCCCAGTGTTATACAGGCGTAGCTGCTGCTTACGTACCTGCAGCGGATCCCGCGTCCCGGGGCCGCCGCCACCAGCCCCTGAAGTCATCGCCGGCACCGGCACGCCCCGCGGACTCGCTCGCACGCCTCCCGACACGCCCCGATCCTCCGCGCACGCCAGAATACCCACACGAGAAGAGACAGAGGTGGGCGCGCACTCCGTCCTACTCCTACACTACTACTACACGTCCACGCTTATTTCAAGAGAGCGCTACGCCAACGCGACGACGACGGAGACGACGGAGAATTAGCCCGACCACGGGGAGGGGAGGGGAGAAGAGAACGAGGAGGAGGAGGAGGGCGGCAGCAATGCACCACGCGAAGACCGACTCGGAGGTGACGTCGAGCCTGGCGGCGTCGTCGCCGCCGCGGGCGGCCTACTACGTGCAGTCCCCCAGCCACGACGACGGGGAGAACAAGACCGCGGCGTCATCCTTCCACTCCTCCCCCGCGGCGTCCCCGCCGCGCTCGCTGGGGAACCACTCCAGGGAGTCCTCCTCGTCGCGTTTCTCCGGCAAGGGCCCCTCCGCCGCCTCCTCCCGCCGCGGCGGCGGATCAGGCGTCGGAGGAGGGCGCGGCGGCGGCGAGGCGGGACGGCGCAGCCCGTGGATGAAGGAGGCGGCCATCGAGGAGGAGGGGCTCCTCATGGAGGAGGAGGAGGACGACGGCAACCACGGCGGCTTCGGGGCGCTCCCCAAGAAGGTGCGCTACGGGCTCGGCTTCGTCGCCGCCTTCTTCGCGCTCTTCTTCTTCTTCGCCCTCATCCTCTGGGGCGCCAGCCGCAACCAGAAGCCCGTCGTCTCCATCAACGTACTCTCACAAATTTTCTCCTCTCCGATCGATCGTTTGATCATCTTTGCTTCTCTTTTGATTCAAGAGCTCGCTAGACTGATTCCTTCCTGCTAATTTGGTCCCGCTGCAGAGCATCACGTTCCACAACTTCGTGATCCAGGCGGGGACGGACGCGTCGCTGGTGCCGACGGAAATGTCCACGCTCAACGCTACTGTGAAGCTGACGTTCCGCAACACCGGGAGCTTCTTCGGCGTGCACGTCACCGCGCAGCCCGTCACGCTCTACTACACCCAGCTCCTCATGGCCTCCGGCAACGTAAGCAAACTAGCTCGCGCATCCTCGTACTTGTAGCGATTCGTTTGCCTCTTCTACGATTGCACCCGATCGAACGAATGGTAAAGCCTGAACCTTGAGAACCATGGAGTGGCTTAGTTTGGTGATGCTAGAAGATAGATGGCACTGAACTAAGCAGTCGTTTTAATGGTTGCAGAGGTTAATGCTAAATTCAGAACATGATAGGAGCAGTTAAACCCCGAAATTTTGCGCTAAATCCCGTCGAAAAGTAGTCTTTTGAGTGCACATTTGCGCATTGTAAGAGCAAAAAATCACCCTTTTTTTGTTTCGAGATATGAACTGTGGACTACAGCTGCACATTGACCAAATTAAACAACCGTGTTTTAGCTGTGAATGATAACGTCTGCTGATAGCAACACGAAAGCAGAGACTAGTCCACACTGTTGAAAAACTTGAACAACACATCATCTCGAGTTGCTATCATCCAGTTCATATTCACTCAAGTTGCAATATTATCTTGTATAATTCTGATCCAAAAACCTTGCAACAACAACGACAGATGAAGTACTTCTACCAGTCGAGGAAGAGCCAGCGCAACGTTGCGGTGACGGTGGTCGGCAGCAAGGTGCCGCTGTACGGCGGCGGCGCGGGGCTGAGCAGCACCCTGGGGCCGAAGGGCGCGCCCCCGCCGCCGGTGCCGCTGCAGCTGACGGTGAGGATCAGGTCGCGGGCGCTGGTGCTGGGGAAGCTGGTGAAGCCCAAGTTCTACAGCAGCCTGCAGTGCAGCGTCCGCCTGGACCAGACCAAGCTCGGCAAGGCCGTCTCCCTCAAGAAGTCCTGCACCCACGTCTAGCTACTGCCACTGCCACTGCCACTGCCACTGCCATTTTCTTTTCTTTTTCCTCTTGTTGCTGCGTATGTAATACTACCTGGAATCGATTATGATTTGGACGGGACGAATTGCCGACTCGGTTGTGTATGTGCAGATAAAATTTTGTCGCCGACATTTGAGGTGGAATGAAAGGAATGAATAATCACGCGTTTCTTGCTGCGTTTTTTTTTCTTTTCTGGACGTTGTGGCGTGGGTTTTGTGATGTGGCTTGTTTTGGAGGTGTGGTTGCCATGATGCCAGTGTTTCTTCCGTCTTTGGCGCTCTTTGCTTATTCAGCTATCTGTTTCAGCAGTATGGATTAGCGGGCGCTGCTGTCACATCACTGTAAGTGCTCCGTTAAAAGGTAATAATAAAATGCCAATCCAAAAACAGTCATTTCGATCATTGTGGGTGCAGTGCTTAGATTTACCTCAAGAGCTCTGCAATCTCTGCTGACCATTAATTCTTTTTACTGCCAAGTGATCCTGAACAACCAACCAAAGTGATTCCTGATGTTAATGTGCAGAGAGCCGTTCCACTGTCGCAGAGTAGATCGATGTGATGAGTGAGTCGTATCATCATCTACTGTAGTACCATTGAAGGAGTAGGGGTCAGTGAAGGTGTCAAGGAATCTCACTTCACATGGACACTGTCAGAAAAGGAATGGCCAATTTGGTTTTCGACATGGCATTTATGGATGTACCGTGCCCTGTGCTAGATGCATCGGGTTGTATGTACTCCGTATATTATTGTAGTGGCAGCATTATGTACTTGTATGTGCTAGTAGGCAGTATCAGCTTTGCAGCTGAAGCGTGCAGCTCCATAGCTCATGTGGTGATGCTGACTTGAAAACTCTACTTCATTATGGAGATTAGTTTAACTAAGCATCAGGATTCAGGAGTACTTGTTAAGAGAGGCCGGCGGGAAAGTGTTAAGACTTCAGGGTTCTGCAGATTGCGTGCCGTTCTTTAAAGCGATCTCATCAGTTGAAGTCAAAGGCAGTTGCATGCACTATTTACTACCATTTTCTAGTGCCGATGTATATCTCAAGGGGAAAAGGACACGTCAAGCCATTTCAGTGTTTCAGGTGGTGGGCAACTTGATAAAGAACTATATTTTGCTTGGTCTTGGACCTTAAAGTGAAGTGTTGCAATTGCAATCACAAGTGACATTAAGGGTTACATCATCCGCTAACAAAGGTATAAGAAAATTAGATGGATCATCCAAACAAAAATCCGTGGAAATCAAGTAACAACTCTAGCAAGCTCATGAGCTAACTTACTACTTTCACGTGGACAATGATCAAAGGTTGTCTTGACGAAGTCTTAGGCCATAGCATAGCAGTCTTCGAATATGGCAGCTCCAGGGCCCACACATCTGCCTCTATCATTCATCGTGTTAAGCACATCCAAACTGGTCGAGTTGATCATCACACGTTGGCATCCGACGTGCAGAGCCAGCCATAACGTACCTCTGCCGGAGTGCTTGGGCTTCCGCCGAGACCGCATCCTGGATGAAATCCAGCGCTTCGCTTGCCGCACATTTAAAATTGCCTTTCTCGTCCCTGATAATAGCACCTGTAGCTCCAGACTTGGTCACATTATTAAAGGCTGCATCAACATTAGTTTTGACCATACCACAGCGCGGCTTCCTCCGACCGTGGCGTTTAATACCAATACTCGTCTTCACAGCCTTAGAGAAGTTCACTGCCAACGCTGATATCGCCATTGCTGATCGCATGGGTGGTTCGACCCACTCACTCTTTACAGCCTGTCTACGTTTCCACCAAATGTACTTAGGCCACAGCGGCCACCAACTCCTGCAGCCACAACCTGATTCAGTATAGATCCTGAGGACTCCTAGTGCCAGATCAAATGTTCTAGCCCCGCTTGACCAGCTCTGTCCACAGCGCACGCTTCGGTGATCAACCCTAGTTGTAATGCCTTCCATACCCTTCTTAGTTGTAATGCCTTCCATAGTTCCATACTTGTTGTGCGCGAATGCATGTGAAGATATGTCTTCAGCCCCTTCTTGACAGATCGGACACTGCCCACTCGTTTTCATGTGCCTATTGGCCAGAAATAGCATGACAGAGTGCCATGTAGCGTTTTCCATAGGAAGATCTTCACCTTAGCTAGCACTTTCAACTTCCGTACCTTATCCCAGACGGGGTTGATCACTGATATCCCGTGCCCATCTGTTCTTAGTAGCTTACGACCATGTTGGTAGTCCCACTCGGTGTAAGAGCATGAACCCCCGTCTCACCCTTCGCAAAAGGTATTTGCAGAATACGCTGCGCATCAATCGGCCAAAAAAAGCCGTGAACTAGGTCTTTATCCTACGTGTCTGCATGTGGATCAATGAGATCAACAACGGTTGATAGCACCACGCGGCCACGTCTGGTAATCACTTTCCCTGATGGACTACTAGGGATCCATTGGTCATATATTGATTTTGTTGCCATCACCTACTCTCCATATATACCTAAGTTTGGACGCTTGGAGGCCTGCCACGATACTTTGCCAAGTGAGTGAAGCCCCTTTTTTTTTCCGTTCTGTAGCCAGCAGGTTTCCTGATGGATAATACTTAGCTCGCAGAACAGTAGCACAGTGAATCTGGGTTGGAAATAAACCTCCATCGCTGGTTAGCAAGCATCGCCAAATTAAAGCAGTGGATATCACGAAAGCATATACCTTCCTTATTCTTTGGCACACACAATCTTTCACTATACAAACCGATGAATTCTCTTATGGCTTTCCTTGTCACCCCATTAATAACGCGACATTGCACCCATTAATAACGTGGCATTGCATCAGTTATTCCTTTGCAAATTTGTTTAGAAATTTTAAAAACGGATATAACGTATGATGGCAGAACTACTCAAAATGAGACACTATGTAAACAATAATGACAGTATAGGACTAGCGAGTTTTGTGGCTCGATGGATTCTGCAGCCCATAGAGCATTCATCAAAAAGTCCATTCGGTGTTGCATGCTAGGCCCATCTTGTAGTGTCACGCCCGTCGAGAAATAATCCTTAACCCACGGGCCGCATGCACACCCATCGCACCCACCCAACTAAGGCTGAACTCACCAAGTGCACCAGGTGTTAGCCAGGCGCACATCACCTACCATAGAAGTCTTCGTGGCCCAAAAATGATCAAATATGTGAATTCTTCGCATATAGTAATTTATGTCATCTAATAGAAATGTATCAATGTATATTAAGAGCCTGTTTGATTGGACTGTGGTTGTTGACAAAGCTGTTGTTGACTGGCTATCTAGAAAATCTGATGTGGTGTGGAAAAGTGAATATATGACTTTTGGTTGATCCAAACCATCTACAATATTTTGGAAAATGAACACAGAAGTTTCAGCATATTGCAAAAAGCAGGCAGAAGGCAGCTTTTTCAAACAACTGAATTTGTACTACAAATCACACAGCTACTGTTAGCAAAAGCTACTGAAAAACTGGCTGTTTGGTTGGGCTGCAACTTTTTCCAGTGAAAAGCTGCTGAAAAGCCCAACCAAACACCCCCCCTAAATTACTAGTCAACACCTTTACTCTCTAAGCGTAAAAACTCCAAAAGAGATACTTTACTCTGATACCAATTGAAATGACATAGATGTCACCTAAAGAAGGAGGAATAAGCGTTTCAAAAATTATTATGGATTAAGCTCAATCCTAATGCGGAATTAAACTAGTCAGATTCTCACAAACTCAAATCATAAATATACTAGGCTCACTAAGTGCACCAACACTTTATGTTTGTGTTAAGATTTGCAATCCTAGGGCGACAAGCAAGCAATTCAATTTCTACAAATAAATATACATATCCAAATACAAATATGAATTGCAATAATGTAAAGCAGACAAGGTACAAACGATGCTTATTCCGAGGTTCGGATATCCACTGATATCCTACGTCTCTATTGAGGACTCGATCATTCACGATCAAAATTGGACTCTCTTTAAGCCACTTCCTCTCGAGGACACCCTTGTGTCTCCTCGATCACTATGGTTAGCTCATTCCCCACTCCGGAGATGGAGAGCTACATAACCACTTAATAAACCGCTCGAATCTCTTCACAAACTTCTTGAAGAGATCACCGAGCCTGCACCGCCAAGCCGTCTAGGAGTCGGTGGCCTCCAAGAGTAATAAATTCTTGGAATCTCACTCGAACACGGTCAACACCAAGAGCATCAGACTTATGCAACTAATGTAATCGTCTAGTGCAACGATGCACTAATCTCCCGCAACCTCACAAAGAGTAGCACATACACTAGAGGGATTAGATAGGGTGGAAGCAAGTGAAGAAGGTCAACAAATGACTCTAGGGGTAGCATCCACTCTCTCAAGCTGTCTCAAGGGGGCTACTTATAGCCAACCCTTAAAAACTAGCCATTGGGTAGTTCTGAAAATGCAGCCAGTTTAAACCGACCCCAAGGCCGGTCAGACTGGCCACACACCAACGATTGGAAAAACAAACATTGGACACTCGGGACTGCACACGAACGCTATACCTTGGAGTCTCTAGAATCAACCCAGATACTCTGAAGGAATCCTTCCCAGAAGCACTTAACGTACCTCGAATACTCCGGAACGACCATCCGAGAAAAAAAACTACTATCTGTTACTCCCCCAGATACTCGGGATCTAACCCAAAGTATCTGGCCGACCACACTGGGAAGTCGGGCGGTCAGACCTCCACCATGGTCTCGCTCAAAACTCCTTGAGACTGGAAAAATAGGAAAACTTAGTCTAGACATACATTTGCCTTGAACATTCTACATTGTGCCCGACGATATTTGTCATCCTTCCTCCAAGTCAGAATCACCTTGATCATCATCACTTAATGCCGTCTTTTATTTAGCTCCCCCATAGTTCCTTATGGAAGCTTTCTCTTAATCGTCTTTACTTGTCAATCTTCACTTGATGGACCGCAAGCTTCAAGCATATATCTTCTCATGTTACTTATCTTGAAGTTTGCTCTTCTCAACCTTAATAACCATCACCACTTGATGTCATACTCTCATGAGATTTTAGAAATCATCCTTTATATGCACACCCATGAGTGGTACCTAACCCACACACACAGTTTTACACATATAAAATGGGTTAGTTCATAGAAGCAATAGGCAATTGCTTACCGACTCCACTTGATCATACTGGGACAAGTGCTATGATCTTTACGCTCGTATATTGACCATCTGAATCCAACCCTGGGACTTCACATTGGTCAACCTTCACCTACTCTTGAGCTTCATCATGATCATATATGGCTCACACCTTGAGCTCATTATTGACTCTTAGAGGTTCACTTCTTGACACCTTTCTTTATCTCTTAAAACCATATGGTGAATTCTTCTCTTGAATTCCTTGATTCAAGATCTTGATCACTCATGACCATGTTGAGTTACACCATGAACTTCATCTAGGTATCTCTTGATATTTTCATTTATCTTGATGCATATCCTTGAATGATATCATTCATCCCTGAATCCATCCAATATCCTTCATGCATCAATTATTGAATGTAACATCATATCCAACTCAAGAAAACCGTTAGTTCATAGGAATTGTCATTAATTACCAAAACCACACTTAGGGACTAGTCGCATTTTCACTAACATCAAATGCTTTGTAGTATTTGATGCAAGTAAACCCGGTTTTGATAACCTAAAATACATTTGTGGTGTTTGATGCTGCCAAAACCGTCTCGAGTATAACATTTATTCTCTAATGAATTGTACACTTGAAAAACTAATTTTTTATAAACCCTCTAGTTGACATTGTCTACAGTTACCAAGACAAATGAGAATGAAAGTGCAACTAGCCCTAAATGTGGTTTTAGTAAATAATGACAATTCTTATGAACTAATGGTTCCTTGAGTTGGATATCAAGTTATGTTCCATAGGTGATGCATGAAGGATATTGGATGGAACCGAATGAATATCATCAATTCAAAAATATGCATCAAGATCAATGAGTCTAAGAGGCAAATATCATGTGATCAAGAAGAGGTAATGAAGCTAACATTTAAGGTTCAATGGTAAGCTCAGGGTCTGAGACATGATCGACTGGGGTGAAGCTAAATAGAAGATGTATCTTGACCAAGATAAAGTTCAAGGCTAAACTCAAGATGGTCAACATAGAGCTTAAATAGTGTACTACTTTTCATGATGTGATCAAGTGGACTTGGTAATAAATTTTTTATTGCACTTATTGGACTAACCCATCTTGTATGTGTGTATGGAAAATGCGTGTGTTAGGTGCCACTCATGGGCTTGCATCAATAGGACGATACCACTAGAAGCCCATGAGAAGATGACATCAAGTGTAATGGTTATCAAGGTTGAGAAGAGTAAGCTTGTGGCGCCCCCGGTTTTAAGGCCGGGAACTCCCTCGTGATTACTGTATCGGTCCCTGGATCAGTAGCCGATACACACGAGTTAACCTGTATATCATTGTCATACATGCGTAAATAATTAAATAGACCGATAAGGTCGATGATCTGATACCTGTAGCCCTACGGCTATAAACTTGCAGCGGAACTCAGCGGAGATGTGGCCCATCAGTATGCCATACCCGACAGGCAACTGACTGGGGTTACGCCCTAGCTTTCGCGATCGTGAGCTTCTTCGGACTTGACGTCTCCTTCGTCTGGCCAAATCAACAAGCCAGGTGAGTACATGGAATGTACTCGCAAGCTATTCCCACAGGAGGAAGTATACAGCAATATTTCATGCAGGGAATAGATCAAGAGATAGCTCTACCCTAAGTTGCAGTTGTGCGGAAATGCAAGTCTTTATTGTAAATAACAATAATAGATTCAAATGCGAACTTTGTAAATCAACGATCCCAACGTATCACATCGTCCTCCGCGGTAGCCCTTGCTACCTCTCCTTTATTTCCTCCGCGGGATAGCCGCGCTCATCACCGCTTACCCTTTCGGCTTCCGCTCACACCACCCCGGCAGTGTAGCTGGCCTTTCCTTCAGCAATTCCTAGCTACCAATCCGGGTAGCGTAAATTGCACCCTGTGGACACGTCATGCCCACGTCCTTAATCCCATTTCCCAGCTTTCACAAACAAAACTCAGTCTAACCAGTGTGTGGCCTTACCAGTTCATGTCCATGACCGAGGACGCGGCTATTCGAATAGTTTTTAACACTCTGCAGAGGTTGTACGGCTTTACCCACAAGATGTAGTTCACCCTTAATGCCGAGCGCTAACGATACACCGCATGAGGTGTATTGGCAGGGCTAGTACAACGAGACCCTTCTCCCGTGTTCATGCCAGAGCCGGACTCGCTAGGAGGACTACCCGATCCTCTGCATCACGGATGACAGGGGTGGGACTCTCCCCCTTTGTGTCGGACCATGTTCCACGTACCTTGTAAGACTCTACTGAGCTTTGCCCCCACAATACGGTGAGACCCATGAAGAGCTTTCCCCCTACGCAGTTCCGTGGAGATCCTCTAGGGATCTACCGGACCCACTAGCACTTCAACCTAACTTCCCACGATTCCGGGCTCCGGCATTAGACGAGGTACCAGGTCCAGTCCTTCCCATAAAGGACATGTGGACGTACGGTGGGGAAACTGATTCAGCGGCACTTAGGTTCGGTCCTTAACTGATTCGAGCGGGACTCCATAACCAACCAGCTCCACGGGTAGCAACCGGCTACCCGACCATTCCTTCCACAAGCAGCATCCGGCCACTCTACGTCCTCATAACACCCTTAGCATTCCCGTCCGAATCCAAAATCCTTCATCATTTCATGCGGGGTTTTCACAAACATTTCTTTTAAAAGATTTCCTCGGCATGTATAAACAAGCCGAGGTTTTGATCCCATATCCCTCCCGTACTTTGTAAAACTTATTTTACTAGAGCAGGTCTAAGCACAGCTACTGCTTATATTCCTACTACTTTGCCGGTCGATTTCGGCCGACTAACTAGACCTAGGGTTACAAGGGACGGATTTCAAACCTAGGGCTTATGCATCTATTCGGCATAACTTTGCTAACATAAAGTATCGGTGATAATAAAATAGCATGCAGGATTTCGTAAACAAAATAATTAAACGTTGCAAATATGGGATTCGACATGTTCAAGGAGGGAAAGCTTGCCTGGCAAATTGTCCGGGCTCGGTCTTGAACTTGATACGGCAATGATCCGGGGTCCTTCGCGCGATAGCTCTAGTATCGGTATCTACACGTCGAGGAAACGACGAATAAACCAACAGCACGAGGAAAAACCAAGAACATCGAATATAGAACCGGAAGAATCAACACATGCAATCATGACGCGTTTAATTAGCTACTTGATTTCAAGCGGTTTTCGAGAGTTAGGGTTGGGTGAATTATATTATCTTAACGGGAAGCATCAGCTCATGGCACATCGTCGGTTAGGGTCTTCCTCCTTCTTTCCGGAACTTTCCTAACGGGACTAGGGTTTTATGGGTCGAGAGGGGCATGGTATACTACTGGTCTTTAACCAAGTCATGCATATGGGGGTTTCAAAACTACAAGAGGGTTTAGGTTACAACTGTAAACACACCGGGAACCATAGGCTGTATCTACACCACTAGGTGCGATTAGCTAGGTATTAAATGAATGGTATGATTCTTAGGGTTCTGATTCTTAGATTAAAAGGAGTAGGAGAGATTCCAAAGATTGTTATTTGGTATGAGGCAACATCTCTGCATAAAAGAATCTTAATTTTCTGGGGCTTATATTAACACGGCTCGATATCTTAAGATAGTGGGTATATTAGGAAGTGAAGGACCTCAAGGTGTTAGGAAGAAATACCAAATGATCTGAAAAGTTTTCATAAAAGGGATTCGACAAGGATTTTTCGAAGCCAAGCTGAGGGGCATAGCGACAAACACTTTGGTTAATTGTTAGGGATCAATTTAGGGTTTCATCTGGGGTTATTGCTTTTTTTTTATACATAATTATCTCATTAAGGTTTACTGGACCCAACAGGATATAGGCTTTTAGCTTTCATATTAGGATTGGTTCGGGGACATTACTCTTGCTTCAGGGTTAGGGTTCTATTGGATTCCGATAGAGCAATATTTAAACGACGATGGAGTACAAATATAGGGTTATCTATGCGCGTAAAAGTGCATACCTACGAATGAGGGACGAGAAATAATGGGTTTTCATAACCCTAGCTGTTATTTGATAAGGACGGTTTCGAAAGCAATGGTGTGCCGAGACCATCACGTCTGGGTTGATTTCATGCGACAAGGTAATTAACCGAGTTAATCCTACTATAAAACTATACATAACATGCTTTAATATAAATCGAGCCTTAGTTGATAATTCAAATCATTCAAAAGTTACGAAACTGGTACTGGTGGGTAGGATCTGATTTTAGGGTTTACTGGAAAGGGAATTGAGTCAACAGTGGTTATACGAGTGGGATGTGTGTGTATTAGTTAAATAAGTCACTGAAGCTAGTTCATTTAATAAAGAAAACAAAAGAACAGAACAGAGGAGCTATGGCCTGGTTTCCTGCCGTGCTCACCACTTGGCTTCTGAGCTGCTCAGAACAGAGTAAGGAGAGAAGGGCGGTCGGCGGCGCGCGCTGCTGGAGTTGGTTGGGCGGAGTCAGCGGCGCACCGGGGAGAGAAGCCGGCAGGCGGCAATGGAGTCCCAATCCGAGCAGCGGCGGCGGCAGGTGACAGGTCGCCGGCGGCGAAGGGGAAAGAAGAGGGCTTTGGGGCGGAGGGACGGCGGCGAAGAGGGTCGCGGTGGCGCTCCGGAGCGGGGTCAAAAGCGGCGGGTCGGCGCACGGGCGGACCGGAGGGGCGGAGACAGGCTCGGCAAGGGCGGCAGATGCGCGGGGAGGAGGAAAGGGATCCGGCGGCGCCTTGACATCGGCGTCACGGCGGCGATCTGTAGGGGATGGCCCCGGAGGTGGCGATGGGATTTCACCGGTGGCAGACCGGCGCGGCAGTCCAGGCGGGGAGGCGGCTCGGGAGGAAAAGGGAAACCGGCGGTGAGGCGCTCTCGGTGGCCGAGGTCCTCGGGAACCTGGCCAGCGGCGGTGGAGTGCTCCGTGGCGGCGAGAGCAGGGGCGCCATGGGGGCGTCGGCGGCAGGGGTGCCGGGGCAAGCGGCGGACCAGAGGAGGACTGCGGCGACAAGTGGAGAGGCCGTGGCGTTGAGCTGCTTGGCCGGCGGTGAGCGGCAGCTCCGGATCTGGCGGGTGGAATAGGGGCGCGGCATGGGAGTGAGGGAGACAAGCCCTGGCATCGGCAGCAGCTGGGGAGCGGGGAGGCGCGGGAGCAGGGGCTCTGGAGCGGCGAGTCGGCAAGGAGGCGGGTCGGCGGGCCGGCGCGGAGGGAGGGGTCGTGGCGGCGTTGCTCGGCCGCCTCCTGGCGGCGGCGCTTGCTGGGGCCGAGGGGAGCGGTCGGCCCTGGGGAAGGAGATGTGCTTGGCTGGTTGAATCTAGAAGCGTAGCAGCTAGGGGAGGAAGAGGAACAGCAGCAGCTGGGGGAAATTTGGGGAGAAGAAGACAGCTCGTGTTGAAGGAGCTTGGGGCTTGGCTGTAGCGGAGCTCGGAGAAGAGGGCCATGGAGGGCTCGGGTGCAAGATTGGGGAATGGGGAGTATGCTCCTGGGGAGGAGTTTGGGGTTGAGGTAGAAGAAGGGGGCTCCGCTCCTGCGCACCAGAGTGTGGAGAAGATGTGAGGGAGCTCGAAAATATCTGGAACAGCTCGGTCCGTGGTCAAAGGAGCAAGGAGAGGAGCACATGGCTGGGGTGCGTGTCGACGCTAACAATGGCAGGAATCCCGCCGGGGCTGCTGCTAAATCAGCACTGCTCACTGTGGAAAGGGAGGACGTGGAGCGGTTGTGCTGTGCACAGGTCAGGGGATGGGAAACCGAGGAGGAAGAGGACACGGAGAAGAAGCTGAGTAGGGAGGCCGGGGTCCACGTGTAGAGCTAAGCAAGGGATTTCGGTTGGTACGCATTGGGTGACCCTAGCAAAAGGGAAGGGGAAATAATAGGAAGGGCTATTTTGGACTGGGTCTCCGAGGACTCTTAGAGAGAGAAAATATACAGCGGTCGTGGCATATCATTGGAAGAATAGATCAACAACATGCTGAGGGTGTTCCACGAATATTGGAGAATTTAGGAGGGTTGGAATTTTAGAGAAACATCCTGATCTCAGGGTCAGCTTGAACGGATATTTGAATTAACTTGAATTTTCGAAGGGATGGTTCAAAAATTATTTGCTAACTAGGTTAAGAATGATGTCAGGAGAGCGGTAGAATTTACTAGGATACTAGGAAAACATTCCATCCATCTTTAACTTTAAATTTGAAATTGATTTAAATATTTTTACTACACAACTCTACATTATTTAACATTGGAGTTGTTATGGGCGTTAGGAAGTTCCCAGAATTTATTTTGAATTGTCGGGGCCGAGGGATCACCTAGTTTATTGAGCTAGAATTTTAAGTGTATATGCCCACATACACTTGGCGACAGGGTTAGGATAATGGTAAGGAGTCCGGGGAGATAAGGCTTGGGCAAGCATTGCTGGTATGCCCGTATATATGTTTGGGACTGGGGCGGTGCTATCGACGGGTTAGGGTTTTAGAAAGAATTAGTTTTAAATAGGGGAAGGGGAAATGGGGACACGGGTCTAGGGTCTCGAAGCGCGGCAGGATGACGCAAGGTACGGAAATCCTTGGGAATCTTTGCATCTCAACTCGGGGCCGTTCGACGAGAAGGTGTCGCGGTCGCAGGTGTCCTGTTGCACGGTTTTGTCACGTTAGGGTTTAAAGAGGAGGTTAGGGTTAAATAAGCAGATAGAAATCTGGAGAGTGGCACCGGGGTTCCGGAGTGTGGCAAGGTATGGGGATGCTGTGGAAACTCTCAGAACTTCCCTGCCTCGGCTTGGGTTAAGCTACCGCGGGGTGCCGCGGATGTATTGGCACATGTAGCGCAGATGCTACCTTATCCTTGCGTTAGGGTTTTGGTTTGCGTCGCTTGGCGGCTTGGCACGACTTGCGATAAAGTTTTTAATCTGGCGTATTTCAGCTTGCATTATTACCAAAAGTTTTTGTTGGCCCTATTTTTTTGGGTTTTGGAAAATCGGGGTGTGACAAACCTACCCCCCTTAAAGGAATCTCGTCCTCGAGATTCGGGTAGAGTAGGAAAGGAGGACAGAGGTTCTGCTGTGTGGTCTCCTGCTGCCAAGTAATCCAGTCGATCCGTTTCCCCTCTTCCGCACGATAATCCGATTCGTCTTCGCCGTCTTGTGGCCGTTTGGATTCATAACTAAGGCGTCGTTACCGCTATCACTCTAGGTTAAGTTATATCACTTGATAACTCTTCTAAGTTGTTGGGGGCTACCCCCCTTAAAATTTAGTGGATTTATACCTGTTCAAATAAGATGTTACCCTCATTCTTATCATTCGGTTGTTATTATTCTCTTTAGTGTTGTCTTGTCGTCTTGATGAGGCATTGTCCATTTGCTCTTCGTCCTGGATGCACATCCTCTCGAGCATTGTAGAGGTACCGATGATTGGCATTGGTCGGCCATCGTCGAAGTGGAGAAGGGGTCCGGTGCTGGGAGCATCTCGTGCCCGTCTTCGGTGCTAGCTTTTTGCAAAAAGGATCAGGCGTGCTGCTGGCGAAATGATCGTCTCTTGAGTGCGGAATTGGCATCTCGGTTGGGGGCAATTGCTTAGCATCAGCAGGGAGAAGAGGGGAATAGCAGTTAGATGAGAGGGAAACCCCACGTTTTTAGTTAGTACACACAACAACAACAAAGAGCATTCAGTAACAGCATTAGGGTCGCATGACCCATTGGAAACTCCCGTAAAACAACACAAGAATTAGCATGACACGCAGCCATGTGTTTACAAGTGCATCAAATAGGCCAGTCTGATTGCCAGGAGGCATCAGGCTGAACCCAACAGCGAAAACCAATACAACGTAAACGCACAGACAAGCGGTGACGCTGAGTTGAATAATCCAACCTCGGCGTGCATTACCGACTTCACCTAGTTCTGGGTTAGGGGCTTGATGTGGAGTGATCTCTTCCTGATGGTGCTGTCCCTCGGTCATAGTTGGAGTGCGCTGAACAGCGGCGTTGCGTCTGCGTCGGCGGACACCTTCTTCGGCTGCAGATGCTGTTGCCATGGCCTGCTTGTTGATTTCCGGGCGTGGGCGAGGATTGCCGAAGAGTCGCGGGAAGCAGATGGAGAATGCGGCGAAAGGGAAGCGAGCAAGGGAAGTAAGCACTAGGAGCAAAAGAGTTCCAGAGGAGAGGAAGCATTTGACGAAGGAGAAGAGTATGGGGCAGGGCGCAGGACGGGCCGGCTTTATATAGCCGTTTGGCAGCTCGGTGGAAAGGGCGCACGCGTGCTGCCTTGGACTAGACATAATTCTACTACTTTTGCTAGTTGAGTGGCCTCTCGCGAGGGGAATCAAGGCTGTTGAATCAAAGTAGGCATATAGCCAGCAACAACGAAAGAATATAGGGGCGATAATCAATGGTCGATTGAAAAGGTGCGAGGGGTTGCCACCAATACGGAAAGGTATTGGGGCGGGGCAAACAGGGTAGATCACAAGAGAGGGAAATGGTCTAACATCCTCTAGATCGGGAGCACGATAGGGCCTTTATTTAAAGTACGGGTGTGGCTGTCACACATGTTCCAGGAGGGATGTGCAGCTCACACCATACCTAACTGGGACATGCAAATAACATTACATGAGCCGAAGGGCCCGATCAGAAAGCCAGTAAAACGACGAGAAAACCAACATGAAACCTATCCATACGCCTAAGAGCGTATCGAACAGGTGTACCTTAGCGCCGAGGGGCAGGAAGTAAACTGCTAGGACAAACACCAAAACAACGAATATACACACCAGACTAGCGACACGGAGGAGGCTGTTCCAGCTTCGAGGTGCCTCGACTAGTCGATCCATAACTAGGCGGGCAGCTTGAGACGGAGTCATTCTGCTACGAGGTCTTTCATCCTCTGGAGACGGAGGGGTTCTTGGTGAGGTGACGGTGTTCCTGCGGTGACGGATGCTTTGTCCGACTGATGCCGATCTTGTTGGAAGCTGCTCGTTGACTTCGGGACCGCCTACGGGCGCTGCTGAAGAGTCGTCGTAGGAGGATGGGGAATCGAGAGGTCTGAGCGGCACGATCCAGGTTTCTGCCAGTTGAATGAGCAGGTTGTGTTGGGCGGCAATGTAGTAGTTGGCGTGGATCACTGCTGCATCTTCTTCTTGACGGGTGTCTGCAAGCACGGCGTCTCCTTCAATGGTGCATCTGGGATAGAGGAGGAAGGAACGTTGGTTCATGCCGGGAGCCAAATGGAGAAGACGAGAGATGGCTTCCCATGCGACTATTTGGATAGCCATCGTTGAAGTAGGCATGACCTTCCCGATGAAATGGAGGGGAAAACCTTGATCGACGTCGGCTGGGTAGACATGAACTCCAGCCCAAAATTCATTCGAAGAACAGAAGGCACTCCCTAAGTACACAGAATACTTAGGGCGTTGCGTTGATCTGAGGGTTTGCCGAACTACGGTCCACAGAATGCTTGGGAATCCAATGAGCTCTTCAGCCGTGGTTTCCTGGTGAGGGGTGCCAGGAAGCATTGCGTCCATGGGGAGAGAGGGGAAATAGGGAAATGGGCGCTGGCGGCTAAGAACTCTTCTGGCAGAGGAAAAAGTTTGGACCGGATGAAATAGCACTGGTGTGCATCGCAAGGAGAAGGATAGGGCTTTAAATAGCTGCTTGGAGACGTGGAGGTCATCGGGAGTTTCAAGAAAGAGTTGCCTCGGGACAGGACGGAGGCTCGCGTCCTATCCGGTCGGTGGCTTACAAGCGAAACGTGGTCAAAGTTGTCAGGAGAAATCAACATCAGGCTAACAGAGAGAGGTGATCTCGGAGAGAATCCAGGGGAAAAGGGTTTGACGGATGAGACAGCCAGACTTGTTCAATGGGAAGATGAGGTAAGGCCTATTGACTACTCAACAGTGGATGTGACTGCTACATGCGTCGGAAGACATATGTGCAGGTCACATATTTCAAGCAACAAGAAAACCTGAGACAACAAATGTGTCGCAAGAAACATTGTAAGACGTATTATGTACCGTAAGGAACGTCCAACTCGAACTAAGAGGGGTACCTATCTCGCTACTCACAGTAAGCGAAATCTAACATTCTAAACCTATGGGTTCAGTCCACTCGGGCGATGCCTGGTGTCGCTGTCCTTGGCGGGGCATCAATGCTGACGAGTCTCTTCCACTTAATGCGATGTTTCCTCCGTGAACCTCCACGCTCTTGACGTCATGAGTCGGGAGGGTTGATTGTTGGTATTGACCCATTGGTGGCGAGTCTCGACGAGTGTCCTGGATGACGTGACGACGCAATTCTTCTTGATCTTCGGTGGGGTTGACAATTCCTTGCTTCCTCGGTATAGGTCTCGTTACTTACTTTTGCTAGCACGATCTAAATGTTTGAAGTAGACGAGGGAATAGGGAAAACTCTGTGTTTCTCTTAGAGCAATATAGGTAAGAGGGGGAACTAAGGAGGGTAAGAGAGTAGAACCCACACTTATAGTAAGTTTGGATATATTTTCAAAAGTACTGTTTATACCTAGGGTTTGTATCTAACGTCCGTGCTAACTAGGGTTAACCTACAGTCAGTATGGCTCTGATACCAAGCTGTGGCGCCCCCGGTTTTAAGGCCGGGAACTCCCTCGTGATTACTGTATCGGTCCCTGGATCAGTAGCCGATACACACGAGTTAACCTGTATATCATTGTCATACATGCGTAAATAATTAAATAGACCGATAAGGTCGATGATCTGATACCTGTAGCCCTACGGCTATAAACTTGCAGCGGAACTCAGCGGAGATGTGGCCCATCAGTATGCCATACCCGACAGGCAACTGACTGGGGTTACGCCCTAGCTTTCGCGATCGTGAGCTTCTTCGGACTTGACGTCTCCTTCGTCTGGCCAAATCAACAAGCCAGGTGAGTACATGGAATGTACTCGCAAGCTATTCCCACAGGAGGAAGTATACAGCAATATTTCATGCAGGGAATAGATCAAGAGATAGCTCTACCCTAAGTTGCAGTTGTGCGGAAATGCAAGTCTTTATTGTAAATAACAATAATAGATTCAAATGCGAACTTTGTAAATCAACGATCCCAACGTATCACATCGTCCTCCGCGGTAGCCCTTGCTACCTCTCCTTTATTTCCTCCGCGGGATAGCCGCGCTCATCACCGCTTACCCTTTCGGCTTCCGCTCACACCACCCCGGCAGTGTAGCTGGCCTTTCCTTCAGCAATTCCTAGCTACCAATCCGGGTAGCGTAAATTGCACCCTGTGGACACGTCATGCCCACGTCCTTAATCCCATTTCCCAGCTTTCACAAACAAAACTCAGTCTAACCAGTGTGTGGCCTTACCAGTTCATGTCCATGACCGAGGACGCGGCTATTCGAATAGTTTTTAACACTCTGCAGAGGTTGTACGGCTTTACCCACAAGATGTAGTTCACCCTTAATGCCGAGCGCTAACGATACACCGCATGAGGTGTATTGGCAGGGCTAGTACAACGAGACCCTTCTCCCGTGTTCATGCCAGAGCCGGACTCGCTAGGAGGACTACCCGATCCTCTGCATCACGGATGACAGGGGTGGGACTCTCCCCCTTTGTGTCGGACCATGTTCCACGTACCTTGTAAGACTCTACTGAGCTTTGCCCCCACAATACGGTGAGACCCATGAAGAGCTTTCCCCCTACGCAGTTCCGTGGAGATCCTCTAGGGATCTACCGGACCCACTAGCACTTCAACCTAACTTCCCACGATTCCGGGCTCCGGCATTAGACGAGGTACCAGGTCCAGTCCTTCCCATAAAGGACATGTGGACGTACGGTGGGGAAACTGATTCAGCGGCACTTAGGTTCGGTCCTTAACTGATTCGAGCGGGACTCCATAACCAACCAGCTCCACGGGTAGCAACCGGCTACCCGACCATTCCTTCCACAAGCAGCATCCGGCCACTCTACGTCCTCATAACACCCTTAGCATTCCCGTCCGAATCCAAAATCCTTCATCATTTCATGCGGGGTTTTCACAAACATTTCTTTTAAAAGATTTCCTCGGCATGTATAAACAAGCCGAGGTTTTGATCCCATATCCCTCCCGTACTTTGTAAAACTTATTTTACTAGAGCAGGTCTAAGCACAGCTACTGCTTATATTCCTACTACTTTGCCGGTCGATTTCGGCCGACTAA
This sequence comes from Stipa capillata, assembly GCA_019208055.1. Lineage (NCBI taxonomy): Eukaryota > Viridiplantae > Streptophyta > Magnoliopsida > Poales > Poaceae > Stipa > Stipa capillata. The sequence continues at coordinate 170,581 of JAGXJF010005437.1, read as the reverse complement.
CTAGACCTAGGGTTACAAGGGACGGATTTCAAACCTAGGGCTTATGCATCTATTCGGCATAACTTTGCTAACATAAAGTATCGGTGATAATAAAATAGCATGCAGGATTTCGTAAACAAAATAATTAAACGTTGCAAATATGGGATTCGACATGTTCAAGGAGGGAAAGCTTGCCTGGCAAATTGTCCGGGCTCGGTCTTGAACTTGATACGGCAATGATCCGGGGTCCTTCGCGCGATAGCTCTAGTATCGGTATCTACACGTCGAGGAAACGACGAATAAACCAACAGCACGAGGAAAAACCAAGAACATCGAATATAGAACCGGAAGAATCAACACATGCAATCATGACGCGTTTAATTAGCTACTTGATTTCAAGCGGTTTTCGAGAGTTAGGGTTGGGTGAATTATATTATCTTAACGGGAAGCATCAGCTCATGGCACATCGTCGGTTAGGGTCTTCCTCCTTCTTTCCGGAACTTTCCTAACGGGACTAGGGTTTTATGGGTCGAGAGGGGCATGGTATACTACTGGTCTTTAACCAAGTCATGCATATGGGGGTTTCAAAACTACAAGAGGGTTTAGGTTACAACTGTAAACACACCGGGAACCATAGGCTGTATCTACACCACTAGGTGCGATTAGCTAGGTATTAAATGAATGGTATGATTCTTAGGGTTCTGATTCTTAGATTAAAAGGAGTAGGAGAGATTCCAAAGATTGTTATTTGGTATGAGGCAACATCTCTGCATAAAAGAATCTTAATTTTCTGGGGCTTATATTAACACGGCTCGATATCTTAAGATAGTGGGTATATTAGGAAGTGAAGGACCTCAAGGTGTTAGGAAGAAATACCAAATGATCTGAAAAGTTTTCATAAAAGGGATTCGACAAGGATTTTTCGAAGCCAAGCTGAGGGGCATAGCGACAAACACTTTGGTTAATTGTTAGGGATCAATTTAGGGTTTCATCTGGGGTTATTGCTTTTTTTTTATATACATAATTATCTCATTAAGGTTTACTGGACCCAACAGGATATAGGCTTTTAGCTTTCATATTAGGATTGGTTCGGGGACATTACTCTTGCTTCAGGGTTAGGGTTCTATTGGATTCCGATAGAGCAATATTTAAACGACGATGGAGTACAAATATAGGGTTATCTATGCGCGTAAAAGTGCATACCTACGAATGAGGGACGAGAAATAATGGGTTTTCATAACCCTAGCTGTTATTTGATAAGGACGGTTTCGAAAGCAATGGTGTGCCGAGACCATCACGTCTGGGTTGATTTCATGCGACAAGGTAATTAACCGAGTTAATCCTACTATAAAACTATACATAACATGCTTTAATATAAATCGAGCCTTAGTTGATAATTCAAATCATTCAAAAGTTACGAAACTGGTACTGGTGGGTAGGATCTGATTTTAGGGTTTACTGGAAAGGGAATTGAGTCAACAGTGGTTATACGAGTGGGATGTGTGTGTATTAGTTAAATAAGTCACTGAAGCTAGTTCATTTAATAAAGAAAACAAAAGAACAGAACAGAGGAGCTATGGCCTGGTTTCCTGCCGTGCTCACCACTTGGCTTCTGAGCTGCTCAGAACAGAGTAAGGAGAGAAGGGCGGTCGGCGGCGCGCGCTGCTGGAGTTGGTTGGGCGGAGTCAGCGGCGCACCGGGGAGAGAAGCCGGCAGGCGGCAATGGAGTCCCAATCCGAGCAGCGGCGGCGGCAGGTGACAGGTCGCCGGCGGCGAAGGGGAAAGAAGAGGGCTTTGGGGCGGAGGGACGGCGGCGAAGAGGGTCGCGGTGGCGCTCCGGAGCGGGGTCAAAAGCGGCGGGTCGGCGCACGGGCGGACCGGAGGGGCGGAGACAGGCTCGGCAAGGGCGGCAGATGCGCGGGGAGGAGGAAAGGGATCCGGCGGCGCCTTGACATCGGCGTCACGGCGGCGATCTGTAGGGGATGGCCCCGGAGGTGGCGATGGGATTTCACCGGTGGCAGACCGGCGCGGCAGTCCAGGCGGGGAGGCGGCTCGGGAGGAAAAGGGAAACCGGCGGTGAGGCGCTCTCGGTGGCCGAGGTCCTCGGGAACCTGGCCAGCGGCGGTGGAGTGCTCCGTGGCGGCGAGAGCAGGGGCGCCATGGGGGCGTCGGCGGCAGGGGTGCCGGGGCAAGCGGCGGACCAGAGGAGGACTGCGGCGACAAGTGGAGAGGCCGTGGCGTTGAGCTGCTTGGCCGGCGGTGAGCGGCAGCTCCGGATCTGGCGGGTGGAATAGGGGCGCGGCATGGGAGTGAGGGAGACAAGCCCTGGCATCGGCAGCAGCTGGGGAGCGGGGAGGCGCGGGAGCAGGGGCTCTGGAGCGGCGAGTCGGCAAGGAGGCGGGTCGGCGGGCCGGCGCGGAGGGAGGGGTCGTGGCGGCGTTGCTCGGCCGCCTCCTGGCGGCGGCGCTTGCTGGGGCCGAGGGGAGCGGTCGGCCCTGGGGAAGGAGATGTGCTTGGCTGGTTGAATCTAGAAGCGTAGCAGCTAGGGGAGGAAGAGGAACAGCAGCAGCTGGGGGAAATTTGGGGAGAAGAAGACAGCTCGTGTTGAAGGAGCTTGGGGCTTGGCTGTAGCGGAGCTCGGAGAAGAGGGCCATGGAGGGCTCGGGTGCAAGATTGGGGAATGGGGAGTATGCTCCTGGGGAGGAGTTTGGGGTTGAGGTAGAAGAAGGGGGCTCCGCTCCTGCGCACCAGAGTGTGGAGAAGATGTGAGGGAGCTCGAAAATATCTGGAACAGCTCGGTCCGTGGTCAAAGGAGCAAGGAGAGGAGCACATGGCTGGGGTGCGTGTCGACGCTAACAATGGCAGGAATCCCGCCGGGGCTGCTGCTAAATCAGCACTGCTCACTGTGGAAAGGGAGGACGTGGAGCGGTTGTGCTGTGCACAGGTCAGGGGATGGGAAACCGAGGAGGAAGAGGACACGGAGAAGAAGCTGAGTAGGGAGGCCGGGGTCCACGTGTAGAGCTAAGCAAGGGATTTCGGTTGGTACGCATTGGGTGACCCTAGCAAAAGGGAAGGGGAAATAATAGGAAGGGCTATTTTGGACTGGGTCTCCGAGGACTCTTAGAGAGAGAAAATATACAGCGGTCGTGGCATATCATTGGAAGAATAGATCAACAACATGCTGAGGGTGTTCCACGAATATTGGAGAATTTAGGAGGGTTGGAATTTTAGAGAAACATCCTGATCTCAGGGTCAGCTTGAACGGATATTTGAATTAACTTGAATTTTCGAAGGGATGGTTCAAAAATTATTTGCTAACTAGGTTAAGAATGATGTCAGGAGAGCGGTAGAATTTACTAGGATACTAGGAAAACATTCCATCCATCTTTAACTTTAAATTTGAAATTGATTTAAATATTTTTACTACACAACTCTACATTATTTAACATTGGAGTTGTTATGGGCGTTAGGAAGTTCCCAGAATTTATTTTGAATTGTCGGGGCCGAGGGATCACCTAGTTTATTGAGCTAGAATTTTAAGTGTATATGCCCACATACACTTGGCGACAGGGTTAGGATAATGGTAAGGAGTCCGGGGAGATAAGGCTTGGGCAAGCATTGCTGGTATGCCCGTATATATGTTTGGGACTGGGGCGGTGCTATCGACGGGTTAGGGTTTTAGAAAGAATTAGTTTTAAATAGGGGAAGGGGAAATGGGGACACGGGTCTAGGGTCTCGAAGCGCGGCAGGATGACGCAAGGTACGGAAATCCTTGGGAATCTTTGCATCTCAACTCGGGGCCGTTCGACGAGAAGGTGTCGCGGTCGCAGGTGTCCTGTTGCACGGTTTTGTCACGTTAGGGTTTAAAGAGGAGGTTAGGGTTAAATAAGCAGATAGAAATCTGGAGAGTGGCACCGGGGTTCCGGAGTGTGGCAAGGTATGGGGATGCTGTGGAAACTCTCAGAACTTCCCTGCCTTGGCTTGGGTTAAGCTACCGCGGGGTGCCGCGGATGTATTGGCACATGTAGCGCAGATGCTACCTTATCCTTGCGTTAGGGTTTTGGTTTGCGTCGCTTGGCGGCTTGGCACGACTTGCGATAAAGTTTTTAATCTGGCGTATTTCAGCTTGCATTATTACCAAAAGTTTTTGTTGGCCCTATTTTTTTGGGTTTTGGAAAATCGGGGTGTGACAAAGCTCAAGATAAGCAATATGAGAAGTTATATGCTTGAAGCTTGCCATCTATTAATTGAACATGGGCAAGTGAAAATCTATTCAAGAGATTGCTCCTTATATGGGATTATGGGAGAGGTAAATGAAAGACTTCATAAAGCTATGATGATCAAGGTGATTCTAGCCTAGAGCAAATATAATGGACGTCATCAAGCTCAAGTGGAATGTGCAAGGCAAAGATATGCCTAGACTAGATTTTTCTTGTTTTACTGGTCTCAAGGAGTTTAGAGGCATATTGGATTATAGGAGAGATGGATATACTATCAACAGGGGCTATCAGATGAGTAGCTTGATCATATCGCATATTGATGCTCAAACCATTACATGTAGTCATGTTTCATTTGTGCTAGAGGTGTCATATCTTGATGTTCTAACTTGTCCGGAGATTCCAAGTTGTAAGTACTGAGAGGCTTCGGCCGTTATTCGGTTTTTGTGTGGGTTGTGCCCCAAGTGGGTGGCTTGATCAATCAAGGTCTGACTGGTCCTAGTGGTCGGCTTGACCAACCAAGGTTTAGGGACTTCGTGACTTCAATTTCTGGAGTATCCGGACTAAAGCTATAGTATCAGGGTGTTCCCAGAGTATCTGGGGGTTGCTCCGAAAAGTCTGTGCAGGAAACCTAGCTCTGGATGCTCTGCTTAGGAGGGTCAGTCTATCCGAGGGTTGGTCTGACCATCAGCATCCTAGCTAGACATTCCGGGTTTTACCCAGAATCCAGGGAGTAACAGAGAGCTTGTTTTTGCCAAGAGGTTCGTTCTAGATTCTTAGTGGGTCGCTGAGTGTGTCTGGGAAGTTTTCGTCTAGAGTATCTGGGTTGGTGTTGGAGACTCTAGAGGTGCAACGTCTCTATGTGTTCAGAGTGCCCAATGATCACTTTTTCGACCGTTGGTGTTGGGCCAGTCTGACCATTAGCCTCAATCAAAACTATCCAATGGCTAGTTTTTGAGGGTTGGCTATAAATAGCTACCTTGGATCGACTTGAGTGAGTTGTTGCTTCCTCTTGGGTCATTTGTTGACCTTCTCCACTTGCTTCCTCCCTCTCCAATCACTCTAGTGTATGTGTTGCTATTGGTGAGATTTGAGGAAAGTTTAGTGCATCAGTTGCACTTCGCGATGCATTAATTTGTGCTCTCGGTGTCGATTGGTTCGACTAAGAGTCCGAGAGTTTATTAGTCTTGAAGGCCATCATCTCTTAGACGGTTTGGTGATGATTGGTTCGGTGATCTCTTTAAGAAGCTTGTGGAAAGATCCGGGTGAATTGGGAAGTGGTTGTGGAGTTCACAATTTCCAGAGTGGAGGAAGGAGCTAGCCATAGTGACGGGGGTTCGCTCGGTGCACCCTCAAGGAGGAAAGCGCACGATTTGGTGCTAGCTTGGTTCTAGGTGACTCAGTTTTCTCAATGGAGACTAGCATATTGGTGGATATCTAAACTACGAGATCAAACATTGTTTGTACTTTTGTCTCCATTACGTTCTTGCAATTCATACTTTTGCTAGATTAGTTGTATATCTTTTTGTAGAAATTGAATTGAATTGTTCGCCTATCACCCTAGGATATCCAACCTTGACATAAACATTTGAGCACTTAGGTGAGCCTAGTATAGTTAGGATTTAAGCTTGTGAAAATTTGACTAGTTTAATTTTATATTAGGATTGAGCCAAATCAATAATTATTTTTAAAACACCTATTCATCCTTTTTATACGATATCTAGATCCTTTTAGTAGACCATGGATACCCAATCCTTCCAATCTATGCAGCCAAGCCGCCAGCGTAGGGCGTCGGTGATCCTTTAGTAGTCGCCCATGTAGAAAGCAGTGTTGATGATGCTGGGCAGCATCTTGCTGTTCGTGATGTAGCCATCAATATTGTCGGTGATACGGGAACCAGGGTCCCCTAAATCGCTGACGAAGGGCCCAACTCAAAAGGCCCAGCTCAAAGGCCCAACTCTATGCCACGTCACCAAGGGTGTGGGGGTCAAGAAGAGATGCTCGGGGGCTCCCCCCGAGCACTGTAGCCGTTCGGCCTGCCAGTGGGGCCCCGAGTTGTTCCTCAAGGGTGCTCCCCGAGCACCCAGAATGGCTTGGCCCTCGCTGCCGCGGGCAAAGGCTAAACCCGACGCCACGTCGCCAAGGACGTGGGAGTCGGGAAGTGGTGCTCAGGGTCAGACCCCCGAGCGCTGTATCTGCTCGGCCTGCCAAGGGGGTCTCCGAATCGTCCCTTAAGGGTGTTTCCCGAGCACCCAAGCAGAAGTGATCGAGGGCTCATCCCGAGCACCCGAGAACGAGTGCTCGGGGGCTCACCTCGAGCATCCAAGGCGACCTGGTCCCCGTTCGGGGCGCCGAATGCCTCGCCCGGATGATGGAGTGGCCTAGTGGGTGTGCTCGGGGGCCTCCGATCCTGGGAGCCCCGAGCACCCCTTGTGGGCCCCTCCTCGGTCAGCGTGGCCCTACAGACGCATTTCATGCGTGTGTCGGGTGCATTAAATGCCCGTCTACTTCAAGTCCTTGCAGACCAAAGACGGTGTCCTGACCGGTTCCCCATCCCCCCAAGTGATAAGCCCTGTCAGCTATCAGTCTTGGAGGGGATGGAGAGGTCTGACACCCCTTTTTTGACTTTAAGGGCGCGCCTCCGCGCGCCCATACACATGCCCTCTGCACCTGGTCCATGGGGCCCGGGTAGTTGCAGCATAGCCCATGTCAGGAGACGTCAAGTCTTCACTTCCTGACACGGCCTCATCATGATGATCCGGTTCCCAACCAAGACGTGACCGGCACTGTTCCGCTACAACGAATCTCAACCACCGGCCTGCCTTGCCCATGCCCGTTCCTTCCGCGACAAGCTTCATGGGAAGATATTTACCTTTCGGCCACTGTGGTGACCCCCTGATATATAAGGGGAGAACCGCGGCCATGCAGAGGATCGGACCCTGAGATCTTTTCTTAGGCAACACAACCTTAGACATACAAACCCTAGAGGAAGAAGAACTGGAGCACCTGTGCTGCTGGTTCACTGTAATCTCCCCACATATTCTCAAATACACTCAAAGCAGGACGTAGGGTTTTACACCTAGAAGGTGGGCTGAACCTGGGTAAATCACCGTGTCTTTCCTATTTTCATATCCTGCCAAGCTCTAGCCCCGGCATAGCTCTACAGATCTGCGCCTCCCCGGCCGAATCCCAAAGGGGGTCCTTCCGGACCACCGATACCGGCGTTTGTACGTCGACAGATATGCTTCCATCGTTGACGTGCACGGCTTCGACAAGCTGCTCCACGACTTCATGCTGATGTTGGCCCTCAACGGGGTCAACCAAGAGATGCTCGTCTTGGTGGTCGACGAGGTCAACCATGGATGAGTTCGTGTGTTCGTAACGTTGACTGTATTGGGTTATTGTGATGTGCAGTGGCCAGTGACCGTGCTATGGAATTAGCGATGAGGCCGCTAGAGCTTGCCGGCCTCAAGCTAGCGTGGCGAGTGAACATCTGCCTCCGATCTATTCGCTCACTGACAAGTGGGCTCTATGGCTATGTTAAACCTTTTGAACATTAGCTCAAGACAAATATAATAGCAAATATATATTTTTGAATATTGGACTCTTTAGCAAGTTTAATGAACTTACCGGACCCTCTAATAACCTTAATGATCATAATTTGCACTTTTCTGAATATAATGATCAAAGTGAGTAAGACAGACAAATTTAGTGACTATAAGTATATTTTAATTATTTAGTTGTGGGACACATCTTAGCTCACTTGTGATGCGGTAAATCTTAGGTTAAGTGGGTACTACACTGAATCCGGACAAATAATTTATAATATATGAAGAAGAGGAATTAAAACACATTTTCCTCCTTTCCACCTCTAAAGGACGGATGAACAGCTTCTCCTATGCTGGTTCCTAGGAGCACGAACTGAAATTCTCCTTTTCTCTTTCATGATAAGAAATAAAGTTTGGCATTATTACCAGTACACTTCTTTTAGAGTAATTCTTGCCAATACTAATATAATCTTTCATGGAGAAGAAGAGAATAAACAAATTTTCCTTTCTCCCCCTCTAACGAGGAATAACCACCATCTTCTCCTATGCCGGTACCTTCCTTTAGAAAGGTCACCTATGCTGGTACCTGGGAATATGAATTGAAATCGCCATTTTTTTAGAAGGATTTTTTCCCTTTTGATGATGAGATGTTGAGAACTATGGTACACATAGACGCATAGTACGGTTTGGTGGGTGCTGTTAGTTAACCTGGACCAGAAAAAAGGAGAGACAACGAACCTTGGGCCGGGCCAAGCGCCTCCTTTTTCTTTTCCAGTTCTTTTATTACTTCAAGAATTATCCGGGGCTCTAGATAACCCGAGTTGGAAGCCGACTCATTACACATCAAACAACGTTCTTTTAAGAACATAGGCATCAAACTTTAATTGACAATGTCCTTAGGAAGCTTTAATAAGCCTTTAATTAATTAATAACGTCTTTGAAACAAAGTGACCGCCTCCTTTTCTTTCCTCCCTTGGCATCATCCTGGTCTGTCCATAACGAGCAGTAAAAAGCCGCACGCCTGATACACCAACCGCCTATGATTAATTGGCCCCATGAAAGACTCATCACCATCAGCTTTGCATCATGCTGCCTCTCTTTTGTTGCTAAATAATAATATACCAATAATTTAATCACCATTATAAAGGCTTTTGCTAGGACAAGGTTACCTCCCAAGACTTGGCATCTACTGGTACCAGCAATCTTTTCTTTTCCCTTGTACTCCTCTCCATCCAGTAGCATTTATGAAGCTAGATACTAGACGATACAAATTGTTACTTGTGCAATGACTTTGAAAGAAGCAAATTCCTTGGTGCAACTGATCTGCAAGATTCTCAATCAGATGGAGTGCTCAACTGAACTGAATGGAACAAGAGAAGGCCAGCTGATGGAAGAGTACTCAAAGTTTCCGAGTTCAACTATTATTTTGTTTGAAGCTCACAGCAAGCAAGGTTCTCCACATCGATAGCTTCTCTCACAAAGCCTGATGATTGGTGCAGAACTCGTTAAAATTATTATGTGATTAAATGAACTAATCAATAATATGCTTGTGATTAGGGAGCTTAAACAAAAGATGGTTGAATCCCAAGTCAAGAAAGCGCTGTATAAAGGACAGCGCTGCACTAATTAAGATCAAAAATTAATTAGAGTTAACCTGTCTTCTAACACTCAATTACTTAAGACCAATCTAGAGAGTATTTCTCACTAGCTTAAAATACTAATCACGTCATGGTGTGAATCTTCGGAGTCAAGATCGATTACAGAGATGGCATCACCAAACACATCTCAACTTACTAAATTCCGCTCTAATTATATTCGTGTTCATGAGATTGGATTAAGATCTGTCATTAGCATGATTAATTAGCACTTATAGAACTGAGTTGCACCCTTAGGAGGAACTCCGATCACTTTCAGTCAGAATGCAGTCACCGTCGTCAGGAATCAGAATCCAGCACGCGAAGGTTCAGAATTGAATGATCGTGCAGTGCAAATCGTGCTGCTGCACTCTTTCACCACCGAATTTCTATCCCTTCCTCAGCCGGTCCAGTCCCTTTCACGGATTCAGTCGGTCAACCGATGGCTCCGCGTCGCGAGCGATGGCGGCGACGAGGCGCATTTGCGCCGTGCGAGGGATGGCGGCACGGCGCCCGGCCGTTGAGCACACCGCTGGCGAGTGCCACACGAACGGGGAAGTGAGTGCTGCACCCACGAACTACTATTACGTTTTCTTTTTCTCTGCGTCAGTTCCATACGATCACATCGGGAAAAAAGATAGCATATCTTGACAGCGTGCATGCCTCCGCTCGGTGCTACGACTTGACCTGAAAGCACCCGTGAAAATGACACATTTGACCCCGCGACCGGGTCGATACCAAAAATAATCCTCCTCACGATGCAATGGTAAAAGTGATACCACGATAGGCTGGACAGGTGACACGTGTCACATGACGCGCCTGGCAACCGCAACAAGTCCATGATAGGCTGGACAGTTGATACGTGTCACCTACCACGCCTGGTGACCGTGACAGGTGACATGTCGCGTCTGGCGGCCGTGACAGGTCGCCTGGCGAGAGATAGCTCGGCTCATGTCGCGGTCGTCAAGCGCGATAAGTAACACGTGTCAACTGTCCAGCCTATCGTGATGTTACTTTTACCATTGCGTCGTGAGAGGGGTTATTTTTGGCATTGACCCTGGTCGCGAGGTCAAATGTACCATTTTCTCTTACGCACAGTGCGTAACGAACCGATGAGTAGATTAACGAAGCGACAACGGACGGAACGGAGATTAGTACTGTAAAGGCAGGCAGGGAGGCGCAATGAGATTATGAGAGGGCGCTATCGTGGGAGGAAAGCAAAGCCAGGGCACACCGAGCACGATACGTTCGTGCTAAGCTAGCTATAGCCAACGGCCGGCGCACTGTGCAAAACTGCAAATCATTGCAGCAGTCATCGATGAACATGCATGCCACCCATCCACACGATACGGGACTCGGCTGTCTGAAATTGTTGCTTTTCTGAATGATCTTAAGAAGATTCTTGGCTAGTTTTCTAGGGCCTCTCATGGAACTCAATATGTATATAACGTATCCGGCAGGGCAGGCTGCCACCACTGCGCCCTGCGAGTGCCCTCCACTCGTAGCATCCAGCCAATCACTCACTCTCACACCCAGTGTGCTCTGCTCTGCTGTATATATAAGAGGAACAAGCTCTGAGCTGAGCTGAAACATTTCAGCTGTACCTGAATATCTGACACGATGCTTCAGGCTCTGCCTCTGCTGGGCGTAACCTTCTTGGTGACGTGTGTGGCGGTTGTGTCGGCGGCCGCGGGAGACGACCGGCGGCCGTACATCATCCACATGGACGTGTCGGCGATGCCGGCGCCGTTCACGACGCACGAGGGGTGGTACCTGTCAGTGCTGTCGTCGCTGACGGCCGCGGCGTCGAGAGAGGCCGCGCCGGAGCACCTGTACACGTACGCGCACGTCATGCACGGGTTCAGCGCGGTGCTCACCGCGCGGCAGCTCGGGGAGCTCCAGGGGATGGAGGCGCACGTGGCCGCGTTCCCGGAGACGTACGCGCGGCTCCACACCACGCGCACGCCGGAGTTCCTTGGGCTCAGCGCCGGCACCGGCGCCGGCGTATGGCCGGCGTCGAGGTACGGCGAGGACGTGATCGTCGGGATCGTCGACACGGGTGTGTGGCCCGAGAGCGAGAGCTTCAGAGACGCCGGCATCACGAAGCCCGTGCCGGCGAGGTGGAAGGGCGCGTGCGAGGCCGGCGCCGCCTTCAACGCCTCGATGTGCAACGGGAAGCTCATCGGCGCGCGGTCCTTCAGCAAGGGCCTGAAGCAGCGCGGTCGCACCATCTCGTCGGACGACTACGACTCGCCGAGGGACTACTACGGCCACGGCTCGCACACGTCGTCCACGGCGGCCGGCGCCACCGTCAAGGGCGCGAGCTACTTCGGCTACGCCAACGGCACGGCCACCGGCATCGCGCCGATGGCCAGGGTGGCCATGTATAAGGCCGTGTTCTCGGGCGACACCCTGGAGTCCGCGTCTAGCGACGTGCTGGCCGCCATGGACCGAGCCATCGCCGACGGCGTCGACGTGATGTCGCTCTCGCTGGGCTTCCCGGAGACCTCCTACGACACCAACGTGATCGCCATCGGGGCCTTCGCCGCCATGCAGAAGGGCATCTTCGTGACGTGCTCGGCCGGGAACGACGGCTCCGACGGGTACACGATCATGAACGGCGCGCCCTGGATCACGACCGTCGGCGCGGCGAGCATCGACAGGGACTTCACCGCGACCGTCACGCTCGGCGGCGGCAGCGGCGCGAGGAGCATCCGGGGCAAGTCGGTGTACCCGGAGGGCGCGGCGATCGCCGGCGCCAACCTCTACTACGGCCACGGCAACAAGAGCAAGCAGCGGTGCAAGTACTCCAGCCTCAGCCGCAAGGAGGTGCGCGGGAAGTACGTCTTCTGCGCCGCCGGCGAGAGCATCAGGCAGCAGATGGACGAGGTGCAGCGCAACGGCGGCCGCGGGCTGATCGTCGCGAGTAACATGAAGGAGTCCCTGCAGCCGACGGACTACCTCATGCCGCTGGTGCTGGTCGCCCTTGTCGACGGCGCCGCCATCCAGAAGTACGTGGCAGCGACAAGGGCGCCCAAGGTGAGCATCCGGTTCGTCGCGACGGAGCTCGGCGTCAAGCCGGCGCCGACCGTGGCCTACTTCTCCGCGCGCGGGCCGAGCCAGATGAGCCCGGCGATCCTGAAGCCGGACATCGTCGCGCCCGGAGTGGACATCCTCGCGGCTTGGGTGCCCAACAAGGAGGTCATGGAGATCGGCAGGCAGAAGCTCTACTCCAAGTACATGCTCGCCTCCGGCACGTCCATGTCGTCACCGCACGTCGCCGGCGTGGTCGCGCTACTGAGGTCGGCGCACCCGGACTGGAGCCCCGCCGCCATCCGTTCCGCCATGATGACGACGGCGTACGTGAAGGACAACGCCGACAACTTCCTCGTCAGCATGCCGAGTGGATTGCCGGGGACGCCTCTCGACTACGGCAGCGGCCACGTCAGCCCCAACCAGGCCACGGACCCCGGCCTCGTGTACGACGTGGCGGCCGACGACTACGTCAGCTTCCTCTGCGGCCTCCGCTACAGTAGCCGCCAGATAGCGGCCGTCACCGGCCGGCGGAACGCCACATGCGCCGCCGGTGCAAGCCTTGACCTGAACTACCCGTCGTTCATGGTGATCCTCAACAACACCAAGTCGGCCACCCGGACGTTCAAGAGGGTCCTGACCAATGTCGCCGGCTCGTCGGCCAAGTACAGCGTGTCGGTGACTGCACCGGCGGGGATGAAGGTGACGGTGACGCCACCGGCGCTGTCTTTTGGCGGCAAAGGCAGCAAGCAGGAGTTCAGTGTCACTGTGCAGGTCAGCCAGGTGAAGAGAGCAGGAGATGACTACAAATACATTGGGAATTATGGGTTCTTGAGCTGGAATGAGGCTGGAGGCAAGCATGTTGTCAGGAGTCCAATAGTCTCAGCATTTGCCCATCGATGAGAAGGAATGTTAGCATAGCAGGAACAAAAATAAAATCATGACAATAGGAAAACAATAAACTATATATAATCTTGAACAGAAGCAGAAATAATACATAGACTGAATGGGGTCAAGCTTATTTATAGTCTCTTTATACTTTTATTTTAGATAGAAGAAACATTTCTTCTATCTAAAATAAGAGAATGTACTAGCATAATACCCGTGCGTTGCTACGAATTAAAGAAAATCTACTATGTATTTAAAAAGATTGTATTACTATTTATGCTATATTAGATTATTCACACCCACTCTCATCTTAACCATTTCTGTCGTCAAAGATAGACGGATCACCGCCACTAATTGACATCTTTATAGGAGTAAATATTATAAATTTCTCATTATTTTTCTCAACATATCAGTCTGCTTAATATGAACATACAAAATATGTAAATAGATGTAATAGGGGGTGAAATTATAAGCATTATTACATGGCTTGTTTGGGAAACTCAAGTGGCTGGTATGTTCTCTATCAAGATCAGTTATCAATGTACCACCATAGATACAAAGGTTATTGGTGCATAAGAGAAATAATGGAGTTGATTGACTGCCTTTCCAGATGTATATTGATATTTACATGAGGGATACAAATGAAATTTCAGATAGGCTCATGTTTTTGTACAGTAAAGATGATCCATGCCATAAATTCGAAAAAGGAGTAACCACCTGATGCACCACCTGCAGCTAATCAGCTTCACTCCTGTACCGTCGAAACTACGAGTAGTGTTACATCACTTTACAATGTAAAGCCAAGACAACTTTAGAGCTCCAAAATGAATATTGTTGGAGAAAAAAGTTCTCAATAGTTTCACATATACAGACTTCAGCAAAATACTCTCTACTGTGCCCCCATCACCATTTGGATCTGAAAAATGATGTAAGATGGGCACCTGGCAGGTGATCGCCAGAATCTCGATCCCCATCGTGTGGCATGTGATGTGGGTTCAGCTGCACCTAGGTCTAGCTGAACATTTTCGGTGACAACCAGAGTTCCAAGCATACATATTGTGATATGTCCTTCTCAACAGGCTGCTCTGCGTAATTCAAACTCCGAAACCACAGGGTAAATACATGTAGCCAGTAGCCAACAGCAGGAACAGCTGCAATGGGGTACCATGAGCAATCAATTCAATTGGACATTAAGCCATTCAATCTCCATGGAATCCAAATCTATGTGTCCCGTCCTTGGCTCCACTCAGCCCGCTCTTCTTACTATGCACTAGTGCTCAGCATGAGAAGATTGAACATCCATGGCACCACTTGCCGCTAGTGCCTGCCACAGTACTCACCAACATTCCTACGCATAATCTAAAATCTTATTCCTCGTCAATTGTCATCTTCTAATTAGGTTGAAACTTCTTTCAGCCAAATAAGACCTGAAAATGATCATGTACATTGTGCTGAAGCCCTTTATCATCCATGATTTGGTACTTCTTGATGCGGTCATCTTGGACCACTGTTGCCAGAGAGACGTGCATGAATACTTATGCTTATCATGCATAGATGATTTACATGACTGGGAACTTGTCGCTTCCAGCATCCTATCACATTGTTTCAGGGCTCCTAATGTAATATCCACTATCCAATTCTAATCATTGCAAAACCATGAACTTCGTCAAACTCAATAGCAACACAGGAGCAGCGAATCACCAAATTATGGTGATATGCTGTCAAACCCCATATGTGAAGACGATATCAAGCAACTGATGCCCCACTCTGCAACTAAAAGATAATTGAAGCCGTGTCCATGAAGGGCCTTAAGCACCAATACCTCGGTATAAATAATGATCTGAATTACCTTTTGTGATCATTCTCGACCAAATTATTCTGCAATACTTCATGGGATCTTGCAAACACACTTTATTCTATCTCCAATTATAATGTTCCGCTGACCACCCTAACAGGGACGAAGAGAACGGCTATACCTCCTGTGATGTTTCTGGTGACCAAAAAAGGTAGTTCTGAGCAATAGTGCAGATCTACGAGGAAAAGGAAAGCTGGACTTAACAAAAACTAAATTGGTTATTTTGGGTTCCTGTGGTAGTGAGATGACCTCTGACCTCCTTTTCTTTTTCTTTGAGGGAAGTTACTCTCCTTTTCTGAACATATATGACCCTTTCTCCCTTCCTCCACCATATTTTAGCCAGCTGACTGTAGATATATATCACAGATTAAAGACAATAGAAATATAAACACAAGGTTTAATAATACATACCTTGAAGAGGTACTGGAGAAGAATTAGCTCAGTCCTAGAGCCTAGCAGTAACAAAAACTTGTACTCACATAGCATAGACATACTATTTGAGAAGAAAAACTTCCAACTGGTTAGCTGCTTCTGCATATAGGTATGATAATAATAAGAATCATGGAAACTAAAATAACGGAAGATTTATACCAGCTTTTAAAAAATAGCATTAAGAATGACATAGATAAGGGGTACAAAAGAGGAGCAAAAGCACAAAGATGAGAGGCACCATAGTTAAATACAAGGAAAATATCGATTTGACTATTGAACAAGAACTTTTTATGGGCCTCAAATATGCCACCATGTTTCGCAGCAACGACAAGAATCATGATTCATACATTACAACCTTTGAAGTATAAAAAAGGTTTGACAATCTGGTTTCTCAGAAGTACATCAATATTTACATTGCAGTTTCATAGACAAAGGGACTCGTACTTCTAGACAAGAAACTCATGTTGTAACTCCAACTTTACCTTCGGTACTCTTGGACTCTTTGCTTCTTTGCAATATCCGGTATTGACAAATCAGGTATATAGTAATATGAATTTGGACCAAACAACACTACCGAGTTTTCTAGCCGAATTGATCATTGCTGCAAGATAGATTTCTCAATGGCCCTCACATAAACAGCTTTCGGCAGAGTTCCAGTAATGCTATGTACTTTCTCTCCATCCTTGAATAGTAAAACAGTCGGAACCCTCTCAATATTGTAAGATGTTGCAGTTTGTGGGTAATCATCAGCGTCAAGCTTATAGCATTTTATCCTTCCGGCATATTCTTGCGCAATCTCATCAATAATTCGGTGGACCATTTTGCAAGGACCACACCATGAGGCCCAAAACTCAACAAGCACAGGTACATCACTGCAGATAACATATTCATTCCACGAACATGCAGTGATTGCTTCAGCTGTACAAATGGACAGGACACTGCTGTTAGATAAATACAACAGCAGTTGCTATCTTCATGTAATAGAGTTAGGAAAATTGAACTTCTCAAAGAAGTACAGGCTAGCTACTAGTCTTCACTGAGGTGAATCACAAAGATGAACTAAATTAATAGGACCATCTTCCAAAATGTAGAAGATGAATGAAACAATGTCTAAGATCTTCTCTATAGTGCAGCCTGTAGGAAGAACAGGGGCTGACACCATATTACCAAAAGAGTGAGCAAGTGAGCAGTAGAACTAGCTAAAATATGTAGGGCAACCAATTAAGAAAATAGGCCAGACATGCAAGGCCTAATAATTTTCACTAGGTTTATCCATGCAACAAGCAAGCTAAGAATCGAAGTTTGAGTTGTATCAGCAATAGTGTCCTTGCCCATAAGACTCTAATTCTAGGTTCCTCCTAATTTTTCTATTATCAGCATGTTTTCTTTTTTTCTTTTAATTTTGGATTTTAAAGCATATACGTGAAACACAATCTACACATGTGGAAGGGGTGGGCAATTAGCTAGAGCAGCAGGTGCTGTAGCGAAACTGATTGCAAAAGAGGGTAAACCAGCCACTTTAAGATTACCATCTGGGGAGGTCCATTTAGTATCCCAAAACTGCTTAGCAACAGTCGAACAAGTGGGTAATGTTGGGCTGAACCAAAATGTTTGGGTAGAGCTGGATCTAGGTAAAGACCAATTAGTGAGCGACTGGGTCGATACAACTAAAGAAAACTGCTTACTTCTCCCATGATATGGGGCAAAAATTTAGGAATCTGCTTATTTCAATTATCTCAATTCCTCGGCGATCGCGCCAAAAACTCGAGTCCTTTTGGGTTTTCCTGCACATTAAGTAGTAACTAAGTCGCACACATGTAGGAACATCCTACTGCCCATAACACTTCAATTCCAGAGCTTCAACAGTAACATCTTTAGAATACTCAACCAGTTCCAGGATGAACTCCAATTCGCCAATAAGGAAGATTTTGAACATGTGAAAAGGCCTGAGGTTCAACTTCGTAATATATTCAAGTGGTCTAAACTTGAATTCAAAATATCATCTCTTTTGGCCCATTCATTCATTTCATTCCATTCACTATGTTACATTCAAGCTTCTAACGAACTTCCTTCCACAACTACTAGGATAAACCATTACAGTACTAAACACCTACAGCTACAAGCAGGTGGTAGTAAGGGAAAATACCAAAGTGAGCACGGGTGCGTGTGCCGTGTCTCGAAAAAAAGCACTTGCACACTCCTAAAAGTAGTGAAATTTTTTCACAAATGTATATTGTAGAAAAATATGAGTATTAGGAAAAATTTATGTCAAAATATACTCATCTGTGAGCTGTACAAAAATGACAAATATGTACAAACATAGTTGCTATATTAGTCTTTCATCTCTTGTCTTTTTTGTACAAATAACAATGATGCATAATTTGGCACAAATTTTTGTCAGTGCACATATTTTAGCACAATGTACAGTCATAAAAAAAATTCACAATTTTTAGAAGCAAGTGCATTTTGGAAGCTAATGGTGGCGCGTGCCAAAAATCCTCGCTCGGTAGTAAGCTAGTACAAAGTAATGGCCAATAGGCCCAATAGCAACTACACTAGACACTTCAGACAAGCTATCGACATAGCACAATACAACGAGCAGTCATACAAGAAATGAAGACATGGTGTCCAAGAAACACGGAAATGGAAGTATATCTCAGCGGCAAATCGAACGAGCGGTTAGCGAGCGGGAGAATTGAAGCTTAACGGGGATCAGCTCAGCGAGGCGGCCCTTACCGCCGGTAGAATAGGCACAGCTCATCCTCACTGCCGCCGGGCGAGGCGTCGGCCGCCGGATCCGGGACGCAGCGTCCGGCCGGTGGGCCCAGGAGGAGGAGCCGGAGCCGTACCCGACCCTTTGGCGGCTGGACGCCGCGGAGGAGAAGGGAGCCGGCAGCGCCGCGGCGCAGCAGAGGTGGCGCGGAGGCGCGGGGCGGGCGGTGACGGGGGCCATGGTTGGTTCGGGGAGTTTGGAGTTTGGAGGAGTCGTGGCCGAGAGAGAATGGGGTAGGTGGAAAATTTGCGAGACAACCGCACACGGTCTTTGCTTATGACAGGCTGGGGCCGGCACGCTGCCCGAGGACCAAAGCCAAAGCCGTAAGAGGCGACGTATCAGCTGGAGTTGGGCAAGTGTGGCGACGGTCCTCCGGTCGCGTTAGGACGGTGTGGACGTCACTTTTAGGACATTAGCTAAAATACTCATCCGTTGTCATAGATAAATAAATTAGATTATTAAATAGGGAGAATATTATAGCTGTGCCACTAGTCGTCTCCTAAATTCGTAGTCTACCACTGAATTTGTCGAAATTATGGCTGTGCCACCAACTCGTGCGAAGAAATTAGACAGAAGCTCCTGCCCGACGTTAGCGCAAGTTGCCGTCAGCTCTTCACCTCGTTGCCGTCTCCTTTGACCCATTTCTTCCTCTGTGGGACCCACCACTTTGCCACGTCGTCAGCAACGAAGAGGAGACTCGTTTGACCTTCGATCCGCTGTGGGGCCCACCTTTTGGTCACGTCGTCAACAATGAATACGCGGCGCTGCAGCAGTGCTCGATAGTGGCCCTCGTTTGCCGACTGCTCCTCCGCCGCCGCCGCCCCACCGCTGCCGTGCCGCTGCCGTGCCCTCCCTCCTGGAAGCTTACTCCTACGCTATCGTGCTCTCCCTCCTGGAAGCGCACCCCTCCGCTCCGCGCGTCCCCACCACGGCCTCCATCCGCTCCTCGATCTGGATGGATGCCGCACTAGTCGAGAACGGCGGCGGCAGCGGACAGGCAGAGAACCCCGGCGCCCAAGCGTTGCAACTCTGGAGCCCGGTGAATGCGCCGTTTGTCCCAGAAGGGTGAGACATCCACCATTCCCTTGAGCTTGTTTTGCGATTCGAAATGCGTGGTCATTCTCTGCTGCTTCGCGTAGGACGTGTACTGCCTCCAGTTTTCTGCTGAAGATCCGGCATGGGTGTCGCACTGAACGCATGGCCGATGGTAGCATCACAGTTAGCGCCGGGTTTGCCTATCGATTGACTGTAGACGCTGCTGAACTAACTCTGAAGGACCTACTCATGAAATTTGAGAAGTACCCATGTCATCAAACCGAGTCTTACCTGCCGAGGTACTATGACAGCATTTTGGGGAAATTCATAGATGTAGAGAATGATGAGTCTTTGGCCACGATGTGGGGTAAACACATGGGTACAAGGATTGTGTTGATGTCGGTTTATATTGTCAACAAGGAGACTGGGGAAGAGACTGTCTGTAATGATTTCAGTGCATCAACTGCTCAATCAACTCAACCTAGCTCTACTCAGCTTCTCAGTGAGTATGATGGAGAGACAGGAAGCGAGCAGGAAAAGGATATAGAAGAGGGGTCAGAGGATGATTTTGCTGCTAATGATGATGACGATGAGAAAACGTATCCAGATGTGGCAGCAGATCCTGAGAGGGTTTCAATCAGGGAATATTTGATTGATCCTAACTTTGAGCCTGACTATGGGACTGATGAGGATGAGGAGGCTGAGAATGAGGAAATAGGTTGCCTATCTGATGGTGAAGAAGAGGATAGGCCAGTGATCCACTTTGACAAGGAGAACCCTACAATTGATGAGGGGACTGTCTTTGAGAGTGTGGAGGATTGCAGATTTGCACTTGCAACTTTTGCAATAAAACGTGGGTTTGAGTATTGCACTAAAAAGAGTGACCAAACCAGACTTAGGGTGTATTGTAGGGATAATAAAATATGTAAATGGCGAATGCATGCATCCCTAATGAAAGGTGGCTACCCATTTCAGGTAGTCTTTTCATATTCCCTTTATCTTTTCCATGTTGTTCTCCCTATATTAATCCCCATTAATTTTCTGTCCATTGCAGATCAAGGTTAACACCCAGAAACACAACTGCCCTACTATGGAGTTAAGCGATAAAATTAGACCTGCTTCGACCAAGTGGATTGCTGCTACCATACTCCCCTGGCTGAGGGAGAGTCCAAACACAGGACCAGCAGAATTGAGGAAGAAACTTAAGGAAAAGTTCGATGTAGTAATTCCTTACCATAGAGTGTTCGACGGGAAGGAGATGGCTTTGGACCTGATTCAAGGCAAGTGGACCGAGAGTTTTCATATGCTATACAGTTTCAAGGCAGAGGTAGAGAGGACATCACCTAGCAGTGTTGTTGACATTGACTGGGAGTTTGTGCAAGGAAGAACTAAAACTTCTAGAGGGAAGAGGTACAAGCTGAGAGATAAGAGATGTTTCAGAAAATGTTTTGTCTGCCTTAAGGCATGCTGGAAGGGTTTTCTAGAAGGCTGCAGGCCATACTTGTCAGTAGACTCCACTTCATTGACAGGCAAGTTCAGAGGGCAGCTAGCTACAGCTAGTGCTATAGATGGCCATAATTGGCTCTTCCCTGTAGCTTATGCCATTCTTGAGGTTGAAAGTACTGAAAGCTGGACATGGTTCATGGAGAGGCTGCGTGGAGTAATAGGTCATCCTGTAGGTTTGGTGATACACACTGATGCATGCAAGGGGCTAGAGAGTGCTGTTGAGGCTGTATTTCCTGGGGTTGAGCATAGAGAATGCATGGGGCACCTTGCTGTGAACTTCATGAAGAAGTTCAAAGGCAAGATCTTTCAAGACAACTTGTGGCCAGCAGCACACACATACACCCCCAGCAGGCATGCTGTTTACATGCAGAACCTATTCACACAGCCCAAGGTGAGAGAATACCTTGAAGAACATCACAGGAAACTATGGGCTAGAAGCATGTTTGGTGAGGTAAGCAAGGTGGACTATGTAAACAACAATTTGGCTAAGTGTTTTAATTCTAAGATTAGGACAATTAAAGCACTTGCAATTGTGCTTTTGCTAGATGCCATCAGACAACGCATAATGGAGAAGATAGATTTTAGGCAAAGAGTTTCAGCAAGGAAATTTGAAGGCCATGTAATACTGCCAAGTGTTATTCTCAGACTGAATGCAACGACAAGGGGTATGAGAGGATTAAAGATGAGGATGATTAGGAGTGGAAATTCACAAGCTGAGGTTTATGCAACGGACAAGCATGGAACTGAAAGGCGGTATCCCGTGGACATTGCAAATAGGACTTGTGCGTGTAGGAAGTGGCAGGTTACTGGTCTGCCATGTCACCATGCTCTCCACTTCATCTTAAGGTTGAGAGGTGAAGGTGCTGAAATTTGGAACTTCGTGGATGAGTGCTATTCTGTGGCCAAGTTCAATGCAACATATGCAGAAAATGTTCCACCAATGATAGGCCAAAATCAGTGGAAAGTTGTAGATCTAGGCTTCAAACTTGAACCTCCAGTACTTAGGAGGCCACCTGGAAGGCATAGGAAGCAAAGGATCAAGGGCTCACATGAAAAAGGTTCAAGGTTAGGAGCAAGAAAAAATAAATGCAAACGTTATGGACGACTTGGCCATATCAAGCGCTTATGCAAAAACCCTGTTCCACATGATTTAGAAGATGTTCCAGTTCTAGTTGAGGAAGTGGCTGCAGATGCTCAAGATGCTGGAGTTGCTGAAGCTGAAGATGCTCAACATGCTGAAGCTGGAGATGCTCAAGTTGCTGCAGATGCTCAAGATGCTGGAGATGCCCATGTTGCTCAAGTTGCTGAAGATGAAGATGCTGGAGATGCTCATGTTGCTGATGCTGGAGATGCTCCTGATGCTCAAGTTGCTGATGCTGGAGATGCTCCTGATGCTCAAGTTGCTGAAGCTCAAGATGCTGGAGATGCTCATGTTTCTGAAGCTGAAGATGCTGGACATGCTCCTGTTCTGATTGAGGAGGAAGGGAGGAAAAACAGAGGCAGCAAGAGAAGGAAGAAATCCTTGCCAGTTTCATCGTTGTATGCTTCTGCAGAACAAAGGTAGCAACCAACTTCATAACTTGATAGGGGAGATCTATTTCACATGTAGCAACCAACTTGACCCTTTGTTTTCTACAGTACAACCCTGAAGATAACAGGCTCCAAGAAGAAAGGCTCCAAGAAGAAAGCCTACAATAACGAGTGGAATAAGTGGCTCCAAAATCTTTAGTTGTGGACATGATGGACCTCATGTTTTTTTCTGAACTATGGCAATGTAATAATTTTCTGAACTATGGCAATGTAATAAGGGGATTTTCTAAACTATGGCAATGTAATAAGGGGATTTTCTAAACTATGGCAATGTAATATTTTTCTGAACAATGTTTGTGCTCTGCATTTATGTACTGCAATTTGAAATTTATGTTTTTGAACTACTGGAATTTTTTAAGATTTTATGAAAAAGTTTGATTTTTTTGGTCAAATTTTGGCCTAGATTAACAAAATCTACGCAAAGTTCAAAACTACTGGGCCAAATAAGCTGAAACTTCCCCACTTTGTGCAATACGTGTATGTAGAATTACTGGAATTTTTTAAATTTTTTAAAAAAACTTGATTTTTTGGTCAAATTTAGAAAATGGTGCCATGGGTTTGGCCAAATGGGTCCATTTCTAAACAAGTGATTTTTCCAACTTTTGAGAAATAATGTGAGATTTTTATGACAAGCTTATGTACCAATATTAGGACTCCTTGCCAATTTTTAGTATTTTTTGACAACATTTACATATTTTTTCATTTTTTTCTCTAAAATAGTTGGAGAAAATGATAAATAAAGATTATTGCATAACAAGTGGTAATGTTAATTCACATTTGTTATTATAAATGTTAAAGGAAGGTGTAGTTAATTTTTTAAGTGCAAAAGATTACAAATGATCACTAAAAATGGATTGTGTAGTACAAACTTGAAGATTCGCATGGAATGTTATAAAACTTCATCGGAGATAGTCCATTTTGTGAACAACCTATTATTTCAATTTCGTGTATTGTTCTCAAATTTTTATCACAAGATAATGTACCAATATAAGGGCTCCATGCCAATTTTTAGTATTTTTTGACATCATTTACATATTTTTTTCATTTTATCTAAAAACATGCAAAAACTCCTTTTGAATTTACCATATCAAACAGTTGAATATTTCATCCATTTTGTGCACATGAGCTACAATTGTATATATTTCCTTGAATATATTTTTTCTTCCTTTTTTTAGAGCTCATTCATATACCTATAGTTCAAAATGGAATCACTTTCAATAAGTGCGCGGAAATTCATTTTATGTATAATAAATAATAAAAATATCTGCAAATTAGTGAAACTTGTACACAACAACGTATATGTAGTTACAATACTACAAAAAAATTAGATGCAAAAAATCCACCGAATAACTTCATATAACAGACATGTTGGATTTGGGTGAATGACATGTGGGCCCTCCTTCCTTCGGCCCCACATGTCATTGACTTCAAAGCCACCAACTCCACCAGACTCAGCCCATTTCGTCCCCTTTGCAACCCAGTTGGGTGAATTACATGTGGGCCCTCCTTCCTACGGCCCCACATGTCATTCACCCAAATCCAACCAACTCCACCAGACAGCCCATTTCGTCCCCTTTGCAACTCAGTTGGGTGAATTACATGTGGGCCCTCCTTCCTATGGCCCCACATGTCATTCACCCAAATCCAACCAACTCCACCAGACAGCCCATTTCGTCCCCTTTGCAAACCAGTTGGGTCAATGACATGGGGGCCCTCCTTCCTTCGGCCCCACATGTCATTCATTGCCCCGTCCTCTCTTGCAAATCCCCATCTCCACTGCGTCTTCTTCTCCATTCCCCCTCCCCTTCCCCATTTCGTTCAAACTCCAAATCCCCTTCTTCTCCACCGCGTCTTCTCCTCCAAATCCCCTTCTTCTCTACCGCGTCTTCTTCTCCAAATCCGTCTTCTTCTCCAAATCCCCATCACCACCGCGTCTTCTTCTCCAAATCCCCATCTCCACCGCGTCTTCTTCTCCATTCCTCCTCCCGGTCCATGCGCCCGCGAGCTCCATATGCACGTCTGGACCCATAGCAGCTCTTCTCTTCCGCGCTCGTCCCGGTCTTCTATTCCGCCATCGTCGCCGTCAATGTCCGGCGAGGGTGGGGACTCGATAATGTCATGGCCCCGGGAGCTTCGAGCTTCGAGCTTCACCAACGACAGTGTAAGTTTTCTCTTCTCTCCTTCTTCTCTTTTTCTCTGTTCAAAATTTCTTGTTCTATGTTCTGATTTCTTCTTCTATTTTTCTGCTTTTTGCATTGAATGTAACAGATTGTGGACGCTTATTATGCCTACCTAGATTATCTGTTGTACGATGACAAGTCTGCTGAATGGGATGCAGAGAGATTGGCGCTGAACGATTCGCAGCATATGCTTCAGTTAGAGCTTGCTGCTCAAGACCATATACTGTCAGAATTAGAGTTGCAGTTGCTGGACGAGAAGAAGATGACAAAGCAAGTAAAGACAGAGAAGATTAAGTTGGAGATGGACCTAGCTTATCAAGACCAAGTAATTGAAGAGCTAGACTTAAAGTTCGAGGAAGAGAAGAAGATGACAAAGCAACTGAAGGTAGAGAAGATTAAGCTGGAGATGGACCTAGCTTATCATGGTCAAGTAATTGAAGAGCTAGAGGTCAAGATAGAAGAAGAGAAGAAAATGAATGCTGACATGAGAATTCAGTTGGAAGAGAAGAGCGCATTTGCATTGGCTGCTACTTGTGTTGCTATCACTTTATTTGTTGTTTTAGTTGCTGTTTATGCTAAGTTATGATCACTAATTGATCCAGCAATGTGTTGAGTAGTGCTATATTTTGGTCTGTTGAACATTTATGTCCCTTTAAGTAGTGACTGTTAAGTAGTGACTGACTGAGCGAGTGATGTTATTCAGTGGCAGCCTCCAAATTTCAGAGATGACTAGTGGCACAGCCATAATACTTCTAGTTCCTTTGCTGAAAGATTACATCTTCTCGTGTGGCTGTTAGTGTGTGGTGAAAGATCAGGGGCCCTCTCACGCCTCAAATTTCTAGTTAAACCGTATCAGTGGTTCAAGCTGTATGCTAGTCTTTCATTTATTCGGTTGTGAAACTAAGAGATAAAAATTTGTTAATTTGGCTGAAAGCTATCCCTAAACTAACCAAAGTGGATGAAGCCACGGTATTTGGTGCAAATATGAGTAGATTAATAGATGAAGCATTGAGACCATATCAATCCTCTTAACCGCCACTGTTTACAGTGAGTTACTTCGAGCGCTGGTTTCACAAATGCAAGTCAACAAGGTAAACACACTGCAAACAAGCTAAAAATCAAATTTTTTGTAAAGCCTTCCAAGTACGCAGTTCATTGCAGAGCATCATTGCAGTACATTGCAGAGCATCATTACAAGACAAAAGGGATGTCCGCATACGACATTCAGTACTTAGGGCCCCTAGTACTTAAACTAACACCACATTGCCTACTAGACGTGGGGGCCGCGCGCGTCTACCTCCTCCTCAGCGTGGCGGGTGGCCTCCACCTCGGCTTCGATGACGGCGAGGTGATCCCGGCCGCGTTGGCTGTGGGAGAAGGCTACGGCCACGCCATCGTGGTCTAGCGCAGCGTCGGCTTCGACACCGGTGGCCCATTCGACGAGGGTGACGTACCGGCGGGCGGCGTCCAGGTGTGCAGACCCGACGGCCACTAGGGCTTCGCGCCGGGCGCCGGCCTCCACGTACTCCGCCCACGCGCGGAAGTGCTGAGCGCGGTCCTCCTCGGCCCGGCGGGCGGCCTCCGCGCGGGCGCGCTCCTCCTCCATGATGCCGTCCAAGTCCCTCCAGAGCTCCGCCTCGAGCTCGGTGACGGCGGGGGCCGGCCCGACAGCGGGGGGCGTTGGGTCTGCCTCGGCGCGGGGTGGCGAGGCGCGGCGCGCCGTTCGCCGGTTCCGGCGGAGCCGCACGCGCAGGCCACCGCGCGGGGCCACGGGCGGCGCTACGCGCGGCGAGCCGCGGGGCGCGACCACGCGACGCGGCGCGATATGGCGGATGGGAGGTCTAGGGCGGCGCGCCATGGCGGACGACGCGAGGGCCAAAAGGTGGGCCCCACAGCGGATGGAAGGGTCAAACGAGTCTCCTGTTCGTTTCTAACGACGTGGCAGAGTGGTGGGTCCCACAGAGGAAGAAATGGGTCAAAGGAGACGGCAACGAGGAGACGAGCTGACGACAACTTGCGCTAACGTTGCGCAGGGGCTTTTGTCCAATTTCTTCACACGAGTTGGTGGCACAACCATAATTTCGACAAATTTGGTGGCAGACTACGAGTTTAGGAGACGACTAGTGGCACAGCCATAATTCTCCCTATTAAATATGTCAAATTATTAACGTCACGCTCTATGCCACTTTCTCGGTTTCGTCCTATTTTAACTCTTGGTTGAGCTTCGGTTCAGATAAAATTGGAAGTTATTTGTGGGGAGTAGCACTTAGGGTGAATTTTAAATTTTAAATTTAGAATCGGTGCATGAGGAGGACATTATTGAGATTTCAATACGGTTATATAGTTTTTGCTAAAATTTCAAGGTGGTCTCATAGTAAGAAGGGGAAAAATGTATGAACCACCGCCACCGATTGAAACTTTTATAGGAGTAAAGATTTGACAGTAAACCCCCGTGCTGCTGTCGTATACTACCGTTGTAATACCCCGAATTTCAAATATGAAATTAAACGAAATAATAAAAAGAGGCTTAGAATTTTAAATTAATTTTAAATTTTTAAACCATAGCACACATGGACAATTGAGGATCGAGGATGCGAAGAGCTTATCAAGTTGGTCAAAGTAGAGTATAACTTTACCCACATCAAAGTTCGGATGCTAGCTAAGGCAAGCACCGCCGTAGCCTGCTGCTCCCTCGTGGCCGCCAGAGCTCGTCGCTCGCCGCCACTGTCATTGGGGTCCTGCTCCACCACCAGCAGCTACCTCCACTGAGTTGTTGATTGTGCTGTTGTCTGCACGAAGGAGCAGAGGAGGGAAGGAGAGGGCAGCGTAAAGAGGAAGAAGAAGAGAAGGAAGGAAAATGAGAGAAGAGGAAGGAAGAACAAAAAAGAGGAGGGACTTCACTAAGTTCCTCAAATTCATCATGAACTCAGGTTCCGCGCTTCAAGAGTAACTTCTTCATAATTCATAAGACAGTCAGTGATGAGTTCCATGGATTGAATTGTTGTCTAAATTGTTTGCCTGTGATCGGATAGTTAGGGAAGAATTAGTTGAAAACTACAACTAAACTGTCAAATTTTCGAGTTGAGCCAATTGAGAAATTCGTAGGTTATGTCTTAAACTTTCCAACGGCACCGATTTTGTTCAAGTTGGATTAAAGGTTTGCTGGATATGACCAAAATACTGCTGCTAGATTGGAGTTTTAGTTAGAGTAGATTTCTGTTTAGTAATTTTTCATCATTTTTTAGATATAACCAAAATATGGTTACAACATGAAAGTTGTAGAGGGTTTTCTATAGATATCCCTAGTGGTATCACTTTCTATGATTGGACGAGTGGAATTAAAGATATGAAAATAATAGAGAGAAAATATAAGTTATGCAGAGTAAAAGTTGAGAAGCGAAGTTAGAATTTGGGGGAATTTTCTTGTGAGGCTTAGGGGTGAATGGTATATGTTATCACATCTATCATAGTGTAGAATCTTAATTGAGGTTTATTCCACAAGTTTTTGAGCTTCCGGTGCTGAGGGTAATTCTTTGGGTTAGTTGTTGAACTTTAGACAAGCGCATGATGAGCCCTTTAGTGTGTGGTTGCCTATGTCTTCTCTTTGTTTTGATGATTTACTTGAGAGGGTTTTGAAAACACAAAACCTTATTTTAAAGCCAGGTCAGTGAGTAAGTTACAATGTGATTGCTCCAATGGGTATGAGCTAGTTCGGTGAGAAATTTACATGTTTAACTATTCCAGTGAGTTCGATGAGAAACTTAAAGTGAGAATATTCTAGGATGCTCTAATTTAATTGTTGACATCCGATGCATTGGCTTGTGAACGTGTTATTCAAATAAAGGTTATTGTTTCTTTTCGACTCTAAATTGTACTTGATTCAGTATTACTTACTCATTTTTGTTTTCTTTGTTGGTTTTTATTTGAATTTCCAAGTACTCAGAGTAACACATGCATGAGAGAGAGTAGCTCACTTCATATGGACACCTTACTTGATTCACGTATCTATTTGTCCCCTTGTAATTGCTCATTGGAATCTTAATTACATATATAATTGTTTAGTGTGAGTCCTTGGTCGCTCGAGTCTTTATAACATATGTCATGGAGTCTCAATGAGTTACATGAGCTACGTGGTGGTTTACTTGAGTTATACGATTATCTCTTATGAAATATTATTAATTACGTGTCGTTCTTATATACAAAGAAGGTTGTCGAAAATTATAATTTTTTTCAAACTTGATAGATTCTAGTGTAGAGTGGTAGCATTCCAGGTATGATCGATATTTAGGGTGTTACAACCGTATCCCTTGAAAGAGCATCTAGGCCACAAGTTGGTTTTGATGGTTAATGGCAACTCAAACTGGAATCTAACGTTTACAGTGAGTGTAAGCAGGTTTGTAGGTTCCAGGAAGAAGGGTCATCAAGGAAAGGATGACCACCAAAAAGGGTACAAAGGTGGTTTCCAGGACTAAGGAATGACTGTGCTAGGCAGTTGTGCCACAGCTGTGAAGAAGCCGGTGCTGTGCAAGGAGTTGCAAGCAAGGTGATGGTGGCTTGATGCGTCAAGGGCCGTGACTATAGTTGGTGGGCAGGTAAAGCCTAGATTTGCTAGTTTCTTTGAGTCCATAGGAAAAGCCCATACTATCAAGAGGGATGAAGCAGTGATGATCTGTGGAGGTTCTAGTTGCTCAATGCTCAGGATGTTGGACAATGGCACTAATGCTTTGAGATTAGTGGTCTTGTGTCAGCAGTTTTGCATAGTATGAAACTGGTTGGAGTTGGCACTCTGCAGTGCTAGCAGTAGAAAACCCTAGGGGTTAGAGTCACCGGTGTGACACAGCGGTGTCACAGGTGGTCTAATGCTCTATGACTCAGGTACATCTCTGTACCAGGGAGAGCTTGTAAACGCTAAGAAACCTGCGCTGTGATAGCTTGTCTGCTGAGTCGGAGGGCTGTCGGAGGTTCTCTCCTTATAGATTTCAGAGAGTGTGTGCGCTGAGGGCATGTCATGTGCCAAGACCGGGCTGAGCAGTGCGACTGCGTCAGTTTAGGGTTTACCTGTGTGTGCCGCCGGTGACACAGGTATCGGTCTGCTTGAGCCGGTTATAGTTGGGCGGAGTGATTGGCTGTGTCACCGGTGGCTAACACCGGTGATTCACTTAATCCTACGTGGCAACAGTGTAACGGTCAAGTGCCTGTGAACCCTATATATAGGGGACCAGGGGAGGTCTTCGATTTCAACCAATGAGCCAATCAGTAACTCACATTCGACCATTGCAAAGCCTCTTTCCACCGAACGAAAGCCAAGTTCCCTAAGTGTCAGTTCGGCAAGGGTTAGAGTTCTTGAGCAAAGAGCATTGGTTCCTCCAAGAGTTGTTACTGGGAGTTGCTGGTACCACCCAAGCTTGTGTGGGCTGGACCAGTAGTCTGTGAGGGTGATTGAAGTCTACCTGCTGCAAGCAAAAGGACTTCCACAAGCAAAGGAAGAGGCCTGAGATCAGGTACTCGGAGAACAAGCACGATTTAGTGCTGGCGATCTCTTCGGAGTAACCTCTCCAACGGAGACGTACCACTCTGCAAAGAGCTGGGAACTTTGGTGAAAAACACTCTGTCTCCTGAGTACTTGTTGTTTTACTCCTTGCTTCTTGCTATATCTGTTTGTTTGTATGCTCATATAGATATTCTGTTTATCTGCTTAGATCACCTTTACACCTGTGTCTTGTTAGCTGTCTCACAGTTGGTATAGATTATATTTCACACCTGTGTCAGCTACCTGTTACACAGACACTTTGATTGCTTATCATTTTGCTAAGTCATTAGCCCACCTGTTCTAGGCACCTGTGTGACAGCTGCATACTAATTTACACATCGCAACTTACCTGTGTCACTCACCTGTCACACAGCTAGCTAATCCTTGTTTCTGCATAAGGCTTAATCTAAACAATCTAGTTAAAAGAAGTAATTTTTGTTAGCCTCCTATTCACCCCCCCTCTAGTCGGCATCTGAGGTCCTTTCAATATCCCTCCTTATCCCCTCCCTCCGCGGAGGGCTATGATTGCCAACTAGCTGAGCTCAAGTAAGCCTAAGTTGATTTTTGAGCATGTGTGAGGCTTGAGCTCAGTTTGGAGAAAACTTTAGTAGCTTGATCTTGCTGGAAAAAGATCAGGTAACAAAGAAAAAGAGGAAGACAATGTGATCTTGCATGGGAATTGACAAAGCTTGTGCAGACTTGAGCTTGGCCAAAAAAAACATTAATATTGACATATGAAAATAGAGTAAGTTTGATAAAAGTTAAATAGGCTCACAAAGTAAACAGGGCGTATCAAATCACATTTACGCGAGCCTTTTTGAGATATTCAAGTAAGTTCAAGCCCATTAGATTTGCGAGCTTTGGTCCAAGTTTGAGCTTTGCTTGTTTTGGGATCGAGTCAGTCAAACTCGAGCAACTTTTCATGCTCGAGTTTTCAAACACCAATGGTGAACAATTTCTTTCAGGATAGTATTCTCTTCGTCCTATAATGTAAAACATATTTTGACTAGTTAAGATAAGACTTTGACCATCAATTACTCTATTAACATATAATTTACATGATACGAAGTCACAACCATAAGTAAGTACTTTTGAATACGAATCTAATGATATTAACTTTATGTCACATAAACCACATACCAACAAAGTAATTGTTGGTCAAAGTCTTGTTTTAACCAATCAAAATACAACTTACATAGTCATAATATTGCATTTTTTCTTCTTTCACATGGTATAGTTGAATTGTAGAAATGATGCTAATCCTTTGGAATGATCGAGTTCGCTCCAAACAGAAATCTTCAAAAATTAGGGGCTCCGCAATATAAAAAGAGTTGCACGGTCTAATACTATTACGACATAGCCATTGAGCTATCAACACCTCCTCTCTCGTGTTGTTTCTACAACGATAACAAATCCTTTGAATCAAACAAGCCCCCATAAAATCTCACTGCTAATTTAATATCTCCTCACAGACTTGTTCACCCGTTACAAAATAGTTGAATAACATTTTTGCATCTTCTCCTTTCACAATCGAGCCTTATTTTCCCTATCTCCTCCTTCTAGTGCCTGGTCTATGTCTTCTTTCCCAATCAAGCCTTTGCATTATCGTCTTCTTTGGCAATCACTTTCACGAGTTTTCTTCCTCATATGTTCTCTCCTTCACTGCCTCCTCGCTACTGCTTACACCATGCTCTGTTGCGGTCGTTGCCTCTCCCCCTCCCCGCCATTGTACCACCCATGCCAACTTAACATTCTCTCTTATAGCCTCTTCATCAGAACCCGCACTCGACAATTGTCACCGTGCCGCATTGTCACACCGCCTCCTCCTACCCTCCCTATCAACAGGTGGTGCTTGCGGTTTGATCACTGTCATATCCTCGCACAGATAAACCTAATTCTAACCATCATCGTTAGGCAAGGTTGTCTTAACTCATCGGTGAAAAAGTGAACATCGACTGCATACAAATATTTGATTAATTTTTTATTATAGAAACTATTTAATTTCTACAGGGAGAAAGTGAAAGGACCTTAATGACTAAGATGTTGCCTAGGGAGGTGAATAGGCTTTTTAAATTCACTTATGAATTTAGTTTAATCCTAATACGGAATTATACTAATTAGATTTTCAGAAGCTCAAATCCTAATATGCTAGTTTTTCATATGAGCATAACCACCCTATGTTAATATATCAAGGTTTGCAATTTTAGGGTGACAAGCAAGCAACTCAACTTCTATAGGAGATATACAAGTAATGTATTGCAAGTATGAAATGCGATAAGTAAAGGAGACAAGACGAATGATGTATGACCCGGAGTTCGGATATCCACCGATATCCAACGTCTCCGTTTGAGGACCCGATCACGCTTGATCAAAGGTGACTCTCTCTCAAGCCACTTCCTCTCGAGGACTCTCCGGAGTCTCCCCGATCACTATGGTCAGTTCTTTCCTCCACTCCCGGAGATGGCGGGCTCCGCAACCACTTCACAATCTCCCGGACCTCCTCACAAGCTTCTTGAGGAGATCACCGAGCCACAACCACCAAGCCGTCTAGGAGTCGGTGGCCTCCAAGAGTAATAGACTCTCAGGCTCTCGCTCGAACACAATCGACGCCGAGTGCTCAACAATACAACTTATGCACACATCTTGTGCAACTTATGCACAAAGGTTTCCCTCACTTCTCACAAATGGCAACACATGCACTTGAGGCTTTGGAGAGGGAGGAAAGCACTAGAGATGCTCACAAATGAAGTATGGATGCAGCAACTCGTCTTCCAAGCCAACCCAAGGTGGAGACTATATATAGCCAACCTTAAAAACTAGCCGTTGGAGAGGAATCTGGGTAAATCCGGACTGTCCGGATTTAACCCGAACCCTCCAAGTACACACCAACGGTCAGAAAAGTGACCGTTGGAAAATCCAGACCCTTGACCCGGACCCTCTGGGTTGTCCAGTACAGATCCGGACCCTCACTCGGACCCTCCGGGTGACACTCCGAAAACTTTCTGTACAACCCGGACCCTCATCCGGACCCTGGCCCGGACCCTCCGAGTTCAACTTGGACCCTCCGGATTTAACCCGGACCCTAGCCTAGAGGGTCCGGATTTTCCAGGACAGCAACTCCCACGAAGCACTAGATGAGCCCGGATCACTTTCGAACAAACCCGGAACACCTTGGTTTAACCCGGAACACCTTGGAGGCTTGCCTTAGGTCATATACTCCGGAAATGGACCTCCCGGAGTCCACGAACCTAGCCGATCAATCAAACCACTTAGGTCGGTTGTATCGCACACACCTAGACACCAGGTCTAGGAACAACACACACAACACCGAACTACGCCCGAAGCCTCCGAGCATTCGCACCTCGGAACCTCCGGATACACTAGAACACGAGTTCTAGCACCTCCACCACAAAGGAAACACGACGATATGCAACATATGCAAAGACTTGAATACTCGACACACGACATGAAACAAGCTAATCATCCGATAGCCCCTCTTTATAGTACGGCTATCTGACCTATAATCCGGTCTCTCTCCAACTCCTTAAGACTGGTCAAACTAGAAAAACCTAGTCTAGATATACCTTTGCCTTGCATATTCCATTTGAGCTCGATTATGTCTATCTTCCTTGCTCCAAGCGGAATCGCCTTGATCATCGTCACCTTATAAAGTATTCTTCATATAGCTCCCTCATAATCCTTATGGGGAAGTTTTTTCTCGAAATCATCTTCACTTGATGGACCCGCAAGCCTCAAGCATAAGTCTTCGTATGATGCCAATCTTGAGCTTGCCGTGATGACTATAGACTTATGATTTCATCCTCTCATGGGCACATACGATCAGCCTCTCGATGCTTGCCCATGAATGGTACCTAACCCTCAACATACACATAGCACATAGCACATGGGGTTAGTTCATATAATGCAATACACAATTACCTACCTTCACCTGATCACATGAAGCCGCCACTAGTATTCTTCTCTTGAACTCCTAGCTTCATATCTTAATCACCGTGGCTCAACATATGAGCCCACTCTTGACCATCTTTGCCAACTTCACTCTTACGCTATAATTTCATCTTGATCCAATGCGGTTTACACCTTGAACCCATATCTTGATCTTTGAAGTTTACTTCTTGATCACTTGATGCTTCTCATGAATCCATCTCCCAATCATCACATACATCATTGATCTTGGGCTTCACGAGCTTGTAGGTTCATCCTCTTGATGTAACCCTACAAAATGGTACCTAACCCATACATGTTCCAACTCTCAAGGAGAATGGTTAGTCCACAAAATCTGTTTGTCATTAATCACCAAAACTACACTTAGGTTAGATTAACTCTCAATCCATCCTAAACCATACAAGGGCTAGGTGAACTTTTAGAAAGGAATACTCACATGCTCATTCATGTTTCACCGCTTCTGTGTGTACAATCTACTGCAATCCCCTAGATCAAAGTCGTCAAACACTGCTAATGATATCCTCTCTTGTACCTACCAACCGAGGCTACTTGGTATCTAAACATACAAAATCGATGCTTCATGATCGTTTTCCATAACGAACGATTTCCCACAGCAACACTCGTGGTGGGCCCTACATACCACAAGCCTTACTCCACTTTCCCTCTCCCGCCCCCTCCCATTCCAAAATGTGTGACCTCTCTTCGTCCTCATCCCGCAAATACCGACTACAGTCGTCATCCTCCATTCAGCAGCCATGGCGTTTCCTGCTCCACAGCCCACCTCCTTGTACGCATATCCGATGATAGGTCAATGCTTTCCACCTCCTCGCGAGCACAGCGTCCCTCACCGGCGAGAGGTCGTCGCTTCCTGCCTCCCCATGTGCTCCATCTCGTATGGTTGCCTCTATGGGAATGTAGGTCAGTTCGGCCGAGACTTGGTGCTGCTGTGGTATGGTGGCGCCGGTACTGGTGTCGAAGGACGAGGAGGTAGGGAAGGAGTGAATCTAGTTTCTTTTAAGTACAAAGCTTGATTTTTTTTTGTTGAAATCTGCTAGTTTCTTGGTTGGCAGCTCAAATTCTTGGGTTGGAAGCCCAATTTTGTTTAGTTGGAAGCTAAAATTCGTGGATTGGAAGTTCGATTTTGTCTAGTTGAAAGTTCGATTTCATGCGGTTGGAAACTTGATTTCATCTGGTTGGAAGCCTTTTGGATTGAAAGTTGATTTATTTTGCAGTTTAAAGTTGATTTGTTTGTGGTGGGAGGCTAATTATTTTATGGTTGGAAGCTGATAGCTGATTTCTCCTTTTAGTTGGAAGTTGATCGTACTATGATGAAAAGCCAACATGTATCGGTGTTGAGGGGTTTGAATATTTTGGTTGGAAGTTGGTGCTGATGTTGGTTGAAGGTCCGATTTTTAGAGATTTAAAGTTAGTTTTTAGTTTTTTGTATGGGTCCGGCTGCCGCTGCTCACTGATGACTGTTGTGCTTGAGCATGACATGAAAGAGAAAGAGGAAGAGAGACGGGATGTGGTGAGAGGGTTCGCTCGGACAGGATGCGTGCGGAGCATGCGCTCCGACCGCGGACATAAACTACAGCCCCTGAACGCGTCCAACCTAACCAATAACCCGACGCACAATCTGCACACGAATGAACCAAATATCACTGACATACGGACCCCACAGTTCTGACCCCGCCTGTCAGTGTGCCAACAACCCCAGATATCCACCGACCCTGCAGATGAGACACCCACGTGTACACACCACTCCCCAACCGAAACGACCAAAACAGCAAAGTAAAATCAAAACTTCTTGTTGACTTTTAAATATCTCACAAATTCTCCTGAAATTGTCCTCCTTTTTGTAAAAAGAAAAACTAGAAACGTAATTCGGACTTCAGAGACCGAAATCTCGAGCCGATTCGACGCGGCTCCGATGGTCCGGCTCCCCGCCGCCGTCCACCCGTAAGTCCCCACCCCGGCCTAGGGTTCCTCCGATTCGGACGCGTAATTTCTCGCATTTCTTTTTCTGGTTACCATTTTCGGTTGCGTGATCTCTATCGTGTTGCATCCGTTCTCGCGGATGGATCGGGAGCAGCGAGGCGTGAGCTTGCAGCGATTCGACCACCACCGGATGCAGTACCACAACGGCGGCAGCCGCAGCCGCATGCCGCCGTTCGGGCGCGGCGGCGGGTACAGCCGCGGCCAAAAGCAGTTCTACCCGCCGCCGCCGCCGCCTCCCGTTCCGGCGGGCCTGCTGGCTCCGCCGCCGCAGCACAGGTATGAGGTGCTCATGGAGGCCGGCCGCCTCGCGGCAGAGTACCTGGTGGCGAAAGGCGTGCTCCCGCCGGCTTCCCTGCAGCGCGGCGGCCCCGGCGGCGGTGTCGGTAGCGTAGGATGGGGCCAGCTGCCGCCTCCGCCTCCACCTCCATTACCGCCAGCACAGGAAGCCCCTGCGTTCTATGAAGCCCGCCGGAATGGCCCCCAGCGGTTCGATGATGAGTATAGTAATCCTAACCCCCGGTCGCGGCGGAACCGTGGTGGCGATTACAGTAACAGTAACAGTAGTAACTATAATGGAAGGGGGAAGAGGAAGTTTGGGGCTCACGACAAGAATTCAGAATGGGGCAGGGATAGGGAGAGGAGTAGGGGTTACTTGGATAGTCGGAGTTATGATGATGATGATGAGGAGGAGGAGGAGGATGGGGCTCCTGGTTATAGGAGGCAGCGGCGAGGAAGTGGTGGGATTGATGAGGTTGGGAGTAGTGTATCAGGGGTGGCTGGGGAGGGACCAGTGTCAAAGGCAGAGGCTGTGGGGGAGTCGGAACTGGAGGATACTGGGTCAAAGGTGAGCTCTAGCAGTAATGTCAGGAAGGATGCTGATGCTGTGCAAGAGGTACAGGATGAGAATGAGGCTAATAAGATGCAGGAGAATAGTAAGGTGTCTAATTCAGAGGTGGTGGAGCAAGGGATGAATGGTGAGAGTATTAGTAATAATGCTTCTTCTGGTGTTGTTGAGGAGGCAGAGATAAAACACTCGCCAGTGCCCTTGGATGACAAGGTTTCAGACGAGAAGCCTGATGATAGTAGTGTTTTGAATGACAAGGCTGAACATGATAAGGTGCCAGGTGTGGAGAACAATTCGCGTGATGATTGCAGGAATTTGCTGAACTATTGTAGTTTTGCAAGAGCCCCGACAAGACCACGATCAATACTTGCACACAGGAATGGAGCACCAGCCCGCAGAGAAACTGTGGTGGCCCAACAGGTTGATCTGGTTCCTCCGATGGCAATTGATGAAGCAGCAAATGAAAGCTCCTTGACTAACGTCCAGGGAGACAATATAGATGACCTTGTCTGCCTAGAAAATACTGACCCAAGCATTGCTTGCAATCAAATGGTGAAACAAGTCCAAGAAAAGGAATCACAAATTAAAACAGAAGATATGCGAGAACAGAATAATACTGCACAACAGTACGCAGTTCTGGAAACTAAGGAGCACAATGGGCTATCTCCTACATTGGCCTTTCATCAGAATAGCTTGAAGCTACAGTACACAGTTCTGGAAACTAAGGAGCACAATGGGCTATCTCCTACATTGGCCTCTCATCAGAATAGCTTGAAGCTTCAAGTCAAGGAAGGAGTGCAAATTTACAATATTGATACACCGCCACAAGATGAAGACTTGATTGATTCAATTGATAAAGGGAAAATAGTTGGTGTGGAGTTATTACCTAATATTGGAGGTAAAGCTGTTGCTACGAAGGAAGAGGAAAAGTTCGATCAATCTAGCTCATTTAAAATATGTGATCTCAACCTGGTTGGAAGTCCAGAGCTTGCGGAGATACGAAATGATCCTGGTTTGGGCCAATGTTCCAATGCTGTATGTTCAGTGGAGGCGCAAAATCAGCAGCATGTGGCTTTTGGAATAACTGCGGGTAACAATGCAAGCAATACTGACAGGTATGCCCAAATTCCATTGGATGACAAGGTTGTTCAAGTTATTGATATTGAAGATGACTCACCAATTGAACCTAGTGCTTGTGGTACTTCAAAATCAAAGTGAGTTCCTTTCTCCTCCCATTTGTCTGCTATTTCATTCTGCTGATAGATGTCAAAGAGTGAAAGTTTCATTTCTTTTTTACATTATGGATTGAGGATGACTGACCTTTAGGAAACTTGTCTTGGACTATTTAACTTTAGGCGACCATTTTGTGTAGCAGTTATCAACGGTAAGCTGGCTCAGTATAGCTGAAAATCTGTGATAGGTAAAATAGGCTGCAAGCATCCTGCCACTAGTCAATTTTTGGCTGATTCCTGGCAAATCTTGCCATGTTAGTCATCAGCAACTACAAGATATGTATTTTCATGTTTATGGCGTTAATGAATGAGCCACTATGTTCGCAGTCAAAAAAAACATGAAAACTCATTTATAGATGCTGGAACTAGAAGTAATTCAGCTAAAAAGCAAATTTTTTGTAGGACTTAAGATCATTGCTTTATAATCCAGACTTGCTACAGACTTTTGTTGAGCTTGTATTTTTTATTATAGGCACTATGCCATAATAATGTTGAAGATGGACTGGGTGGCCATTGTCTTTCCATTTCATTATGATGGGACTATGCCTTCAGTATTTGTGCATAGTCCCACCTGTAAGGCTGTAACATGGAGCAACCATCTCAGTGGCGGAGAACATATTTGGTGTGCCCACCCTTTGTGGTGCAACTGGTGCACCCAAGGCCGAAAACATCCAATAAAACTCATAAAAAATCTGAATTTTTTTGACTACATAGACACAATATGTGCTACCATGTCACAAAATTTCAAATCCAAATTTGACCCATAGCTCGAGAAACAAGAAAGACAAATCCTGCTATGGATAGTAGCTCATTCAAATTGGGATGTGAATTCGGCCCATTAAAACTATCATAATTAGATTTTTCTTTTTGTTTCTCGAGCCCTTGGGTCGAATTTGGATTCGAAATTTCGTGACATGGTAGACGCATATTGTGTCCATATCTTCATCTTTTCCCCAGTTATTTTTGCAGACTTTTATTGGGTGTTTCCGGCCTCAGGTGCACTGGGTGCACCACAAGGGGTTGGATGCACAGGATATGCTCTCCTCAGTGGCCACACCAATCTATGCATAAGTTGACTCCTGTTTGTTAAGTTTTCTTGATGTATTTATTTATCCATTATGGCTGCTAGCTACATGCTTGAATTGTTTTTTAATATTTATATTTATTTTTCCGTACTAATACAATCTACTGTCATTCAGAAGCGAGATGGTATATTCTAGCATGGAAAATATAATGAATCCTACTGTGAACACCAATGTTCTTCCTGGTATCCAGGATGGTTATAACCTCGCGATTTCAGATTTCCTTGGTGCTGATATGCCATGCTTCCAACCAATACAAACAGACCTTCATGCTGAGATGGGCCTAAATGATTCAGAGGTGAGATTTCCTGTTATTTTAGTCATCACATAGAGGCCTATGAGTTAACTAAATTTCTTGGAGTCATCATCATGCCACATTTTTTTTTCGTAAGTAATGGATACATATTTTTGGTTCTTGCAGGTCATCACTGTCATGGATGATCCAATATATGCTTCTTTAAGTGATATTGGTAATTGAGATTACTTTCCACCCTTCCACTTAAGTCTTCCTTTGACTACGTTCTTTTACATTTGTTCTGTTGGTTTCTGTGATAGTGTGGTCCATCTCTCATTATTAACTTTGAAAGCTGTTGAAAACTTAAAACACTACAATCTACAAAAGATATACCTACGCTGTAATTCCTAAACTTACAAGCACAAGGTTTCAGTACTTTGGTTCATAAGCTAACCTGCAATATATTATTTGATCACTATATTCAGCATTCTGCACAAATCCGTTATCCTTGCAATATAGTGCTTTTGGACTTGTTATATTTTAGTGCAGACAAACAGGTCAGTGGAAATGCTGATAATGTAGGGTGTCTATGTTCACTTTAATAGGCAGATCACAACTATCTGTACAGCCTCCTGTGCTACAAGCTAAACCGCAAAATTGGAAAAATGATGTCTTATGTTACGATTTAGCTTATACTTTGAGCTGTGTCTGGGTAGTTTGGGTCACACCATTGTCGTGTGAGCTTCTACATTCCATAATGTTGTCAGTTGCCAGAACTGTGGCTCATATGTTTGCATAAAGTCATCGAAACCAAAGCCTTTTCTGTCTAGCTTACTCTGAATACATGTTGTTTCCATCGCAAAAAAGAAAAGAAATCGGATACCTGTTGTTTAGCTTGTTGAAAAATGCAGCCTGACGTCCATGACAGTAGCGTGGTTTTCCTAAGCTCCTGGCGTTGTGATTTATCCTATTTTCTACAACACTAAGATGCCTTTTTTCTTTTGTGGTTTCAGGTTTTATGGAGGTTTGGGACCAGCCACCTCCAGACTATGCAAAATTCTTCTGATCCAGTGCTAAACCTCGTTGCTGAAAGTTCTGAGGGATTTGACAAATAAGCACGAGTTGTTCTAGTATAGGCTGAATAAACACACAGATTGCGCGTGACCCTCACACAGAAAGAGAGATGTATCCTTGTGTAGCAGCAGCAGCAGCATCTCACGAGGGCATGAACGCCCACACACGTCCATGTTCAGACACGTCCATGTTGGCCACTCGGTGAGGCCAAGGTCTGCTCGGTCATCTCACCAATGGAGTAGATGCTCAGTGTTCTCGTCATCTGGACCTGGTGTACGATTGTATCATATAATTTAGAGGCATCGGCCATTTGGTCCCAGCTCGATAGGTTGTATTCATCCAAAAGGATTCTTCTTGTATAAACAGTTCGATATGCAATACATAAATTGTTTTCTCCGTACTTGTTTGGTCACTGTTCCGTAACACCATGAGCCAGACTTGCGAATTGTGATCTGTTACTGAAGTCGTCGAATTGTAGCCACCACGGGCCTTCACAGCGTGTTTGGCAACTGGGGAATGGGAGTTTAGAGGTGGGAGTAGACGTAGGGATGAGACAAGAAAAATGACTATTTACTCCCAGTCCCCCGTTTAGCGGTGAGTAGAGATTAATATCAATTACCTCTCTCTCCCATGAATTACCAGGTCCTAACCAGGGAAGAGATTGATGAAAATTTCATTCACCAATTCCCTTTCCCTTTCCCCTTTAAACTCTCATTCTCTCAAACCAAATAGATGATATTTAGTCCCAAGTCCCCTTAACTCCTATTCCCTAACTTTAATTCCCTCCAACCAAACAAGCTGTCAAAATTAGGTTGAGAGATAGAGATACGAGATAGAGAGGCTGGCTTCGCTAGGAGTTTTGTAAGATGGAAGATGCTTCTATATATATGCTCAAATGGATATAATATTTCTTCTAGACCAAATGGATATAATATAGTCACATCATCGATCACACTTGTAATTCATATACCGTTCTACCCTAATACAAGCTCCTTTTTTAGGTGCCTAGATATTATCCCATTCATTTGAAAATAGACTTTTCACAATCTTCATGTGCAACTTAGATCATTAATTGTTATATGAATATACAAGTAAGAGATTATATACTTTTTAGTTCCTTTTACTACTTAGTTATCAAAGATAGGGACGGTTGAGTATGCGTTTTTTAAAAACATCATCTATTTTGAAACAGAGATAATACAATATATATATGTATTAATTAGAACTAGTTATATTGCAGAAGCACCTATTAAGCAGCATCGATGCTACAAATAAGCGCCTTATCTATCATATGTTGCAAGAAACAACAATTTTCTTTTGCTAAGCACCTACATGGTACATGTTTTTGTTAGAGATATAGTAGGATTGGTTACCTGTTGTATTCGTATTGGCATTGGACTCTATACTTGCCTTGTATTCCAAACCATCTTGTACTATATATATGCCTATTAGGTTGTGCAATAGATCTAAGTTGCATAACCTTAACATGGTATCAGAGCCTAGGGTTTTTTTTTGCGTGCTGCAACTCACGCTTCGATCTTACCCTTCTTCTTCCCCTCCGCTACTGCCTCCACCTCCACCTCCGCTGCTGCCTCACGCCGCCGTTGCCCAGCGCCCCCCCAGCCGCTGCCGCTCGGGCCGCCCGAGCGCGCCGCCCCCCGACCGCGCCGCGTTTGGCCGCCGGCCCCGGGGCAGCCTCCGCTCGCCGCCGACCTCTGGCCGGGCCGCCACCCCCGCCCTCGGGCCGCCGCCGCTCCTGGGTCCGCGCCACCCGCCCGCCGACGCCCGCCTCTCCGTGCCACCCGCCTCGCCGGTCGTCGCTGGTCCGCCGCCGTCCAGACCGCCCGCCGGCTGCTCGCTGGCGTCCGCCGGCCAGCCAGCTCCTGGCGGGATCTCCCCGTGCTCGCCGCCCGTGTGTTCGGCTGCCCGTGTGCCCGTGCTCTGTTTTTGAGCAGCCGGCAACTATAGGTTAGGTAAAAGAAAAAAAAGGAAAAGCAAAAAAAAAGGTACAATGTCTTCGTCGTCGGGCGCCGTTTCTCTCCCTCGCTGCCCGGTGATTTTTGATGGGGTCAATTTCACAGACTTCGTCTCCCATATGCGCATCCACATGCGTGGTCTTCGTCTCTGGGGCGTCCTCTCCGACGATGTCCCGTGTCCGGTTTGTCCTGTGGCGCCGGTGGAGCCTAAACAC
The DNA here is from genome assembly GCA_019208055.1 of Stipa capillata. Classification (NCBI taxonomy): domain Eukaryota; kingdom Viridiplantae; phylum Streptophyta; class Magnoliopsida; order Poales; family Poaceae; genus Stipa; species Stipa capillata. Next base: position 127,759 of record JAGXJF010005437.1, on the reverse strand, counting down.
GGTGCTCGCCCTACTGATGCTGACCGCGCAGCCTATGATGCGACTGTCACCGCTTATCAGGAGGCTCTGGATTCCTACGGTGCTCTCCTGACTGTGTACACTCAGTGGTTTGATGATGATGCTCGTGCTGCTGCTGTTCTCGTCGCCAGTCTTCAGCCTCAGTTTTCTTCTGAGGTTGTGGGATTCTCTACGGCATTCCAGATGTAGACTCACCTTCGTCAGCGTTATGAGCCATCTGGCGACGCTCTGTTCCTGTCCGTGGTTCGCTAGGAGCACTCTCTTCAGCAGGGTGATGCCACGGTTGATGAGTTCTATGCTCAGAGTTCTGCTATATGACGCCAGCTGGATTCTCTTCGTCGTCCTGGTTGTGGCTCTTGTCAGTGCTGTCAGGATGCTCGTGCTGATCGGGAGTTCCAGCGAGTATATGAGTTCTTGACGCGGCTTCGTTCTGAGTTTGAGTCGCGTCGCGCTCAGCTTCTTGCTCGTCAGCCTCGTGTCTCTCTTCTGGAGGCGCTTACGGAGACACGTGCGGAGGAGACTCGTCTGCGTGGCTCTGGCCTAGTGCCACTTCCCTCCGTGCTTGCTGTTCGTCCACCGGCTACATTGGCTACTGCTCCCCGCCTCAGCGGCTCGTTTCCCCCAGCGGCCTCCACAGGTGGTGGTGGTCGTTCCTCGTCGGGTGGTGGCCGTCCTCATTGCACCTACTGTGATAAGGATGGCCACATTGAGTCTACTTGCTTTCGGAAGAAGCGTCACCTTGCACGTCGCTCTTCACCGGGCACTGGATCTTCTTCCTCGACTACTTCCTCGACTCCTTCAGCTGCTTCGACTACTTCCGCCGCCTCGTTCACTGAGCAGGAGATCGCACGCCTTCGACGTCTACTAGCTGCGACAGGTTCTACAGGATCTGCTACTCCCTCTTCCAGCACTGAGAAACCACCCCCTACACAGTCAGGTACTTCCCCGTAGATTCTTGATTCCAGAGCATCTTTTCATATGACTTCCGATTCCTCCACTCTATCTTCCCTTCGACCTCTCGATTCTCCTGTCCATGTCCTTACAGCTGATGGTACTTCTCTTCCTGTCTCTAGTCGCGGCACTCTTCGCACTTCTTTGTTTCATGTTCCTTCTGTTGCTCATGTGACTCGTCTTACCATGCAGCTTCTTTCTACTGGACAAATTACTGATCTTGGTTGTCGGGTTATTCTCGACTCTGATTCTTGTTGTGTTCAGGATCGTCAGACGGGTGTTCTGGTTGGTTCTGGCCCTCGCCGCCTTGATTCTCAGCGTCTCTGGGAGCTTGCTGGCTTCATCTTCCCTCCGTTGCCACTGGTTTTTCCGCCTCTGTCACCTCGTCCACCGACTCCTTCCAGCAGTGGCATCACCGACTTGGTCATCTATGTGGATCTCGTTTATCATCTTTAGTTCGTCGTGGTCTTCTGGGGTCTGTCTCAGGGGACATGTCTTTAGATTGTCAGGGTTGTAAACTGGGTAAACAAATTCAGTTACCTTATCCTCATAGTGAGTCTGTGTCTCAGCGTCCTTTTGATCTTGTTCACTCAGATGTGTGGGGTCCGGCCCCCTTCGTTTCGAAAGGGGGTCATCGATACTATATTATCTTTATAGATGATTTTTCTCGCCACACTTGGATATACTTTATGTCTGCTCGTAGTGAGGTTCTCTCTATCTATAGACAGTTTGTCACCATGGTTCGTACCCAGTTCTCCACTCCCATTCGTGTCTTTCGTGCTGATTCTGCTGGCGAGTATCTTTCTCGTCATCTTCATGGTTTTCTTGCTGAGCAGGGCACTCTTGCTCAGTTCTCTTGTCCTGGTGCTCATGCTCAGAATGGTGTTGCTGAGTGTAAGCATCGTCACCTTCTTGAGACTGCTCGTGCGCTCATGATCGCCGCTCCTATTCCACCTCATTTTTTGGCTGAGGCTGTCTCTACTGCCACATATCTTGTTAATATTCAGCCCTCTTCTGCCCTTCAGGGTAGGATTCCTGTTGAGCGCCTTTCTGGTTCTCTTCCTGACTACTCTACTCTTCGTCTGTTTGGCTGCGTTTGCTATGTTCTTTTAGCTCCCCGTGAACGCAGCAAACTGACTGCTCAGTCTGTTGAGTGTACCTTTCTAGGCTATAGTCCGGAGCATAAGGGCTATCGCTGTTGGGATCCCACTGCTCGTCGTATGCGGGTTTCTCGGGATGTGACCTTCGATGAGTCCTGTCCTTTCTTTCCGCGTCCAGCTTCTTCTTCGCCTTCCCCTGTTGAGCCTCTGTCTTTTCTGACCTTTCCTGATACACCGATCACTGTTGTGCCCTCTTCCACCCGTCCCACTGAGTTGTCACCTCCTCCTGCGTCTCCACCTACTCCGATTGTCGACTCTTCTCCACTATCATCTTCTACAGCTCCACCGGCACCCTCTCCTCTTTTGTCCTATCCTTTCTTCTACACACGTCGACCTCATGTTGAGCCTCCTTCTGATATGCCTTCTCCTTCTTCTGAGCCATCTCTGTCTGATGAGTCAGCTTCTCTGGATGACTCATCTTCTCCGGATTCGCCACCCTCTCCTAGGTATGGCCTCCGCGCTCGCCCACGTCCGCCTCGAGACCGCTTTGGATTTGTTGGTGCTACTCTTACTGAGCCTACTTCTTACCGTGATGCTGTTGTTCATCCCGAATGGCAGCATGCGATGGCCGAGAAGCTTGCTGCTCTTGAGCGCACCGACACGTGGGATCTTGTCTCTCTTCCTCCACGTGTTCGTCCCATCACCTGTAAGTGGATCTATAAAGTTAAGACCCGCTCTGATGGTTCTCTTGAGCGCTACAAGGCTTGTCTTGTGGCACGTGGCTTTTAGCAGGAGCACGGTCGTGACTATGACGAGACATTTGTTCCTGTCGCGCACATGACCACTGTTCGCACTCTTTTTGCCGTGGCCTCTGCTCGTCACTGGTCTATCTCTCATGTTGATGTCAAGAATGCCTTTCTTAATGGTGAGTTGCGTGAGGAGGTCTACATGCACCTCCCGCCTGGGTATTATGTTCCTGAGGGCATGGTTTGTCGCCTTCGTCGCTCTCTTTATGGCCTTAAGCAAGCCCCTCGTGCTTGGTTTGAGCGCTTCACCTCTGTGGTCGCTGCTGCTGGTTTTTCAGCTAGTGCTCATGATCCTGCGTTGTTTGTCCACACATCGTCTCGTGGTCGGACTCTTCTTCTTTTGTATGTGGATGATATGGTCATCACCGGAGATGATTCTGACTACATTGCCTTTGTCAAGGCTCGTCTTAGTGATCAGTTTCTTATGTCTGATCTTGGTCCCCTTCACTACTTCCTTGGGCTTGAGGTTACATCTACTCTTGATGGTTTCTATATATCTCAAGAGAAATATATCGAAGATCTTCTTGATCGGGCTTCCCTTACTGATCAGCGTACCATTGAGACTCCGATGGAGCTTAATGCTCATCTTCGTGCCTCTGATGGTGAGCCTCTTTCTGATCCGACTCGCTATCGTCACCTTGTCGGGAGTCTTGTCTATCTTGCCGTTACTCGTCCGGATATATCCTATCCAGTTCACATTCTGAGTTAGTTCGTCTCTTCTCCTACTCAGGTTCACTACAGTCACCTTCTTCGGGTTCTACGCTATCTTCGCGGACCATCTCCCGTCGTCTTTTCTTCCCACGCTCCAGTTCGTTACAGCTTCAGGCATATTCGGATGCTACTTGGGCTAGCGATCCCTCTGATCGTTGCTCTCTTTCTGCTTACTGTGTCTTCCTTGGTGGTTCTCTCATTGCTTGGAAGACGAAGAAACAGACTGCAGTTTCCCGTTCGAGTGCAGAGGCTGAGTTGCGTGCTATGGCCTTTTTGACAGCAGAGATTACTTGGCTCCGATGGCTGCTTGTGGATTTTGGTGTTTCTGTCTCTACACCGACTCCTCTTTTGTCTAACAGTACTGGTGCCATCAGTATTACCCGCGATCCAGTGAAACATGAGCTCACCAAGCATATTGGTGTTGATGCTTCCTACATGCGGTCCCAGGTACAGGATCAGGTTGTTACTCTTCAGTATGTGCCTTCCGAGTTTTAGTTGGCTGATTTTTTTACGAAGGCACAGACTCGTGTTCAGCACAGCTTCTACCTCTTCAAACTCAGTGTAGTTGATCCACCCTGAGTTTGAGGGGGGGTGTTAGAGATATAGTAGGATTGGTTACCTGTTTTATTCGTATTGGCATTAGACTCTATACTTGCCTTATATTCCAAGCCATCTTGTACTATATATATGTCTATTGGGCTGTGCAATAGATCTAAGTTGCATAACCTTAACAGTTTTAATGCGGCCGGACAACAGTCTAATGTACAGTCGTTCAAACCTTCAGTGTTTCCGTGGGAAAACTCAAGCAGATTGCACCAAGGCAAAAGATCTTTAGGATGGTTACTTGCAATCACCATGAAAATGTACATTCTGATATGTGTAGTTTCAAAAAAGACTCAATTTGGAACCAAAAGGCTCCGGCCCCGTATGAACAGTAAAAAGAGAGCTCCCAACCAATGGTGCTCTAGCTACAAATTGCTGCTGCTGACGCTGGGTTCCCAGCGGGCTCAGACAGCAGCATCCTCTTTGGTATCCTCCACAGACTCTGAAGACTCAGAGCTCGCGTTTTGGTTGCCAGGACCAGTGGAGACCTTCACCGCGGCAGGCCTCAGCAGCCTGTCCCTCAGAAGGAACCCACGGTGAACTTCTTGTGAGATGATCCCTGCCTTGAACTGCACGGACTCTTCTCGCGCGATAGCCTCGTGAACCTTCATAAGAAAACCTTCTTGTGAGATGTTGCATATAATTCCAAAACAAGAGAGCAAGTCTTCATATTTTAAGTGGGGGCATTGTAGTAAGGTGAAATCAAACCATGTGATGTACTTAAATGAGTAAACTTTTTGTTTGGATCAAAAACTACATCACTGATCAATCTAGATGCTGGAGTAGTTGTTAGCCGCTTGGTAGTCAAGGAACTGAAGCAATGACTGCTTTTCAGCAGAAAGGAGACAATATAAAATAACAAGATGCATGCTGATGTAATGTGGCAACCTGTAATGAACCTCAACTCAGTATAGGATGATAAAAAATCATTTGAGTTCGACCTACCAAATGATCCACTTGTCAAGACACGGACATACTGTTAAACTAACAGGCCTACATCAACTACATATCATTACACTGCATCTACAAAGCTGTAAGAAAATATAAATATGTATTTGTTGATATGAGAACAGAAAATCTTTAGCTTGTTTGCAAGAGACCTTAAGTGGTATTTACCCAACTTGCAGGGGAGCAGTCACTCCAACGTAGCATATAAAAAAAAAGTTGATGGAAAAAGTAAACTATACTTACCAATGGATCAAATGGCTTGCCGACAGTTTCCACAACCCCTACGCCCAAGCTTCTCAATGATTCTACTAACTGCTTGTATATGCCTTGATAGCTTGTGCTAATCTTCTGCTCTTTATCAGTCTCTAGGGTGACCTCTTGATTTGCCTTCTCAAAGCTGTCAACCAGAGGCAACAGACTCTGTACAAGGTCCACTTGTATATTTGATGTAAACTTTGCACGATCCTTTTCAGTCTGCTTCCGGAAATTCTCTAGATCAGCATTTATACGAAGAAACTTATCCTTCCCTGAAATTATTTCAGCTGTAATACTTTCAAACTGAGAAGCTGCTTTACTCCTCTCTTTCTCCATGGCAGTGATTGCTTTCTCGATATCACTAACAACCTCATCGTTTCCATCTAGAAAAGCTTTCTTGTATAGTCGAATTAGGTCATTCATAGGAGGGAAATCTTCCCCATTCACAATCTGCAGTAAAATACTCATTTTAGTGAAACTGACGTATCACATTCCATCAAATACATAACAACATAAAGAAAATGAACAACTGCTGATTATTTTCTTTCAGTTTTTCCATAGTTATGTCAATATCCCCTTTAATAATCTCATTGCTCACAAGTTGCAAAAGTAGATTTAACATGCACATCTGCAATCGTATCTTGCACATCTGCAATCGTATCTTAACACCCACAGTACTTATTATAACACTATGCTCAAACTGTTCAGTTGAGCTCTGATGAGTAAGGAGAGCAACATTTCCCATGTTCTCCAGTTACTCATGCGATTGCCAAAAGCCCGAAACAATTCCAAACCAATCCAATTTAAGCTTATCTTCTTCTGGATTTGGCCAACCAATATAACTAACACTACATGATCTTTTCTTTCAGAGCATACTTGAAGTGTACTGTAAAAACGAGTGCTTATCAATTATCACAATGTTACCTTTACATACCACAATTCACCATTACACATTCAGATACTCTAATTGAAGCTTGTCATTGAACAAACATATCAAACTATAAACGCAACACCTAAGAGCATGCATAGATGAAAAAAATCTGGAGCTAAAAGAGTAATAGTCTCCTCAATTTTCTTCTGCAAGAACAGCCCTTCTCCTAATCCCTCTGTCCCTCAAACAAGAAGAGGCGAAATTCTCCACGAACCAACCACTCCGCTGGAGTATAAGTCCAAACTTCGTAGCTAAGAACAGCGAGGATAGAAGCCAAAGATCTCACCTTTGGGTCAGCGCCGGCGACGCGGAGCGGCGGCAGCGCGGCATTGGGGCGCCGGAAAGAGAGGAAGGAGGGGAGTTTCCTGCTGGGTTTCCGGCCAGTAGGTAGGGCGGCCGGCGGAGTTAGGGCTTGGAGGCGGCGGCGGGTAGGGTTTGCGGCGGCGGAGGCGGCGGGGCAGGCGCAGAAGGTTGCCGCCATACTGGATACTCCCCTATCGTTTTGCTTCCTGCCCTGTCTGGAAAGTACAGAAAATGCAACGGGAAATTATAGGGGTACACCCCGGATTGTGCTGATGCGGACGTGAGCTGCATTTTTTTTTATCTAACCATTTACTTGATAAAATTTTAGAAATGGATATATCTCGAGCTTTAAAAAAAAGGTAAACATAACTGCAAGACTTCAATTCCTCGTAAGCTGTAAGTAGGGTTCATTTTAGTAGTGATATGAGAAAAGTTTATTGTGAACAACAAATTGCAATGGGTTATTTAGTAAATTTTTAAAAAGGATTCACATTTTCCATCCATTTGAGTAGACAGTGCCCCACAAATTTGACAGTGCGCTTCTGAATATATTTGATTGATCTAAATTTGACTGGTCTTGCCGATTTACCATTTTAATCTCAGTTTGTTCTTTCTCTTTCTATTTTGTGTCTTAGCTTTTCTATGTATAGAACTTCCAGTTTTACATCTCCAGCTAAAGAATCCATGGCATGAAAGTGTCTCAAGAGACCATTGGATCAATATGTAATTAGTATTTTCTTTTATTTACTCGTGTTTAGCCACGAAATAGAGAATTGGAGCACGTAATAAAAACTTGGACAAAAGGACTAGAATGATCCAATCCTCTATTTTCTTTTCTTTCCGTATATCCACTATCGAGCTACATATAGAGTCACTTTCAAATAAACTAAAAGTTTGGATTGCACACTCTGAAATAAGCGTTGTAATATTTCACTTCACAAACTTGTTATAATAAGTTTTTTATTAATGAATACCTTTTCAGAACATAGATTTTTATTGGTTTATACAGGAAATAAACTTGTTAAGTTATATAAATACATTCTTCTTATGAAATATCTATAATATTTTCAGCTCTAGACACCGAGCCTAATGTCTCCCCTCGCGGAGCCTAAATTAGGCGAGCTCACAATTTTGTAAGAAAACCTAATTCATTGGTACTACTGGATGATAGTGCAAATACGCCGTGTAAGTTCTAAAACATCACCTTATAAAAACAAAGGGGTACCGATCGGGTGCACCAAGCGATTATACTCCTAATTTATAAATTTGTGGCTGTAAAAAATGTAGGCAGGAGAAGAGAAACACATGAACTCTCCGGAGGCCAAGAGCGTGTCCTCTCTTCTTCCCCCTTCCTCGAACACACACGCTCGATCAGGCGCGTACCATTTCCTGCTCCGATTCCTCCGAAGTCCTTGCTCCTCATGGCTTCCCCAGGTATTCACCCACTAACTCCATTCGAATTCGCGGGATTCATATGGAAATTTCTGTTCTTTCCCCCCATCTATTTCTTCGATTTTTTATCATCATTATTAAGGATCACCCGTATTCCATATCCAATACGCTGAGACGGAGGAATCTCCTCCTCAGGAGGTTGCCGTGGTCACGCACGCCGCCTCACAGCGGCGAAGAATCCCTCGCCCAGCCTCCCCTCCTGTCTCTCTATCCAAGCAAATCCACCTCTTCCGTCTCATCCCAGTGTCCTAGACCTAGCGAATCCACCTCTAGATTAGACATGGGATATCTGTGGAGCGCTGGTGGTGCTCCACGCTGAACTCGCTGAGCCGGGCATGGAGTCAATGACCCAACTAATTTGTGTTGTGTTGTTTTGGGTGGTGGGTGGTGAAGATTGGATTTCTGTGCTATTGGTTCTGTGTGTGTTAAAGGTTGGGTGATTTTGTCGATGTTTTCTCTTGATATTGGATCGCTGCGTGTTTTTTTTTCATTGCATCGAGTTTTTATTTATTTCTTTTTTGTAAATTTGCTGCTAGCTTTGTGAACTATACGTGCCATTATGGTGTTCATTGGTCTTATTTTGTCAAATGTTGTATCACATCTCAACCGAGCACTTGGAGTAGTCCGATAAGCGGTTTCGAAAAGCATTTCTTAGTTTAACAAAGCTAATTAGGTGATCATCCGTTGCACCACCAAATTACCTTTTTTAAAAGACAATCCCGTTCCCGTTATATTTACATTACCAATCTTAACAAAACAGTACCTAAGTGGGAATTATTTTGGTTAAGGGAGATGGACTACCTCTATGAATGGCTAGAATTCGAATGGACATTCAACAAGGCATATTGATGTCCTGGCGCGCTGGTATAGACAGTATAGTGTCGAAGTACCTCTACCGAGGGCTATAATTCGAATCAACATTCAACAAGGCACATCGATGCCATGATACGTTGGTATAGTGTTTGTTACTAGAAGTACCTACCAAGGGTTAGAATTCAGCGAGATTCGACAAGGTCACAAGGCACATTGATGTCATGACGTGTTGTTGAAGTGGTTATTCTGTACCAAGGATTATAGAAATAATGAAATTGCCTGACTCAGATGCAAATTGCCAATGGAATTTGCAAGTTTTTATGTTGTTGTGATGGAGTTAAGTTATTATTTGACCCTTGCATTGCGGTGGATTATGTGTTATTTTGAGGGTGGTGAAGGTTGTGCTGTCAAAGCATGAAATAAAGAGGTGATTATTGATTAATATTCTCGATTCACATTTTTGTGAGCAGAGGCTGCAGAGCTAGATAAAAAATTCACTTTCTGCAGAGCTTAGAATGTTTCGAACTATCATAGTTGTAGGCTTCTTTATTTTGTTGTAGATTTTTGGATCAGTTCTCAGTTCTCATTTTGGCAAACTTATGTCATACGGTAATGTCTTCTCATGCAGATGTCTCCATTGATATTCGCCCAGAGTTCAACACATTTGATCATCTGAGAAGCATGAGATATATTGCAACAGATAGACCCTGGCTGAGTAAGTACAACATGAAGTTAACACTTGAATTGAAGTGGTTGTCTGGCCTTTCTCTCATTTTCATTGGTCAATGACTTGGCCGTTAGCTTCAGCATAATGGAAGATTAATGAGCTTTGTGCCTTTTACTGTTTGATGTTCTTCACAGAACTATATGGAATAAGAGTTCAGCCCATACCACCATTCAGCAGTTTGAGCAGTAGACCTGATCCGGCGCTCATTCACCAGTGCTTACCTGATGAACTGCTTTTTGAGGTGATGATTATATTTTTTTATGGACAATGGAACGTTTGTTTATCATCATTTAAATGCATACCTTTTAAATATTGTGCTAAATCCTTATTCTGTTCTAGTTATATATTCCTTCCATTTTCACGCCGTTTGAGAATGCATGTAGTAAAACTTTTAGAACTTCGACCACTAACATAAGTAGAACTGTGACATGGAAATGATATTTGTGGGTTTGTCATCAAGAGTACTTCAACTATTAAATTTTCTTTTTTGCTAACATACACTACTGCAGTATGGGCCTCTACTGACAGGCGAAAAACCCCCTCTACTGACGGGCTGGGGGCCCGTCAGCCTGCAAATGTCAGTGGAGGAGGTGCCCTCCACTGACGGGCCCAGGGCCCGTCAGCAGAGCCCCTGTCACCACTGACGGGCCTTCCTTAGAAGCCCGTCAGTAGTAGGTTTTCAGCGATTAAAAAAAATAAAATTTAGAAAACAATACATTTCATCCAATATACATTTCATATACATTTCATCCAATATACATTTTTTCAGATTCATATTTCAGCACATTATTTCCTGCTTCCAGTATGTTATACATTTTCAAGGATAACACTTATGGACACACCATTACGAGAGTTGACTCCAGCTCAACATGTTGGCAGTTAACTATTTTCGAGGCATGTTTGACCAGTAGCAAATTAATTGCCTGCATATGAGGTTATTGTAGCAATTAGTACAGCCAGAGAAAAAATACACATGGATGAAAGAGCTGTAGGAAAAGAAGGGAAAATATAACCTCTCCTGGATGGATAAAGATCTTTACAGGTCTCTCAAATGAATGGCGGTTCTGCATGGAGAACATGCAATTAGCAAACTTCCAGCCAAAAATAATAAAATAATATGGGCATTATTAGGACATGGAAGGACCATTTTTTTAAACGTGCCAAGGGTACCTGATTAGCACTGTGTGCCTTCCATGGAGCTGTGTCTGGGTGCTCCAGCCCAAGATACTGCTCCCAAGCTCCATACATATTTCTCTAAACAAGTTTATATCATGAAAAGAGTTCAATTGTGAACCAAAAGTGCTAAAAAAATCTTCTTCAACAAGTAATAAGCATGAGTACCTGAAATCTCGTAGCTACAGTATCAGAATCTTCAAAATAGTCTGGGCGACCAAGTGATATATATGCAAATTTCCATTGTCCAAAGAGAACATTGGTTAGTGATTACATTAACCGACATTAAATCCTTGCCTCATTAGGCATGTTTAAATTCAAGTTCGTAACACATTGTATCATGTTTAAAGCAGCTGCACAGCTTAAATGAAATTAATCTGCTTTCCCTTGAAATTTTACCAAGCTTCGACCAAAACAGTGGTCTTGCGTATATGTGATAGTGATAGGAATATCTAGGCCAGTGCAGTGGCATTGTGTACGTGTCATGTGGGTTAGTATACCAATTAGAGATAAGATTTGTGTACGTGTCATGTGGGTTAGTATCCCCAGCCATCTTTCAGACAGGAGTATTATCTTTTAAGTTAGGTATATACCAATTAGAGATAAGATTTGGTTTGTGACTTTTGATGAATTAATCAAGCACGAACAGTACCTATCTGTACACCCGGTCTCTAATCTTTCCTATCCCCTATCAGCTGAGCTGACCCATCCATCTTCCTGGCGGTATTTACCCGTCATGAACCATGGTTCGTGACAGTACGTTTCTTATGAAAATACAACCTAGCAATAGATCACAAGTGTGTTGTTTCTTATGTTCCAGATGGGAACTAGGGCTAGAGCTTAGAAATGCCACTGCAAACTCTACTTGACATCAACTATGTAGTCAGGTGATTTTTTAGGACTGTTTTTAAGCTTTGTAATAATCTTTTTCTTTGTGTTGCATTCCTCTTTGAACTGTACACATGAATCAAACAATAGAAGATAAGAGAAATTAAAGGAAGCAATGTTAGATGAAACCATATCTGAGGAAAGAACATGCGCGTAGGCGTCCTGCGCAAGGATGAGGGGCGCATACTCCTCGGCGGGCTCGCGGATCTCCGCGGCTGTGGCGTTCCCCGCCCCCAGCGACTTCTTCTTTGATGCTCCGACCTCCTTGCCTCCATCCTCCCCGGAGGACCAAGCCGCGCCGCTTGCTGGCCTCGTCGAGGTCGAGGTCGAGGAGGGGAAGTGGAGCCAGCGGGCGCGGATCCGGCGACCAGGGGCACGGATCCGACGGCCGAAGGGACGGATCCGGTGGCGGAGGGCGCGGATCCGGAGAGGCGGAGGCGGAGGGAGAGGAGGCGGCTCGGGAGAGAGGAGGCGGAGGGGGCCAGCGGCGTCGTGGAGGCGGAGGCGGCCGGAGGCGGAGGGAGAGGAGGTGGCGGGGGGCACGGAGGCGGAGGGGGCCGGCGGGAGCTCGGGGAGGAGGAATAGCAGAAAATCGGGGGCGAGGGCGGGGGCGCGAGGGGTACGAGTTGATGTCTGGCTAGGGTTAGGGTTATAGCTGGGCCGTGGACGGGCTGGAAATTAGCACTGACGGGCCTCAATATCGGCCTGTCAGTGGTTTGATAAACATCACTGACGGGCCAAAAATTTGGGCCCGTCAGTGCTAATTCTCAGTCAGCTCTATGGGTTCAACGGGCCGCGGGTCGTCTCTCCTCCGACGGGTGACTTTAGGGCCCGTCAGTGGAGGTCCTCGTGACTGGCCTGGGCATCGCCTCCACTGACGGGCAAAATGTTGTCCGTCAGTGATGATAAGCACCACCGACGGGCAAAAGGTTGCCCGAAAAAGTAGTAGTCAAATGCTTTCGAGACCATGTCAATGTCCAAAACAAGAAGTAAAAAAGAAAGGAGGAAATATTTCCTCATAAGTATATAAATATCGCCATGTAAGTCAGCATATCACAACATTGCATGACGTGAGTTAATATTCTTTATTGACTGTAATGTAAGTATCTTTATCACTCAGTACCTCATTCTATCATGACATCAGTGTGAAAAGAAGCTAATATATTAGATCATAGTTATCAATGCCATATTGCTTTGCTTAACTGTTCTATGGCAATGTTTTAACAGATATTTGCAAGAATGAGCCCATATACTTTAGGGAGGGCTGCATGTGTCTGTCGCAAGTGGAAATATACTGCACGCAATCCTACTTTGTGGCGGAACGCTTGCCTGAAAACTTGGCAGGTTAGTATACATATTTATTTTGGGATTTGGTTTTCATACTTATTGTTTTGCTCAAACATCCAACTTTTCTTATATAAAGAGGACTGGAATAGAGGCAAACTACAGGATAGTGCAGTCGCTGTATGATTCTTCTTGGAGGAAAATGTGGATGCAGAGACCAAGAATCCGAAATGATGGTAAATATTCAAGAAGCAGTTTTGAATTTGATTGTATGATATGGTGCGTTTGTAAAATCATATTTATTCGAATAGGCACAGTGCTTTGAGGGTTGATATCTTCATTTTTGAATCTGGTCAACCTGACCAGGTGTTTCCTAAAATTTATCACTGATTCCAATGAAATGGTCACCATGAAGACAAAGTGAATGACTAGTGGAAGTTTCAAGATCTCTATGTCAGTTTATCTGTGCCATAAAAAATTCTTATAAAGTGTTCTCTAAATTCGTAGTACGATCTAACATTTTTATTCTGAGCATCCGCTTTGCTTTGCACACTTGAGGTCTGGGGCATGAGACATGTTTCAAGAACAGTATAGGTATGTTAGTATGACCTATGAGCATGCTATTCTTACCACTAGTGAGTGTAAGTTGAGGTACATTAGGTTGTTGAAATATGCATTGGTGCTTAACTGCTTATAGTGGTGAGTGCTCCCGCTGTTCAGAAACATCATCTAGGTTTTTACGTGTTAGTATTGATTTCACTGTGAACTTGTCCTACTGCATAGATAATTGTAATGTTCCCTGATAAATATTTTACCTTTAAAGACCAACTGAAAGGTGTTGCTTTATTTTTCTGAATGTCTCGCTGTTATTTCTGTATAATTGCTAGAGCATTTTGTGTTGTGGCTGTATTATCTTTGCATTGACTTTTGATATGTGCTGCTTCTTCAGGTCTCTATGTTAGTAGGAACACATATATTCATACTGGAATTACAGAGTGGCAGTTCAAGAAAACTGTCAATGTGGTATGGTGGCACTCTGTCTATTTATAAGGAATATTGTTTATTTGAAGACATTTGCCTTTACAAACTCTAGTTATTAGGATTATATTATTGGAAATTTTATTGTTAGAGTTTTGATTAGCTTTCTTGTCAATTTCATCTGCTTATTGTTGCCAAGTTGGTTGCATTAGTAATACTTTCCTTTTGGCTTCAGGTTTGCTACTACCGTTACTTGAGATTTTTTCCAACTGGGAAGTTCCTCTACAAGGTCCCCATTTGAACTCCGTTAGTAATGGTCACAGTATGGTTATTGTTAGTGAAACATCATTTGATGTTCTGCTTTCCTGTGATGAGCAGATTTCCCCGCAGAAAATTAAAGATGTAGTCAAGTGCATGCATTTCCGAGCATCAAAAGGAGATTGTGTGTTTAAAGGCGACTATGTACTGAAAGGGGATGGCCAGGTGAAAATTTTTAGGACTTCGTTTATGCATTCTTGGGTACTATCCATCACTTCTTGCTAATATTAGCTTCTCTTTCCTGCACGCAGATAGAAATGGCACTTCTATATCCAGGGCATCGGTACACACTTGTTAGGATGCGCCTAAGGTATTTTGACTTCAACTTCTGTATAGGTGTTGATAATGATCATTGAAATTTGCACCAACGTTCTGCAGGCTTAGAGGCACTACAATTGGCGCAAATAACAGGTTGGATGTCTTGAAGATCCTAACAACGGGGGTGAATGGAACTGAACTGAGAAACTGGAAAGGCAACATACTTGAACTTGTTGAGGGCTGGGAGGAGGATGAGACGCATGACCCGGACGTGCCTGCTGTTTCCCACAGTAGGGGTTTGACTCCCTTTGTGTTTGTTCCATTTGAGGAGGTATGTCATATGATCTACTGCTAAGTGCGTGCTATGATAGTCCAACGTGATAAGAATTGCCGTTGGAGGGGCCAGGAATGACTGAACACTTCTGTTGCTCAGGCTGATACTTCAGTGCTAAACCTACCGGTGGAGAAGATGGATTACTTTGTCCCTGGGTGAGCTCCTCTTGATGATGACCACGATCGAGAATGGAGATGATCGATGATCTCATTACGGGCTAAGATTATGATGCAGATGGAGACGATCAGCCATTTTGTTCCAAACTGAGCTCATGTAGAAAAATATGTACATACATAATACTTGTTCTGTTTCTTCTACTGTTTCTTCTTCACGTCGCAGGCATGTTGTTGTTTGAATAATAGTATGCTATGTTCGTTGCTGCTTTCAAATAGGCTAGAAAATAAAAACCATGTCGAAACGAGTGGAGGTACTCTCCTGCAGCAACAGTGCTATGTATAATGACGGGTATCTATCGTTGCGATTGTGCAATTCTCGAGTCTGGCTAATGATATCATGGGGCCTGTGGCTGCATCATAGCAAATACTGCATTATGGTTTTCAGATATCGTTCAGTATGATCTCTGAACTAGATACTGGACTGCTGAATAATCACATATGTAGTAGCACATGAAATATGCTGGCTCTGTACATCTATCTCAAAATGCTGCTGGGCCCGTGGTAAAATGCGTATGCGTGTTCCATCCAAAATATCATGAAATCGGGGGGTATTAACAGTACAAACTTGGACATAAACTGCAGGTCACAGCTGTTTCTACCCTACGGATGCTTGTAGATGAAAATGTTGAGCTGTTGCTGCTTAAACCTCAGCATTGCACATCAAATGTTCCAATATCGATCGTGCGATGCTTTGACATGTATTAAACGTATCAGGCGAAACGAAGGCCTTACAAAAGAGGCATTACATGGGGCGCGTGGGCGCGTGGGTGATCAGCTGGTAGCTGATTATTCAGTGATGATGTATACACAGAATTGGAGCAGAAAAGCTTTTGAGCAAGTGGACGCTTCTTCTACATGCTGCTGGTGGTGCTGGGTTTGGGTTCGTCGCCCTTGTACACGAGCTCGTTCCACGCCTGATTGCGAGGGAGGTATGTGCCCTGTAATGCAGGAAATGGGCGTCAGGAATGACCAAACCATCAGCTTGAAAAGATGTAAATTTGCTCGTCTTTGGGTTTGAATGCTGACTTGAAAAGATCCAAGTTTGTTTGAACCTGAGGTGCCAGTAAGCCACTAGCCCCCTCAAGAACTGTTATCAGTTAGAATTTCGATTTCCCCTATTGCAAAATTAGGACTTCCCTGAAAAAAAGGATAAATCAATTAGGATTAACCTTTTCCCTTTCTGCCGTGGATGAATTAGTTCAGCTCAATTGCTGTGATTTCTATTTCAGAAGAAAAAAACTGCTGTGAATTATCCTAGCAACAAGAGAACGAGAGTTCTCTCAAGTCTTAACAATCTCAATCAAGAACAGTTATCAATTAGGATTTGGGACTCGCGAATGGGAGTGGAAGGCAGGCAGAGGAGAGGACAGGTTACGGAGATGTAGGAACAAGTGGGGACGACGCGCATGCCGTGGCGCCGAGCATGGGCGAAGGCGGCGTCGCAGAGGCGCGCGGCGAGGCCCCGCCCGCGCTTGCTCCGCGGCACGTACGTATGCACCATGTCCATCACCGCCGGGGTCGCGCCGCCGCCGCAGGAGGAGGGGCACAGCTGGACGACGAGGCGGTACTCAAGGAAGGCCGCGCCGTCGGGGCTCTCGAACCTCCGGCCCTCCTCCCTCCACACGATGCTCTCCTCCGCCGCTTCACGCTCGTCGGCGCCGCCCTCCTCCGCCATCGCGCTACGCTGCTTTGTTTTGTTTTCCTTGCTGTTGCGACTTGTGATCTGTGAGGCTCGTGATTTCTCGGCCCAGAACAGGTCGTGAACTCGTGACTGGGATTGAAACGGAGCGGGTTCGGTCGGATACGACCATATCTTTTCAGATTTGCTAGACCCTAGTCGTCTAGAATTACCTTAAATTTTAATCAACATGTCATAACCACTGGACCTGAGAGAGCCATCGTTGTAGCTTCGTCAGAGTGGCAAGGTGGAGCCGTCAGCAACACAGAAGCGGTAACAATGGTGGAGCCGGGGGAGGAGACGGTGGCGGAGATGTTAGGGTTCGAGGTGGAGGGGCTGGTGCCGATGAAGAAACTCGTGGCTCTCTAGGCATAGAGGTGTGGTCAGGGGTGACGATAGAACCGGCGGTGGGGGCAATTGGGGCAAGGGGGTAGTGAGGCGGCGCAGTAGTGTCACTGGTCACAGGCGGGGGAGACAGCTAGTGGGCGAGGTCGGAGGGCAGGTCGACAAGCAAGTGAGGCAATGGCCGCAGTGGGAGGGTCGTCGGAGGCGAAAGAGAAGGAGGGGGCAGCAGCAGCCCAGAAGTCGATAGGAAGCCGGGTGGGGGTGGAGAATAGATAAACTTGAGATAGAGAGAGAAATAGTCCAGGGCAATCGGATTTTGATCTGACAATTGTGTGGAGGGTCCCATATTTTCAGGATTTTCTATTTGTAAGTCTTAAAGATTGTCTATTTGTAAGTCTTAAAGTTTCTTAAATCTCGGTTATATTCCAAAAACTTTGAATTAACATTTAACTGTCATTATCCTCACTCTCTCCAATATAATCAACGGATTAAAAATTACAGTGACTTTTTACTAAAATTATACATGTTCAAGACTGCAATTTTATGCTAAGAAATATATAATTTCAGGTGAATGTGATTTACACAAAAATTTAGGCAATAATATCTCTTACTGGATCTGAAGGAGGCAGAGCAGACAATGCTCAAATGAGATCCAAATACAAATTATATTAAAGTCGGACATGGTACGGAGCGGCTGTAGACAAAAGGGATAAAAATAAATGAATAGTACGCACATAAAATAACTACATTCATATATTTATTAGTGATTAAATATATAATATAATATCATGACTTAAGAGTTCATAATCACACGAAGTACTCAACAAGTTAGCACAACAGTAGATATAAAACAGAAACAAAATCGGCGCAACAAGCAATCAGCGCTTGAACACTTAGCAAGCAGCGATGAAAATGAAACAAATATCGGATAATCTCATTAAGGAGTAGTGTTCGAATAATTCGGCCAAATCTGATCCTACCGGATAGTAGCAATATCAATCTAATGATAAGTATCTAAATCCTACCCGGTATCCTTTTTAATATTCTATACTGTCAAATTTGGAACCATTTTCACCCTTAGTTGTGACACTACATATATATAATTGGTGCAAGGTGCAATACATAACCCAATTACGTGCTATTATACGCTAAGATATCCAAGCCTGATGTTTTGCATAATTGGAGCCAAATTAGATATTGGAAAGAAATATTTTCTCTGAGTTGTACTCCACATGATTGAGGCGTCATTGGGTGCCGTGGACTAGCTAATTCACTGCATACCAGCCTCAACAATTCTGTCCCTTCCGCGTTTCTCCTCCTTCCTTCTGTCCACTGGCCACAGCGGATGGCTTTTCCCTATCACCGGGATGTCGCCTCGCTCAACGTCACTCTTGCCGGAAGAACTATAAACTGCACCTTAGTCGCCATTTCATTGCCACCTCGACGCGGATAACTTCGCCCACATTCACCACTAGATGCTCTTCTTAACACCTAATTCACCACTATTTGCTCCATATTATTGCGATTTGCAAATATTTACACATATATAATATCGCTTTTTTCGTTGTGGTTCTTATTTTTATCCAACCAGGCCCCCGAGCTAAGCATGTCCGGCTCACCAAGCAGACGACACGTTGGACACGAGGTGTGCAGTGACCTTGACGAACGGTCCTGGTTTTAGGTCCGAACAAATCGTCCATATACCTTCCTAATCGATTCATAATCTACTCGCTGTGTTGGTTACTTGGTTCCATGCACGCAGCCTCCATCCTTGTTAATTCCAACGCTGGCCAGAGAAGGCTGTTACTTCCTCCTTCCCTTCACTGTTACTTGGACCAGTGGCGCCTGTAGCAGTAGCACGAACAGGCGAAGTAGCGTGGTCGGTATAATCTGAAACCCACTACGAGGCACAACTTTTAGTAAAACTAAAAGACACCCCGCACGTTGCTACGAAAACTTTTTGGAAGCAAAGTCTTGTTATTTAATAGTGATAATGATGTGCAGCGGCCTAACATGATACACGAAAATGAGACAAAACTACTTCCTTTCCAATTTTATGAAATAGCAGAGCTCATACTTATCATCTAAAATACTTATCATTTAAAATGATTAGGGGAAAATTCGGCCAATCGTAAGGGGATAGTAACCTGGTATGTGGTAGTAATATATATTAGGAGGTGGGAAACTTAATGGACGATAAGAACATCGTACCAGTGAAATGATTTGGTGCCAATCGTATATAGACATGAAGAAGAAAACGATGCAATCCTGCAAAATATTTTTGTGTATATTCAATTAAGGGAAGCTAGATATACTGGTTTAAGTTAGTAAGAATCGTGAGCAAAAAGGTTTTAAAAATTGAGCATTCCTTTCACATAGAAATCAAGGAAATGTGACTAGCCTGTGGGCGTACCTACTAACTGGTATGAATCAAATAGGTACACTGCCAAGTAAAATACCCTGATCCATCCATATCCCTGACATTCACAGTGCAGGGAGGGGAAGAGAGAGGTGCAAAAGCAGAAGTGATCAGTGAATACACACTATACTCTGAGTCGATCTCCCAAATTTGTCCATTAATTTCTCTAGCTAGCTTGTTAAAGAATCCTCGTGGAAGAAAGGGAAGGTGGAAAGTGATACCTGATCTTTGTGCGCAGCAACTGAGGTTCCGATTGATGTCCTTGAGATGGCTCAGCGTGCACTGCGTATTCTGCGACCAACCAAACAAAAAAGAAGCAGAGACAGAGAGATGAGAGGAAGAGCTGCGCTTGGAGAAAGCAATGATTAAGTGGGATGACAACGATAGAAGGGAGAGGAAAAGCTAGCTTGGAGGAAGTAACGTGGGAAGGGATATGAAAACTCGTGCCTGTCTAACACAGTCCTAATTGATAGGACATAGTGTACATGGTCTGAGCAGCCCAATTAGAAGATCATCACTTTCGGGTGAAATCTGGAGCTCACATCAACGATTCAATGGATAGAAGTAATCACGGTGACGTGAAAGGCTGTGAGGGCAGAAAAAATAGTTAGTGGGAGACATTTCTTTAGTTATATACGATATCCGTATTAGAGAATATGCAAACGATTGCAAGCGCAGGTAATTTGCGTTCTAATAGAATGTAAAAATAAATAAACTAGCTAAATATCTACGATTTGTTGTGGATAAAAAAATCCATATTATCTCAACATGCTAAGTTGTTGTCATTGTGCTACATCACTGACTCGATCAAGCTCTCCCAAGACCGGTGCATGGTTCTATTATGCCGTCTTCCTTTACACACTACAACCCTCACGTGCATAAGTCAATGGATATCGTATGCACGCTTGCATAGAGGCAACAAAAGGGAGTGGCAAGAGTTACTCGTCAAGGAGGGCATGTTAAATCACAATTTGGGATGAGATTAGCAATATCGCGGTTTAGTTAAAAGATAAGGTTTGTTGGATAAGATGTGCTTTGTTAAGAGTTTGTTGGAGATAATTTTATTATTTGCTCCAGATTTTGCTTGTTAGGAACAATATAAAGCAGATGCTACACCGAAAGAAAGGAGGTGTGAGACTATGACTACCAACTTCTATTTATATAGCAGTAAAGATAAAGATAAAGATTCACATGACTTCATTCGACTATCTAGTACTTGTTCACGTAGCATACTTCCTCCCCTCCACTTTCTCGGATACCCACCTCCAATGCAGCTATCCATGGCCATGACGCTCTCTATCATGACCCAGCCTGTGCTTGCACCCTTTCGCACACGCAAAACTCCATGCCGCAGGCCCGCCACCCCTCCTGCTACACCGTAGAACTCTTCGATGCGGGGTATCCGCAGGCGGTAGCGACTACAAGGTTGAAGACGTGGGGGCTCCGTCGTAGGCTTCAGCAACATGCTCTAACTCGGCAAAATAGTTAAATTTCACAAACTTTGACTATATATATATGAATGATTGGTTGAGTGAAAATATTATTATTGTGTTCATTATAAAAAATATGTTTATAATATCATAATTTCATAATGCTTTGCTAACATATTCATATGAAAAATATGGATTTGTCATTTCTAAGTTGTCTGAGAAATTGTTATTTCTCAGTCAGTTTCATATTATTTAGTCTATAGTTGTATATAAAAAATTGTGTAACTTTAGCTTTAGAAATGTGCAACTGGCCAATTCGTATATCTCTAAATCATATATTCTATATAATTTCTAAATTATATAATTACCCAATGAAATATTAGATTAAGAATTAACGCCACCGGATTGCCAAACATCATCACGTACTCTTTATACAAAGGACAAGGAACAGCCACTCTTAACCGTACAATGGTTATCTCTGAGCACGAACTACTAGGAAATCTGCAAGGCTGTAGGAATCATCTTTAGAAAAAAGAAAAGCAAAATAAAGCATCGTACGGGATTCATGTTTTGGTAAAGAGAAAGGGGCCAACGAGAAGCAAAGGATCCAGCCAGTATATGGAGATAACAAGCAACGAATCATACGTTCTTTAGCTAGAGAAAGGGGGCTGATCATTCAGAGGCCAAATTGCCACGGCCTGCAGCTTCAGAGGGCAAACCATATACTTCAAATCTCGCACCCCTGCTCTGATTTGGGGGTCATATATACGAGCAGTAGCAGAAGCAGATCGAGTAATTCGAATAATTCGATTCAAATTTCTGTTTCTCAAGCAGCGCAGGCTGCTCTTATCTACTGTCGAGGTACGCATGTAGTAGCGCATAGTAGTATTTTGCCAGCTTCCTTTCTTGGTGCTCCTAACCTTGTTCTGCCCAAAATTGCATCGAATTAATGCTACCGGTTAACAATGCTGAAGCACAAACGTGACATGTTTTCGTTGTTGTTGTGTATGTAGGCGGCCGTGGCGAGACATCTTCGAGTGATGGGTTAGATTGATTAATTTGGTGCTGCTTTTCTTGCTTGGCCTTCGACATAGGAGTTCATCATGGCTAGACAATTGGTACTAAACTATTCTTGTGCATTTTGTGTTCACGAAGTAGTAGATAGCTTCCTTTAAGCTAATTATGTTGAGACTTTCATGGTTGTCTATGCCATTTTTTCACGTCCACGTACCCTGAATCATGATCTGTAAATAGTTTGATCTCAGTGACGGGAGAGGGATATAGAATGCGGAACCACAATATACGTATTTAGCTAGCTAGAACGCTTGACCAGGCTGGGGAATATTCAGTATACATCAAGAAAAGAAACATGATGGTCTCTCGACAATATTACAACCACTTAACTCTGTAACGAACTACTGAATCGTATACATCACCCGTCACTAAAATCACTTGAGAGTCATATACGCCAAAAAGGTCATGGACCAAATTTAATTATTTTTGCTTGTGCACTGGTTTTGCTTTGAAGTTTCATTAATTGATTGTCTATCGAAAAAGGAATCAGTGATGCTTTGTGTATCAATTGTTTTTTCTAAGCCTAGAGTTCGTCTCTCGCAACGTACCAAATGCTGTGTTCTTAAGTATATTTGGAAAAGGATAGGTCAGCAAACTCAAGGTCATTTCGCTGAAGTCAATGTCGACACTAATAGAAGAAAGCTGAACTAATCCAAGTATAGTTTTGCACCGTCTTCTCTTCGCCTCTCGCTCCGCCTTCTCCGCCGCGACCAGCGCCGGCGCTCTCCCTTCTCCGCGCCGAGCAGCAGCGCCGGCATCGCCCCTGTTCTTCCCCGCGCATTCATCCCTCCTTCACGGGAGTGTCGTGGAAGTCTTCTCCACCAAGAGCAGCAACGCCGCGACCATCTCCTCCACCAAGAGCAGCAGCGCCGGGCCGGAGGAGCCCACGACGAGGGGCAGGCAGAGTTGAGGACGACGTAGTGCGTCGGTTTCTCTCTTCTCTCACTCGCCTCCCTCTCCAAACCCATCCCCCTCTAATTTCCAGAAGCTCTTATCAAATCTTGAGCCTTGTGCACCCTTCTCGTGTTCTTAGTTTAGAAGGACGAATTTGTTGCTTCTTATTGATAAGAATATGTGTAGATTGTTCTTCTGAGTGTTCGATTTCCTTTGTAAATGTGCTGCTGGATCATGGTGTTCGTTCGATTTGATTTTTGTGGTGAGCACGCAAGGTATCATTTTTGCTGTCTATGCCACCACTTCTAAATTGGAGCCATCTGATAATCCTCAACCAAACACCGTAATGGGATTCAAAACCGTTCCTGTGCTGAACCAAACATGTTTCGTTTTCACCCATTCTCATTACATTACATTGCCGCTGCGTTTACGTTTGCAATGTCCAACCAAACGCCTTAATGACTTACCACCTCTCGTTAAAGCACACCCAATGTAACTACCAAGATGCCTAACTATAACTTTGCCGTGGGCCAGCCGTAAGTATATAGTAGACGGAATTCAAACACCAACTCCCCACTTCACTCATGCACCCGTTCTTTATTCATGTAGTCAAGAGTATGCATGCGTTCTCCTATGGATTTCATTACTGCTGCAACTACTCCAGCATAGGTGGTCGATCTAACTTACTTACGGGTTTTTTACTCCAGCAATTCGGCGCCCGTGATGTCAATGGCGCCAGAGAGGTTATATTCCAGGTGCTTCAGTCTAGCTACTGGCGTGACGCGCGGGTCATCTACTATCATGGATGGAGTGGACTCGGGGCGTCCGCCGTTCTTAGATCTATAGCAGAAGTGCTTCCATCAAGGAGAACCACGCCAGAACTATGCTTTGACAGAATAATTCATGTAGATTGCTCAGAGTGGAAAAACAGAAGATCGGTGCAGAGGGCAATTGCAAAAGAGCTGGAATTTGACAGCTCGGTAATGGCTATTCTAGATAAGCAGGATGAAGAGGATGATTTTAATGGAGTTGATGAAAGCTCAAGGCATGAGATAACAAGCATCTCAATGAAGATTAATCATATTCTGAAGGACATTAGATTTGTGGTGATATTTCATAACGGGAGTGACGACGAGATTGATTTATCTCGCTCGGGAGTTCCTCGCTTTGGTGTGTTTGATGAGCTTACGGCCAGCAGAATAATATGGACCTTCAGAAGGAGGTTGTTCACTATAAAAGACCACGAAGAACAAGTAGACAAACTGAGGTACACTGATCTCTTGTGTTATGACCGAGCAACAAATTTAAGAAGTGAACAGTTTTATGCAATACTGTGTAAAGAGGCTGCCATCATAGTTGCTAGCTATCCATGCATGCGGGGAATCAACCAAGCTATGGTTGCCGATTTTTGTTTGTACAAACTATTCATGCATGGTAGTTTTTACAACACCACCAGATCTGATTGGGCTGGTCATGCTTCCAACTATTGGATATGTGATGGGATACTGCAAGAGGAAATAACAAGCGAGATAAGTATTGCGCTGAGCCGAGAGATAAGCTGGGATTGTGAAGCTTCTTTGCTTGATGATGTGCTTAAAAAGTTCAAGAAACATTTGAAGCTTCCCTTTCTTGTAGTTAAAGAAGATGATATCTATGAAGAGGGGCTATACCATTGGATTTCAATCACATCAGTGGATAAGAAAGAACATGGCATGCAAACTATACCTACAGAAACATCTTCTTTCTCCTTAGCATTTGAAAGATCCGATCATCCACCTGCGTTACCAAACCGGTTGTTTAAGCATTCCAGCAACCTTGGTGTGCTAATTCTCTATTGGTGTGCCTTCAATTTTGCATCACCTCAGTTCTTAAAATGCCATAGCCTAAGGTTCCTTGGGTTGGACCATTGTACCGATGACAAAACAGGTGAAGGAGAGGATCAGACTAAGTGGTTATGTTTGTATAGCCTGTGTGTGCTGGACCTACGTTATACAGACTGGAATGAAATCTTATCTCAAGAGAAGTTGGATCTCATGATCAACATCAGAGAGCTAAATATAGTGGGAGTCATGTGTTGGCAATACACAACTCGCTTACAAGGGCGGCTACCTAACCTTCAGAGGCTCCGGATAATCAAGCCTACACGAGGACCAGAGGCGTCAACAGAGACAAGCAATTCCTTCCTAGACATGACAAAGCTGGAAATACTTGACTTGTCTGGCAACAGTGAGTTGGAAATTCTACCAAACAGCCTATCAAACTCGAGTAGCCTTCAGGTACTTGTCCTTGACGGTTGCAATGGGCTAGAAGATGTTGTTATGCCTAATGGGCTTCCATGCTCGCTAAGATCATTTAGCTTCGATGGTCATGGGTCAGCCTCCAAATGGACGCCACTTGGTGAGATACATCCGAAACAAATTTGTCCGTCCAATGTCTCCAAGATTTCCCTAGGGGGCTGCACGCAATTGGAGAATATGTTCATACGTGGGCTACAAAACCTCGTTGAGTTGGATCTCTCTGGAACTCCAATCAAGATACTTGACTTCAATACTATGGTGGTGGAAGTCCCAAGGCTCGAGAGACTATTTCTGCTAGGATGTCAACACTTACGTGCAATAAAATGGGTGCGGAGCGTTAACCACTTGAAGTTGCTGTGTATAGACACAAGAGCTGGAATTGTGTGTCCTCGGCCATCCTTTGACCAAAATAAATCATTTGAGTTGCAGATAGATGCTATTTTTGCGGATGCAAGACTTGCTAGGTCTTTATCGTCCCTGCGAGATAAATATAGAACTACATATATTCATTTTAATATCCATGTCACCTCATCGCCTTTGTATTGCGGATCTGATCAACTCAAAGCAACCAGCAAGGAGAAGATTGGCCTATATGGCGATCGAGGGAGCCTACACCTGCTTGTTCCAGCAGGCCGGTACGGTGATGTCCTTAGTATAGTTGGTGATACCCCGATGCAGGCTTTCCCGCGACCTCCGGCTATCACCTTGGATCGACATATCGAGATTGCTGAAGGGAGCCAGGGCTTGGAGAGCGAACTGAATGGATATTCCAGTCCACGTGGTTTAGCTGATATAATAAGAAACCCTACCCAATCCCTGCATGTGCATGATGTTTCCACTAGTGCTAGTCTGCGTGTGCCGGATTGGTACTGCCTCAAGCAGTGCCGCATTGAGAGGTGCCCGAAGTTGGATACAGTGTTCATTTCGGACTCAGGCAATTTTTATAATTTGGAGACCTTATGGGTGTCGAATCTCCTAATGGCTTGCTGGATTTGCAGTAAAGGTCGTCGCACTGAGCCATGGTTCGATCGTCACACTGAGCCATGGTCCTTCAGATATCTACAGCACGTACGCCTTCGTTCCTGCCCCAGGCTCCAGTTCGTGCTCCCGGTATGGGGTCTCCTCCTTCCCCAGTTTGGAGACCATCCACATCATCGACTGCAGTGACCTCAAGCACATCTTCGTACTGGACAATGTGTACCCAGAGAAAGTATCTGTCGACGGTGTATCATTCCCGAAGTTGACCACCATCCACCTGCACGACCTCCCGGTGCTGCGGCAGATATGCGAGGTCAAGATGGTGGCGCCCGTGCTCAAGACCATCAAGATCAGAGGATGCTGGGGCCTACGCCGGCTGCCGGCCGTGGAGGCCCGTGGCCCAGACGTGAAGAAGCCGACCGTCGAGATTGAGAAGGACGTGTGGGACGCGCTGCAGTGGGACGGCGCGGAGGCCGGCCACTTCGAGGCACCGATACACTCTCGCTACTACAAGGAGAAATTGCCCAGGGTGTCCTACCTCAGGTATACTCTCTGCATATTAGTTACTCACCCTTTGTTTCTTTGTTGTCATACTGATTGCATACTCAGAGTCAACTTAGTTTCTCTCTCTTTGTTTATCTGTCGCTCACATTGCCTAGGTGATTTCTGCTCTGCACTTCACTGCTGTGTTTCTTCCATCGATGGATAGCTAGCTTGCGGGTAGCTCGCTAGCTGCTTAAACATGGAAGGAAAAATTTCAAGTGTGTGAACCATCGATTGATCGCCTCTCACTTCTATGTGTTGCTGTGTTAGGTGTGAGCTTATGGTGGCTCTTACCTTTGTGGCTTTCAAATAAGAACCGGCCTGGTTCGTGCCTGCGCGCACAGACCCAGCCGATGTGTGTGCGAACTGTGGCTTGCGATTGAGAGTTTGTGTGTGTATCAATCTGAGACAAAGAAGCAGTGGGTTTGCCTACGTTTGGAACAATTACTAAGCAGCAGCCGTGTGTGCCTGCGTGCACTTAGAAGATCAGCGGCTGGTTGTGTGTTTGCATACATTGACCTTGCTGCTTCTGTGTGTGTCTGTTACGCTTTTGAAATAAGCATCTATATAGTGTGCCTGTTGTTGCATTTAACTGCTCGGTTGTGAATCATTAAGTTACTTGTGAAATTTGTTTGTGACTTTTATGCGTGCATCAATTAGGAGATGTTTGGAATTTGGAACACACTTCATGGAAGACAGTTTGTCAGTTGAACTCGGGAATTCTAAATTGTTGAGTAGGGGTAATTTGTTTTCTGCAAGTCGTTGTTGTGGCCGCGCGTTGCTGCGGAAAAATTTAGCAAATGTTAACATTACTATAAAGTATAATATGGAAGATAATATGTAGACATGGTAAGTGTTGCGTTGAATAAATTTTTCTATTAGTAGCAAATTGTGTGAAAGATAATGTTAAGTTGTGTAATGTGGTGCATACAGATACTTTGATGTGTAAGTATGACCACTGCATTTATATATTATATATGAACATGCAACTAAAATATTATTAAAAAGTTAGTTTGTAAATGTTACTACTTACATCTAACCAGCCAAAATAGTAATTTACTACCTCTGTTCCAAAGTAAATGATTTTCTAAAAAGCGTGCAGTTAAACTTCTCTAACTTTGGCTATTGATACATAAAAAGATTATTGAGATTGTTCAAATAAAAATAATATTATTAGATTTATCATGAAAAATATTTCATAATTTCGTGGTTTTCTAATATTTTACTTATATAAAAAATAACGGTCAAAGTTGCATCTTGGAGGTTGTGCCCATGTCTAAAACATCATGTATTTTAGAACTGAGGTAGTATTAATTAGTTGTTAAATTTAGAGATGTTTGACTGCATATTTTTTAAAACCATTATCTATTTTGAAATAGAAATAGTATTAAATTACAAATATCTTGTAGGCATTAAGGGGTACATATTTTACAACACTACTTTTCTACAATAATTGTGCATAAATTGTTCAATATATATATATATATGTAATGTAGATAAATAGTAGTGTGTAGTATTTTTTTTGTTGTTGAAGAAATTAGCAGGAGCACTGCTTTTTCTTATGGATAGAGAGAAATATGTATAGAGTTACCATAGAGTACAAATTGAAAGAAAAAGAAAGAAGAACGGGATCAAAAGCAACATCGGCCAAAGCCTTGCAGAGAGGGGACTACTCATTGTGGGTTATATCTCCGATGTCGCTGCTTGGCAGCATAAAAGCATGTTGACGCGCCCTAACATCTTCCATGGTTCGGGAAGCGACTATGTCCGTGGTTTCGTATTTGTGGTTGAAGATCCTGTCGCTGTGCTCTTTCCATAGGTTCTACAATGTGTAGATGATCAAACCATCTAGTATGCGATTTTCCTTCCCTGTTTTGTTCTTCGTGGACCTTTCCCACCATTCGCTGAGCGAAGCTTCATTAGCAGTGTCGAAGCCGTTTATCGGCATGGCATTAAGGCATGCCATTTGCTTCCATACCTGCCTGGTAAAGACGCAATGTAAGGAGTGGTGAACTGCAGTCTCGGCGTCAGAACCGCATAGCGTGCATGTAACACCATTTGGCCAACCCCTGCGCTCCAATCTGTCTGCGGTGAGAATTCTGTTTTGAGTCAGCAGCCATGCATGAATCTTGCATTTGGTTTCCGCGTGTGCCGTCCAAAGAGAATAGGTGTCAAATAGGCTATGCGAGCCCACGAACTGCGCATGGTATGCTGTTTTTGCCGAGTACATCTCATGGCCGGTCCATTTCTAGCAGATGACATTAGGGGTGCTCTCATCCCTTTGTGCCATCGAGATGAGGTTCCATAGGTTGACAAACTAGTGTGCTTGCTCGATCGTGTGCATCGAGCGGAGGGGCCTCGTCCATCTATGGTTGCGGAGCTCTGCCGCAACACTTTTCTTCTTGCGTTGAACCAGAGCGAAAAGCGTAGGGGCGATATCGCATGGCTTGAGTCCATGAAGCCATTTGGAGGTCTCGAAACATGCCTTGTTTCCATCTCCCATGGTGATTATTGTAGATGCATCAAAAAGCAATCTGTCTTTGTCGTCACACGGTGTAGCCATGCCATGCCATGGCTTCGATTTGTTGCTCCATTCTCCCCATAGCCAACGCAGTCTTAGCACCCTCCCAAATTTCTGAATGTCTTTGACTCCTAGACCTCCCTAATATTTTGGTCTACAGACCTGTTTCTAGTTGACAAGGCAATGTCCACCAGAGCATATTTCTTCTCCCTTCCAGAATAAAGACCTTATGACTTTTTCTACTTTCTTTATGGCCCACTTGTCCAATTTGAAAGTGGAAAGGAAATAGACTAGACAAGGTGACAGAACAGAGTTGATGAGAGTCAGCCGGCCAGCTCGAGATAAGAGTTTGCCTTTCCATCCTGAGAGGCATGATGTGAGCTTGTCGAAGATTAGCTGCACATCGGCTCGGCGAAGTCGAGAGGTATGAAGGGGTAGCCCGAGATAGGTGCACGGGAATGCCTTGAGCTGCGCCGGGAAGAGTTCGATGACTTCGTGTAGGTTGATCTGTTGACAGCGTATAACATAAATCTCACTCTTTTGGATGTTAGTAGCGTGTAGTATATTACACATGCATGAATTAGAAATGAAAGGGAAGAAAACAGAACGAGTTAAATTAGGATTGTTGTATATGCATTACATTCACGTGCAAGATCTGGATATCTATCAAGAGTTAGCAAGGTGCAAAGCGTCCTTCCTATGCCCCTCTAGTGAGAAAAATGAGCTGATACAGAACCTCTGCATATATACAAACATAATGTCTCCCAAGTAAAATGGCACATTCGACTTAGACTGAAATTTTGGATGGCCACACGGTTCAGTACTTCATTTTCCCAATCTCATAGGCAAGATCACATTGCACAAAGCTTGCATGATTTACAGTCTTGAAAATCGAACAACACGAGTCAAGAACTCTGCCCAGAGAAAAGAATAGTCCCTAATAGGTACAAAATTGGCAATTGTGCTAACGTAAATCCGTGCTTATTACCTAGCCCAGAAAAAGCCTATGTAAAGAGTCCACACGCACATAATAACTATTTTACAGAAAAAGAGTAAAACGACAGGTATCTATTTTATTCTTTCTTGTTTTGGAGGACTTTTAGCCATTGTTTCACTCGCTTGTGTGTCGTTAGGCTCTACGACAGTGGCCTCGGCTCTCCTCATTGCGATTTCTCTTTGCATTTTTATTTGCTCTTGCATTACTTTTGCCATCTCCTTCATTTGCTTCTCTTCTTTCTCCATTTGCATGTCCGTTATGATCTGAGCGTTCTTACCAATTGGTTTGAAATATTCATCTATGGCAGTTTCCTGAAAATTAAGATGGAGAACAAGTTAGGAAGTCATTACACAACTGTGTGCATAAAGCTAGTAGCATTTGAGTCTTATTGCCAGCAATCCTATAATATTGCACTAGACCTAAACCAAAGAAATATGTCTATTTGGGGGTTCCAGAACAAGCGTGTTTCATATCAATCAAACATGAACAAGGGCAACAACATGATCACCAAACTCCATTTCTCACAGTGGTCGGTACAGACAACCATAATTTAAGGTATAATTCATTGTTCAGGTTGTAAGATTGCACATAAACTAGTAATAACAACTTTTTAGAATGCAGTACAAATTTCCTAGGAAAGCGTTGAGCCATGGACTACAAATTTGTGGCGAAATATCTTACAGCTTCTTCGAGGTGCTGATTGAGAGCTTGCATCTGCTGAACCACTTGACGAACCTCTGATAGAATAACTTGCTCTGGCTGTTTTCGCACCTCTACCTTCTTAGCTTGAGCCTGAATAAACAATAATGAAGTGTAAGTGCTATTACAATTGAATACAATATTGGTCATTGTTTTATTTATATGAATGCATGAAAGATGATTGATGATGTCACCTCACCAACCCTACTTACTACCTGGAAAGCATGATTTTATTTGCAAGCTAGTTTAGTAGTTTCCCAATATTAGATTTATGATTTTGTAGCGAACAATAGTGTAATACAAATTCATGAAATTGGGACAGTATTTACATTGTGACGATTGAGGATTTCATGATTTCTGTGCTAAAATTAGGATGAGTGAGCTTAGCCCTAAGCGACACCCAAATATAATGGGAAATATAATTTTAATGGTTTATTAAAAATCATTTATTCTCTCTCTATTTCTGTATTCCACAGGACCGACACCATCTCTGGTTCCTGCTACTAATAGCCCTACAAATTAGCTACAACATTAGTTTCCTTGATTACAAGTAAAATTATTTCTGATTATAAACATTATTTTGGAACATAGAATTTGTTCTTTACATAATAGCACAACATCATTGGTAAAAGGAAATTAAGCGCCTTACAACCATTTCCACCCCATATTGACGTTTCGGATGCAACATAGCCAACGACAGTAACAACACAACTAGGATGTATCCGGCGCATCCCATCGTTCGGGTACTGCCATGCATCCCTCCTAAAATCCTAAAAGTACCAAATGGTTATGAAAACTCCAAAAAAGGAGAAACTACACTTTAAGGTAATTCCCATCCTATTTCAAATCATCCCAAAGAAGACAACTAGAAGATTTCATCTCATACTTAACATGCGATTGGAGACTCGAAAGGTGAAATGCTTACTTTTACCAGTAAGTATTGGTTCCACACAATTCATAGAATAGACATATCATCCAAGAAATGGCCGCCGCTAAAAGAGCCTTACCTGCTCGAGCCGCTTCTGCAGCTGCAGCCTGTAAGATCAGATCCTCCTCTCCTCGTAGCCGGACAGCACCCGCACCACGAACCACGCCTTCCTCCTGAACTGCACCAGCTTATCCATCCCCCCGTGAACTAGCAACTCGCGCAAGAGGCGTTGCGCAGGCACGAGCGGATCTAGATGGTGTGTGTTCGCACGAAATTCGATCCGTGAAACACCTAGATACCTGTCGTACTTTCGCGACGATGAGCGACTACTTTTCGAGCAAAGCAGTAAAGGTTGGATAACTATCGCACTTTCGTGTATGACGAATGATTGCTTTCCGAGCAAAGCAACAAAGATCTTCTTGCTTTCGTGAAGAAGAAACGACCGTTTTCCAGCGCAAAACGGCAAAGATCTAAGCTAAGAACGAAAAGGTAAAAGGTAAAGGTAATAGATTGGTTTGTGTCGATTGTATTGTCTATCATCGGCCATCACCCTTCACATATTTATATAGGGCGCTGGTCTTTCCGAAGGAGAGCAGGACTCCCAATCCTAACTGAATACGTACATGTGATTTTCCTTTTCCTCTACTTAGTTTGACTATCACAATGATCAGGACTCAATCTCGTACAATTATGTTTCCATATAAACCAAGATAACCTTCCGAACTTGATCGACTTGACCGCCGCAATCCGGACTCCTCCTTGTACACGAGATATCCCTTCCGTTATAAACTAGATGATTTCCTAAATCCTTGAGAATTGCCTTGATCGCCACGATCTGCTGCTGTTTCTTGTATTCCAAGTTAGGGTTTCTGACACCGGGACAGATTTATGAAGTAAACGGCTCCGGATCACCAGTCTGCCCGTGAAGTGATTTGGCAGTGTTGCGGACTACCCGGCACTCGGAGACAAAGCGAACTACTCGGGGCTTCGGGAGTCTCTGTGAGCACCTCGGCACTCGGGGATCCTGCGAGTACTCGGGAACTACTCGGGGATGCGGCGAGCACTCGGGGACGCTGTGAGTACTCGGGGACGCTGTGAGCACTCGGCTGCTCGGGGACGCGGCGAGTACTTGGGAACGCTGTGAGCACTCGATTGCTCGGGGACGCGGCGAGTACTCGGGAATGCTGTGAGCACTCGGCTATTCGAGGGA
The DNA here is from genome assembly GCA_019208055.1 of Stipa capillata. Taxonomy (NCBI): domain Eukaryota; kingdom Viridiplantae; phylum Streptophyta; class Magnoliopsida; order Poales; family Poaceae; genus Stipa; species Stipa capillata. The sequence continues at coordinate 94,719 of JAGXJF010005437.1, read as the reverse complement.
ACGTAGCAAGTACTCGGGACTCGGGAACGCGGCGAGTACTCGGGGCTCGAGAACGCGGCGAGTACTCGGCTGTACTGAAATCGTTAGCCCTATATTAAGAATAAATACTAATTCCAAATAGCTTTGTTAGTCAATTATTTCAACTACCAGTAACTCAATTAATTTGGCTAACTGAACACATCATAGCCAAATTACGCTATTAACAGTGTGCCGGGTGTGCATGTCCAAGATCGCGGACGGGGTGGAGATAGCAGGGAACGCGATGTCGAGATGAGGTTTGAACGGGAACAGCGATGGTGGCGACGCGCGTGAGAGGTGGAGCGATTTCAGGGGTGAGGCGTCGGTGGTGACGCTAATCTACGCCACGGCGGCAGATCCTGGGCACAGCGGTGGTAGACTATAGGAGAGATTTTAGAGCCGCAATGGGTCGGCTTGGAGCTTTGGGAGATGGATTTTGGCTTTTTTTGTTGCTAGAGAAGGAAAATCCTGGGCATAAAGCCCCTATAGGGAATTTTAAGGAACATGAGATCTCCCATCTTTCATAGGGGCTCTCTGGCTGGGAAGTTATCATGTTGCCATTTCGTAGCAAGTAAGAGGGGAAAGAAATCCCGCTGCATAAAAATATAAGGAAATTTATCAAAAACATAGATATTTTGAAAAATCTAGAAATTCATAAATATTAGGGAAGAGATAAAGAGTAAATTCAGAAAAACACCAATAAATCCAAAAATTTTAAAAGAAATCACAAATAATTCATAAAAATCACGAACAAGGGAGGGATCTGAGGGGAGGAGAGGACTTTTGATACTTTAGATTGGCTAGCGTTGAGGGGAGTAAGGGTGTTCTGATCTTCACAGCACGGTCACCGTCACCGTCACCGTCACCGTCACCGTTTTGCCGCCCATTGTTCGTCGTCGGCATAGCAGCACCTCTGACTATTGTGCGGGATCTTCAAATTGCGGGTACCTATGGAGGAGGTCCCGGAGGAAGGAGCGGTACGTCCTTGGAGAAGAAGGGCAGCATCAAACCCTAGCCGCCTATATGGTGCGCGAGGTGGACTCTCGGCAGCAGACGAATAACATGGCAAAGGCGTCATAGGGAGGAAGGCTGATGCACTGAAGTGGAGACGGTGGAAGTGAGGGAGGGTGTCGCGAGCGAGGCAAGGGTTTCCCCCTCCCCCCTTTCCCTTCCCTCCCCCCTCTCGCCGTCGCAAGACGAGGCTCTCCTCCCTCGAGAAAGGAAGCAGATTGGGCTGGATGCCCCCCTGAGTAGACAACCAAAGGTGTTTATAGCCTGCCCCGGGACAGTTTGCCGCGTGAGTTCACCCCCCTCCCCCCCCCACCATGGATTAGGCAGGGATCCCGAAGGGATGCCGCGCTACCAAACAAATCTCTAAGGTCATCTAACTTGCATGTTACTATCATTTAAGTTCACAAACTTTGAGATCATTTATCTACCTTTTTTTGACTATTTAAAGAGATTCACTAAGGTCTAAACCCGGTTTCAACGGCTTACGTGTTAGGTCAACCGTGCCACGGTGGCAAGGCCACATGTCAGAATTTTTTTCTGCCCATTATCTCTCTCACTTATTTTTTTCATCTCTCTTTCGTTCGAGGCCCGGCGACAAGGGACTGGCTTGCCTGCTCCATGGTGGTGCTCCCGCACACATGGCATCAAATCATTGGCATTGGTTCTGGTGGTAGCTTCGTTGTCCTCAGCTGAGAAATCTAAGCAAGACAGCAATGATGCCCAGGAAACCAGTGTCACAATACTCGTTCATTCGCAAGACGAAAATGGTGAACCGTGTGTCATTTGCATCTTCCACGTTGGCGGTGTTGCTTTGGTGGGACAGCAGCTGCAACCCCTTGAGACTGATTTTGTTTTCGTCTCCACTCCAGAGCGTAGAATGGCATCTCTTCTTGGGATTTAGTCCATCCACCAAGATACCAAAGAGCCAAGAGCACGCACAAACTGTTCCTGCTTTCTTTCCTACCATAGGATGACCAATGTGTATGGACATGTACAACTTGGGGGCACGACAGCGGTGGGTGGCGCCGTACACACTGTTACTTCTACCTGCATTGCCCAATAGATGGCTTGCTGCATGCTTGTCCATGGCAGGCCATCAAGTTGAACGACCAGCCGAACCAACACAGAAGGTCTCTCCCCAAGCTCCGGTTTTGGCCCCAAACTTGAATTAGTCTCAAACAAACATCGTACAGCCGTGATAGGGTGTTTATGAAGAAGAGGGCAGCCGTTGCAAACCGGCACTGGAGAAAACCCATTGATCACCGATGAGGAAGATGTGAACGACGCGTAGAGAGGTCACGCAGGTCTGAGCATCCGGCTCATTCATGTCTTCTCGTGGCGGCGCCACTCGGCGACACCATATCGTGTTGAATATAATGCAATGCATACGTGTAGCAAGATGTTTCTAGAAGGTTTGTGAGCTCTCATGAATAGTTAGATATTTGTCATGGGAGATATTAGAGATGATTCTTCATGGCAAAGTGAAAAGCTTTTAGAAGACATTAGAGGATTACAAGAGGAAGATATTTGAGGAGAAGACTCTAGAAGAAATCAAGGATAAGTATAGTAGAGATAGTTTAGAAGATTACTCTAGAATTAGGGAATATTAAATAGGTGGATATTTTAGAAGAGAATTCTAGAGAAAAGATATTTCTTATGTTGGGGTTTGGATATGTGCCACTTGATACTCATCCAACGGGTTGTGTAACTATAAATAGGGATGTCACCCCTCCCTCATGTAACCAAAAAAGGGAATAAATGCCACCATGGGCATATGGGAGAGAATTAGGTGAAGTGGTAGGGTAGCCACTGAAGAGTTGTATCAAAGTTTTAATAGTGAATAAGAGAGTTTCCTTATGTAAGTATGGTCTCTTTAGTAAACCGGGTACTTCTAATACTTAGTGCTTGTTGAGTTGTGATTCGACATGAGCGGCTCGGTCATCCAAAATCACAATGATGCTTTAATGTGAGTGTTGCAGCTGCACGGAAGCAAATCACTAAGCATACAAGAAAAGCTAGTCGGTGTAGAGAGTGTGCGTAGGTCCTCGCATAGTGTGGGTAGTAAGGACAACCATCTCGAGAGCCATTTCCCAACATATTACCAGCGCGCTTACCTTTTCTCCGTCGAGGATAGATGGGACCGTAGCCAGTAAAGTTATGCCATGTAGGCGGGAGCACCAAAAGGAGTACCGCGGCAGAGCAGGCAAGCTGCATCCGACGACAAGCCCCTCCTCTCAAACCTTCCTCTAGCTCCGCTAGCCCCTCCTCTCAAACGGCACGCGAAGGCAGGGCGACCAGCCAGAGACGTGACCTCACCAAAGCAGGTTGCTCCTCTACGGATGCACACAAGCTTGTCCTCGTGGCGAAACAAGGAGCTAACTAGAGATTTGGTCTAACTCTTAACAAGAAACGAACAAGTTGCACCAAGTAAATTGTGATCTTTGGTCTCTAGGATCCACGAGATGGTTTAATTGTGAGAAACAAATTAATACACAAGGGACAACAACAAACAGGAGAATTGGACATTGGAGCATGACCATAAATCATTTACCAAAATTTTTGCTTAAATCCCAACGCAAGCTCGGTAAAAGAAGAAAGGAAAAGCTCCTGAATTGCAGCAAGAAGCAAATGGAAGCATTCAAGATAAGAATCTGCCCGCCTCTCTCTCTCACGTTTGGCAGCAGGCAGCCCACCCCTGTGTTGGATCTGGACCTTGCCGCAACAGCCGGTTGGTGACTCACGAGCGTAGGGATCAATTGTAGCAATTTTCACTGAGAAAGAATATCGAATTCACAGGAGAACATTTATTGGATCACTTGCTTCGGACTTAAAAGCACATGATTTACTGAGTAAAGCTCCACATACGATGGTCTACTGAATCCATCGTACTCCATCATTAACACCGCTTGTTCCCGAAAGATCCACGGGCCTGCATGTTCAAAATGGCTCTCTCGAGGTGGTTGCCTTTACTATCCACACTATGTGAGGACCTACGCACACTGTCTACACTGACTAGGCTTTCCTTCTGTACTTAGTGCTTTGCTTCCGAGCGGCTGCGCCACTCACGTTAAAGCATTGTTGTGATTTTGGGCAACCGAGCCACTTAAGTCGAATCACAACTCAACAAGCACTAAGTATTAGAAATACGTGGCTTATCAAAAAGACGACACTTACACAAGGGAACTATCTTATTCACTATTAAAATTTTGATATAACTCTTTAGTGTCTACTCTACCACTACACCTAATGTCGCTACCTCACTCTCTCATATGCTCATGGTGGCTCTTCTTCCCTTCTTAGTTACTTGGAGGGAGAAGATGCACCCCCTTTTTATAGGATTACAAGACTGTTGGATTGTTGCCATGTGGCACAATCCAAACCCTACAATACAATTTTAGAAAACTCTCTACATATATCTTATCTCTAGAGTTCTCTACAATATTATCCATCTCCTAGATATTTCTTACTTCATAACTTTCTAGATACCTAAATATCTTGCTTTAAAATTTTTCATAATTCTATAGTTCTGTCTAAATATTTTCACCATAGTTATCTATGATTTATTCTAGTGTCTTCTTCTCAAATATCTTTCTCTTGAAATACTCCAAAGTCTTCTAAAGCTTCAAGTATGCATTGCATACTTCTCAACACTGCATAACTCTTTTCCGGTCGCCCAAACAGATGAACTGCAGGACATACAGATAATCGCCAAGGACGCGAGAGTGGACGTCTCTTGCGAGAGCCCATGCAAAGCACATACTGGAAAAGAAAGCCGTCTGACTGTAGTGCTTGGAGGTAAGAACCCTAGCCAGCACGAGCCACTTTGTTCCATTCTCGACCTCTTCCACGTCGCCTTCTTCTTCAAAGATCACGTTGTCGAAACCCTCCTCCTTTAGATGCGAGCACATCATCAAAATCTGTCGGCTATTGGCTTGAAGATCCACTCGCGTCTGCTTTGGAGAACCGTCCGCCATCCTGCAAAAACTCCACCACGAGCATCAGCCAAGGCCGGGCAGCAGGACGAAGCCTACCCCTTTGTCAACCTGAGTAGATACTTGCTGGGAATCGCGAGCAGAGACGGGAAGTCGAACTCATATTGGAGTTGCTACCGCCGGAGGAGAGAAACCCTAGATGGGGATATATACACACGTACAAAAGTGGTCGTGTCCTGTGTTTCATGGAGTGGTGGGTGCTGGCCTGTGGCAAGTCGAGCCGTGACTGTCGAGCGCTGCGGCCCACGGCATCGTTGCCCAGGCAAACCACGCAGCGTAGGTTGGTTTGTCGCCTGGTGACGTTATCGCTACTCCATCACAGCACGCCGGCGAGCCCGAGGTGCTGGCTCCGCCCAATATATGAGGCAATAGATGCCTAATATTGTGCCATCCAACTCCGAATCGATTTTCTTTCTCCAGAAATTCAAACACTATACACATCCCTTTCCATTTGGGGAGAAAATTCATTTGTTTCCCTGATTCGGTCAGTTCTGTTGTGAGATCTCTGCTCTTTCTGTAACATGGCGAGCACCACTGCTTAATTCACTGTCCGTGTTCACTGCCGTGACGGGCTCCTCTGATCCATGATCGCGGATGCTTCATGAGCTTCTGAAACAACCGACCTATATAGTTCTATGATTCTCGAAGAGTCTGAACCGCTCGTGTAGCCACGTGAGGGTCCAGACGCGCACTACCTCGTATAACACTTCTACTGACGGGCGCAAAAACCGCCTTCACTGACGGGTTTTGCGCCCGTCAGCAAGCTCCCGTCAGTGGAGATAAAAAAGACACTGACGGGCGGCCGAGCCCGTCAGTGGAGATACACTGAAACCCAAAAAAAAACCACGGGCCCTAGCCCGCACCGCCCTAGCCCGCACCGCCCGCATCGCCAGCACGGTCCGCCGCCGCACCGGAGCCGCCGACGCAGCTTCCCGCCGCGCTGGACCTCCCGCCGCACTGGATCCCCCGGCGCGCTGGATCGGGGAGCCGAGGACGTGCTCGTCGCCGTCGTGGACGCCGCCATCGCCTGGATCAGGGAGTATGCCGCCGCGGGAGGCGCATCGTGGGGAGCAGCAGCAACTGCCGGGGCCGTGGATCTGGTAGCCGAGCGTGGGAGCGCAGGACGGCGAAGAGCTTGGGAGCGTGGGAGACGTACTCGGCATTGAAGAGCTTGCAGTGGGAGCGCAGGACGGCGAGGGAGGTGATGTAGCCGACGATGCGGCCGCGTCGAGGCGGAGACGGCGGCGTCGGGGGCGGCAGCGTCGGCTTCGGGGAGGAGGCGGCAGTGTCGGCGTCGGGGAGGAGGCGGAGGGGGCTAGAGGTGGAGGGGGCGCGGGGAGGAGGCAGCGGCGTCGGGGCGGAGGCGGCGGCGTCGGGCGGCGACGGCGGCGTCGGGGAGGAGGCGGCGTCGTCCGGGAGGAGGCGGAGGGGGCGTGGGGAGGAGGCGGCGTCGTCCGGGAGGAGGCGGAGGGGGCAGCGGGGAGGAGGCGGCGGCGTCCGGGAGGAGGCGGAGGGAGCGCGGGGAGGAGGCGGAGGGGGCGCGGGGAGGAGGCGGCGTCGGGGCTTAGGGATTTGGCTGTAGGGGTGGAGGGGGTTGGGGCTTAGGGATTTTGAGTAAATCGGGGCTGTAGGAGTGGGCTTATAGATGGGCCCTAACATCACTGACGGGCCATAATTTGGGCCCGTCAGTGGTTCAAGCCATGAGATCACCGACAGATCAAATATTGAGCTCGTCAGTGGAGTATTACACACTACTGACGGGCAGTAAATAACGTGCCCGTCAATGATACTGCCCGACACATCACTGACGGGGAATAATTTTGTGCCCGTCAGTAATAATTTTTTCTGCTGAGCTTAGATCGTCTACAGGAATAATCACTGACGGGTACTCTCTCAACCCGTCAGTGGTGACTATTACTACTGATGGGTTTTATCTACCCGTCAGTGATGATTGTTCAGGAGAAGGTGTTTCTGGCGTAGTGGCGTAGGCCGCTATTCAGGTTCATGCACATACGTACATACGCTCCCCTTAGCTTAAGTGGCAATGGCACCTTAATCTGCTGAGCTGCAACTGTATTTCTTATGTAACTTGTACTACACTACACTCAACCGTGGAGCCGGAGGGTAGACAAGAGCCGTGGGTTGGAGCAAACAGCAAAGGCGGGGGAGGCCGCGGCCACATGGAGCAGGGCGGTGCGTGAGATCGAGTGAGTGCGGGATGCCATGGCATATTGGTGTGGCTCGTGGCGTCTGGCGTCGGAATCTTTCAAGAAAGTCAAAACCATGTAGGTCAATTCGTACGCTAGCTACACTTGGCGGACTCGCTGGCGCTGCTAGCGGGCTCTCAATCGGGCAGTGCACGCATGGATCGGCAGGAGGGACGGGTCAGTCTTAAACAACGGGAGATGGTACCAGCCTGGCCGACGAGAGGAGCCCATGCCACTGCCACCGCCGGGGCCGCAGGTAGCGGAGCCCATGCATTCGTACGTCATCTACCCGTCCTCTGGGCTTCGATCTGCTCCTGCAGCCACTACGTAATCTCACGTCCCGGCAGCTAGGGATGGGCCGGTACCGAACTCCCAACGGATCGGATCCATGGAAAGAAAGACGGGAGCAGCGCAAGGAAGGAACGGAGCCGGAAAATTAAACCGCGTCTCCTTCAGTCCTGGGGTGTCACTGTCACTGTCCGGTTCGCCATCACGACGGGCGGGCGGGCGGGCGGGGACGAACGCGGCGGCACCCGCACAGCGGTTTCAATCCAACATCGTACGCGGCACCCGCGCGCACGCACTCCCACGAGCCCGGCCCACGTGCAACTCCCCTCCTCTCCTCGCCGATCGATCCGCCATCAGTTGAAAAAATGTGATCTTGCAGTCTCACGCCTCGCTCCTCCTCACCCTCTCGCGGCACGCAACCCACCCCCTGCCTGATGCTCATTGTCAAACGGTGGAAACCTCAAGACCTCCATCTCCCGTATGCAACAATTTTCTTTTTTTCCTTTTGCAGTAAGTAGAAAAAAAGTACTCGGGCCGCGCTTGTATGATCTTGAGCATTGATTCTTAATCTAATAGTTAATTTAATCATTGTATATTTATGTGTAATTAAGCAGTTGCATACTTCTAGATCTAAAGTTATAAAAGTATTTTTTAATAATTATAGATTTAATAATTGTGCGACTTGATCACCGAAAAATAGTGAATCCGTAATTTTATATCACTTCGATCTTGATATAATGAGAACCAAGGAGGCGAGAAACGTTGGTCGAAGAAATGTGATGATGATTTGTCCAAACACGTTATTTTTACTAGTTGCTACGGGTAGTTCATTTCAGTAACAGTTGGGTAATGTAATCGACGTGACATCTAGGTCTATTTATAAGAGCCTTGACTCGTCTCGGTTGCTACTACTATATTTTACACTTTTTACACAAAAAAGACGTTGCCTCTGATTTCTACTTCGATCGATGCACATCAACCGCACTACATTTTAGACAGACTATTTGACCGAAACTGCCTCTAATCCTTCGAAAGCAAGCAAGAAGCGGGAGCTTTCTCACAGAAAAAAGGCAGGAAACAGGAGCCAGACTCTACTCGATTCAGTGACCCGCAAAAACAAAGAACTTCCATTTCTTTTCTTCAAAAGAAAAACACTTCCATTTCGCAAACAACAGAACTAGCATGACACAAGGACCTCATCGTAAATTTCAACAAACCAAAGGTCCAAACAAGAAGTAATCCCGGAAAAACAAATCATGAGCACGCGATATCATGGCACATCATAATCTAATCACCAAATAAAACTAGTAACTCCTTCTCACTGCAGCAGAAGTAGTATCTATTAATTAATCGAACCCATCCCAGCGAAAGAAGACGACGAGCAGGAAGAAGCTTTTCTCCTTTAAGCTTCGAATCCTTCCCCCTCCCTCCTCCTCCTCCCACTCTTTATCTCACCGCGGCGAAGCTTCCAAAACCTCCGAAAATATTCGCCGGACCTTCGCTTCCGATCAAGCATTCAGCAGCAGCAGCGGCGGCGGCGCTCGCGGTCCCTCCCCGAGGCCGGGATCCATGGAGAGGTACGAGCTACTCAAGGACATCGGCGCCGGCAACTTCGGCGTCGCCCGGCTGATGCGGAACAAAGAGACCAAGGAGCTCGTCGCCATGAAGTACATCCCGCGGGGACTCAAGGTGCGCTGGCCGCCGGCCGGATTCGGGCTCCCATGATCCATGGGAGGCCCGGGTCGAGTTCTTTGCGTCGCGATTCCTGCGAAGTTTTTTTCTCTCTCTTTCTTCTTTGTGTTCCTGATGGGCGTTTCTTGCGAGTTTTGCAGATTGATGAGAATGTGGCGAGGGAGATCATAAACCACCGCTCGCTGCGGCACCCCAACATAATCCGATTCAAGGAGGTGGGTGAGGAAATGGCGAAAGTACTGGATCTCTTCTGCGTTGTTGCTGAAGAGTTCGTGTAAAAAAAATCATTTCTTTTTGTAGGTGGTGGTCACGCCGACGCACCTGGCGATTGTGATGGAGTACGCCGCCGGCGGCGAGCTCTTCGACCGGGATCTGCAACGCCGGGAGGTTTAGCGAGGACGAGGTGAGGATCAGTTGGCTGGTCGATTAGGCGGCTGCCTCTCATCAAATCCATCTTCCTGGGAGTTCTCGTGCTGATGCGTGTAAATGGTGGCTGTGTTGTTCGTGCAGGCCAGGTACTTTTTCCAGCAGCTCATTTGCGGCGTGAGCTACTGCCACTTCATGGTAAGAACAAGTTGGCGGAAAAGATCAAATCTTCTTAGCAAAAAGAAAGTGGCCATCTGTGCTGATCACAAAAGTGTTAAGATGCTAAATTATTGCGCATTTGCAGCAAATTTGCCACCGAGACTTGAAGCTGGAGAACACTCTGCTGGACGGCAGCCCGGCCCCCTCGCCTCAAGATCTGCGACTTCGGTTACTCAAAGGTAAGCGTTCTTTGTTCCCTTCTTTAAAAAAGAAGAAGATACTACTACTGTTACCTTTTTTGCGTGTCAAAAGGCGCACTTTTTTACTTTGATTTGCTCCGCGTCTGAAAGAGATCAGAAAAATTCACACCCCAGAAATGCAATCGCTTTTCCTTTTCTTGCGTGAAACTGCTTATTGGAGAAGCAACGTTTCTTGTTGACCCGGACAGTTTCGGTGCCATAATATGCTCCATTTTTTCTTCTGCAGTCGTCGCTGCTGCACTCGAAGCCCAAGTCGACGGTCGGCACGCCGGCGTACATTGCCCCGGAGGTGCTCTCCCCGCCGGGAATACGACGGCAAGGTCAGTCAGTCAAGTCTCCGCTGCTTCTGTTTTACCTTGTGACTCTGCATCTGGGCCCTCCATATGGTGGGTCCCGGTAGCAGTGGCGGCAGCGTCTCGCCTGCTCTGAGCACTGAGCACTGAGCACGTGCCATCTGCACTGGGAACACACGTAGCGTGGCTCTCACACTTCTCAATGCTGGCACCACAGACCGTGTAGATCCGGTCTATGGGTTGAGACAAGTCGTGTCATCGAGTAGGCCGTGGTGTGACTGGTATTAGGTCTATAGACCAGGCCCTCGGAGGGCAGCTATCACTGGGCTCTGGCTGATGGCTTGGGGATTTGTCCCTAGTTACAGATTTGCCTGCCTGTCGCTGGGCAGACGTGCGTCCTGCCACTGAGCGGTGGGCCCAACAGGGTGTGGAATGGGGCCCAGCGCCATGCTGACTCTCAGATAGTGTCTCTTGCTGATGCTCATGTGGCAGATGATTTAGATTCCCGGTTAATGTGGACAGTTGCCGTGGTAGTCCTCCATTTTCTTTTATTTTCGAAGACAGTGGTTTATGTTGAAAAACTCGGTCCAAAAGCACGAAGAGATGATGCAAGGATATTTTCCTTCTGCATGTGATGTCGATTTGGAGTTTGGACATTCGCATTCTCTTGTTTCTTCTTTTGTAGTCACACATCATGCTAGATCGATGGCGATGCTCCCTCCAATGGGCGTGCCTACTTTTTCTGCACGCCAACCGACCGTAAAAAAGTAATAAGAGGGAGAAAAATGTATAGGTTGATCAGATTCGGACCGGTTTTGGTGGTCAAGATTCAAGAGTTTGTAAGCCTGTGCATACCCGCTTGCTTTATTTTTATTGTGGCCTGATAAAGTTAGATTAGCTGAAGAAAGCATGAGATTCTGTGGATACGGATATGAGATATTCTTATTTTGCATTTGATTAGAGTGAGCTTGGAGCTAGGGTTATTTGTAAGTTCAGTTGCGTAGTGTGATTCGGGCGAGTAAAGAAACACAAGTGTGATTATGTCTCTCTCTATAGGAACATGCAGCACTGAAAGGAATGAATTTTCATCATTAGGGATTAGAAAGGAACAGATGGAGAGAGATTAGTTGAAAATTCATGCTTGTGACATGCTCCATGAAGTAGACAGGCACATCAGTTGGACAACTCTCTTCTTTCTTGGACTGAGTCATCTTTTAGGTTCACTTTACGCATTATGTCCTTTTCTGAACCATTTGCCATCATGGTTCTAGTGCTATAGATTAGCTAATTGACGTTCTCACAAGGGTCCCTCACACCCAATCCTTTTTGAAGTGGCCTTGTTAGACTGAACTTCTCTTTGGCCTCTTGTGGTCCTTCAAAACTATTTCCGCTCTTTTTCTCTCATTGTCAGCTACTGCCGTCATATCTTGTGAAGGATTTTCTATGTGACCGTTATTGCTTTAGTTTCTTCACTATCAAAGAAATCATACCAGATTGCTTATATTTTCTCCTTTCCAGCGCTGCAAAATTGGTTGTATTTGCTTGTCAATGAGAAACAGTATGATGGATAGAATAGCAACTATTATTCTATCATTGGTTTCTAGAACAATCCTCTAAGACTATAAAAGTGGCATTTGATTTTCTTAACCATATAGTGCTCACTTTTCTGCCATAAAATTATGTTCTTTTAAGCTGTTTGGTGTTCAACTATTCTAATGATCCTCTAGTTCGTCTCGGCCTACCTGATTTTTGTTTACACGATTCTGATTTCCCTGCTTGTATTATTGGAACTGAAGTTGGATAGAACTTATTTTGTTTGAAGTTCAGAAAAATTGCAGTTTGTTTTGTATTGCTTTACAAAAGGATCACATAGATCCCACACGGTCATTATTAATAATAATCAAAAGGGAAACTAGCCCCTCAACTTCTCAATTGCTTTAGGACTCGTGATGTTTTTGTAACCTTCAGCAAGAAAATGTATGTGGAAAAACATGTCCTTTGACTCCATCTTTTATCTGTCCTCAGGACATCATCACCCTAATAACAAATCCTCAATCTTCAACATTTTGCATAGATGTGGTGGTATAACATTGCCTGTTTTATGCTTGGCGGAGCTGGTAAATATGCATATTGCTTGCCCTCATTTTATAGTTTATTCTATGGAACTCATATTTACTATTGAACAGTTTCAAGTTCAATAAAAGTTGGGCATATGTAAACAAAGCTGAAGTTTGTGCGCTTGGAAGAACACTTGAAACTTCCATGCCTTTTTTTGGCATTTTGAGCATACTAAATGTAGCCAATAGCATAGGATGCATATGTTCCACTGAGGAAGTGAGCCTAGCTCACTTGGGTGGGGGAGTGGATGTACAATCCCACCACCCCGGTTCACGTCCTCATGGACTTGAATTTTGGTTCCTATTTCTTATACTGTCGGAGCCTCGTTTACAGTTCTCTTCAAAAAAAAAGTTCCACTGAAACAATAGACATTCTAATAACCGACCTAATGGACCAAAAGGGCCTTTACTGAGTTCTTCTCAGATTAGGACCATTCATTAGGGAGCAAGTTTTGGACTTGTTTAATGATTGACAATTGTACGTCAAATATCCTACTTGAAAGAAGCGTGCTTTTCCTGCATGTGGTTCTTGCCTTGCTCTTTCCTTATTTATGCACTTATTTATTTGTTTGTTTTGCCTTCGAACTTATTTGCATCAATTGATGTTTCAGACGGCCGATGTGTGGTCTTGTGGAGTGACCCTTTATGTGATGCTGGTCGGTGGTTACCCTTTTGAGGATCCTGACGACCCCAAGAATTTCAGAAAGACCATTGGGGTAACAATTTCAGTTTTTTCCCCTTCTGCTAAGCATTTTCAACTCTTAAATCCCAACTTTGTTCAACTCTTAAATCCCAACTTTGTTGTCTCTACTTAATCTGATGATGGTGCATTCTTTTGTATCTCAGAGGATAATGTCAATCCAATACAAAATACCAGAGTACGTCCACGTATCTCAAGACTGCAAGCAACTCCTTGCCAGCATTTTCGTTGCAAACCCCGCCAAGGTACTTTTCCGCTTAAACTCAGATCAGCTTACAAGAGTGATGTGGCTTACTGGTTTTCCAACTTCATACAGAGAATAACAATGAGGGAGATCAGGAACCACCCCTGGTTCTTGAAGAACTTACCTAGAGAGCTCACGGAAGCTGCGCAAGCAATGTACTACAAAAGGGACAACAGCGCCCCAACCTACTCTGTCCAGTCCGTCGAGGAGATCATGAAGATCGTCCAGGAAGCACAGAAACCGCCTCCTTCCTCCACCCCAGTGGCAGGTTTCGGTTGGCTGGAGGAGGACGAGCAGGAGGATGGCAAGAAACCAGAGGAAGAACCGGCAGAGGAGGAGGAGGATGAAGATGAGTATGAGAAGCAGGTGAATGAAGTCCGTGCCAGCGGTGAGTTCCATATCAGCTGATGGGGTTTTGCCAGCATGAGAAGATCGCAAACCGGATATAATTGTCATAATTGGGGCGCAGATGATGGTCTTACACTCATCCGTGTAGTTTATGGTCTTGTTCTCAAATTTTTTCTCTTCTTTTTTTATCTCTGATGCTGCAACGGTGTAAATTACCAAAGTGGTTCCGTCACTGTCTTTATAATGGACTGATTAAGTTAGCATGCGGAAACGTAATGTATGGAATAAATCATCTCATTGAGCATCTTGCAGTTCTTTCGGTGCATTCTTTCCTGTCATGAGAATTACAGTTGCATCGCATGCTGTTTATGTATCTGGTGTTTGTGATCCGCTCGTGCTGGGACAATGATCGTACAGAAATCAGGAGGCAAATTGGTCGCTAACCAAACGCAAGCTAGCGCTGAATGTTCCCGTGCGGTAGCAACTCCTTGTTGATATCCTTATACATTTTTCTCTCCTGAATCCTGATTTGCAACTTGTCATTTTTGCTGCAGATATTTGCAAATTGACATACGTTCTTCTGAATCCTTTTGAACATAAGTCAACTCTTTGGTAAATTTCAACAATCTTTTGCTAACCAAAACATTGCAAAGCGCAACATTTCTCAACATCATCGGTTAACCCACTAAAAGGTAAGTTTGCAGTACAAACGTGTGCAAAATTTTGTTGCTTATTACTCCCAACCACGAGTTTTCCAAAAATGACACGCTAGGGAGAATAGTCTGCAGGTTAATGACATATTTCCTGTCGTTTCAAAAGAAGAAAAAAATACGCATATTTGCTGTAGCGAGTAAAGAAAAAATCAGAGGTAATTAGCATGCTCTTAAGGCCAACATACAATAATATAACCATTGAAGTACTACCTCCGTTCGGAAACAGGTGACAGTTTTAAAAAGCATGCAGTCAAACATTTCTAACTTTGATTACTAATAGGTTAGAAAATATTCAGATTTATGAGAACCATTAGATTTGTCATGAAAAATAGTTTTGAATTAAAAAATTTATAATTTTTTTGCTAACATATACATATAAAAAGTAACAGTCAAATATGCATATTAGAGACCATATCAATGTTCAAAATAAAGCTATTTATGAATGGAGGGGGTATTAAAGACGCCAACATACCATTCAATCCACTAAATGTATGAGCTTGATGCAATCCAAATAATCTTAACTATCTACACAATTAGATCTGTCGACACAAATTAAGTTTATTCCTGCAAATTAGCTCATAATTAATTATTTAAGAGATAGTTAAGGGAGAGTTAATCCTCACCGTTCTCTTCTATTTTCCCCTCCCCACAGCCTGGCACTGTAGCATGTTCCGAATAGCCCATAGCAATGATACGTAGAGGTGGCGCACTTCAATAGATATTTAGATAATATATCTGGTGCAATATTTACAAAATGTGTATTGCAGGTATCAGATTGCTAGTGCTTGCCTAAACGGCACAGCCAATGATAAAAACGGAACAAATATAAGCATTTAAAATGTGACTCAAATGTCAAGATACCACCATCAACGCCCATGCGTGTTGGACTGTTGAGCTGATTGAATATTGTTTCCATTTTCTCTCAACAAGTTGCAGCACTGGATGACTACCAAGTTGCTTATTGTATCTAAGTACTCTTTGCCTAGGGTAAAATTGGCAGAGTTGTACGAACTTCATTTCTAAGTCCAAAAGAGTCTGATGGCATTGTCAGTTAGGTATACTCATCAGGATTTGGCCGGCTTCTGATAAGTGGGATGCCATCTTCTCGCCACACAATGCGGTCATCACACAAAGCAGCTACTGCCTCAACGTAAACTTGATGCTCCTGAGACGTAAGCTTACCAGCATAAGGATCATAATGCCGGCAATACCTTAGAGTGACTCTAACTTTAATGGCATCTAGAAAGAGCTTCTGAAGAAGTTGCAGGCTCGAAAGCCTAACTCTTACCTCACAAAGAATTCTCGCAGCCCACAACTCTGGTGTATCGTTGGCTAACACAGGCACAACCCTCTGGGCTAATGTTCTGTGTCGTAGTGCTCATCCACAAAGTGTACAGCTGGACCTGAGTATCTGCATATAGCTGACAATTATTGATAAGTCAACAAAATAATTCAAGAAACTTAATGCATATTAAAGTGTACTGTTGGGCATGTGTCACAAAGGACTCTTGAAATAACATTGGTTAATGCATCCTACGGAGGCCATTTAGCTACATGTACATGCTATAGAAAATCTAAATTACCTTGCTCCAGAGGCAATGGCTGCTTTATGCAACTTCAGACCATAATAACCTTTGCCTCATGCTGGAAGGAGGGAAGGATGGATATTCAATATCGCTCTTGGATATTCATGAACCAACTCGGCAGGTATAAGTTTCAGGTAACCAGCAAGAAGAACAAAGTCTACCTTAAGTTCGCTGTTTCATACAAAATTATGAGCTCAGAACTATTTCCCTTGCCAAAGAAAGGCGGACTTTTTGTTATACATGAGATGAAAGTCTAACAGAAAATCCATGCAATCTGACGGCATAGCGAATACAGTACACCATGGAATGTCTGCTATCTATGACTACATCGAAGTCTAATAATGTGTCAGTTGATGGAGAACTTGTTCCATAGGATCCTTCTAGCTAACGGGATATCACATCAAAGCGCAATAATATATGAACATTAATACATTATCCAAAAAATGGCTAGAGGGAGGCTTCATGACAGTAAAAACACCTCCAATTTGGAGAGACTTCCAAGGAAATTAATTGCATTGTCTTCAAGAAAGTAATCGAACTTGCAAGATGCTCTCTAAAACAATCCCTGAATTCTTGGTCGCGTAGAGCAAGGCACACAACCATCACAGAATCACACAGCATAGAAACTCAGGAAACCAATCTTTCTTCAAAGAATTACACGGCGAAAAACTTCAGAGAACCAACCTCAGGGTACTCACCAGTTCAGTACTGAAACCCCCTCCGGTGCAGACTTGGACTTGGGAAAAACAACCACAGGAACGCCATTGCTCCTCGCGTGCTCCGCGCCTCCACAACTGCAAGCACAGCTCCGATCTCACATCAAAACTCTGCTTCCAGTTCCATCACCGATGTATACAGGCCGGGATGCTCCCCAGCAACGAAAGAAGCTTCACCTGGCTTGTCCGTGACAAGGGCAACCACATCTCCGCGAACAGCTCCGCTCGATGCTGCCTCGTGGATCGCCCGGAAGTTGGAGCCCCGCCGGACACGAACACCGCCAGCCGCTTTCTCCTGACACCCCCGGCGGCACCACCGGCGTCGTACCCATCCTTCGTCGCCGCGCTCGCGTAGAGGTGCGGCTCCGGAGGCTGCAGTGGCTTGCATCTGAGAGCATTTGCTGGATTCTTGGTTGCGGATCCCCCTCTAGGTTTTGGGGCTGGTCGCGTGGCCGGAGCAGGTTTGAGCGAACGGCCCAGGCCAAGACCGGATGGAGCCGCCGCCGTTTCCATCACGGAGGAGGAAAGGAGCAATCTTTGTAATCCTCGGTGATTAGAGGTCGTAAAAGAATGAAGCTTTCATCGGCGTATACGAGGAGGAGGAGGAGGTGGCTGAGATCGTCTTTCCGGCTGTCGCCGCGTCGGTCTCTGGTGCTGCGGCTGCGGGGAGAGAAGATGAACATCAAGTGTGCCGCTGCCCGTTGGATGAAAAACCGACGGTCCCATCTTCTGAGCAGGAAAAAAAAGGACATAAATTTTCTTATGTTTTGGTCAAAAAAGGACTTTTGTTGATACAATGGGATTTTTAGCGGATTTTGGCTCTTTTTAAACACAGTCAATTATAGTTGCTGAGTTACTCTTTTTATTAAAATTGCATACTTATTGTATATGCATTTATTTCATTAACGAAAAGTCTAATTTGAAAATGTTCTATTTACTATCTAACGAGCGATAACTCTTGGGTCGTTCGATACGAGGAGTTGCCGTTCGATCCGGAGTTGCGGGAGAGGCCTCGTCCAGTGTTTCCACCATGGGCCCACCCGCCATTCTTTCTCAGTTTCTCCTCAATCCCACCGTCTCATTTCGTGATTCTCCATCTGCTCCCAATCTGGTCGTCTGCCGCCCAAATCCGTCCTCGTCAATGCCCAAACCCATCCTCATTGCCACCCTATCCAACCTCGTTGTCGTCCTCTAGCGCATTTTTTCACTTTTCTCTGTTGCGCTCGACTTCTTCCCTAGTGAGAGGGGTGACGAATCGCCCTGCCAGGCGCTGTGGCTACAGGCAACCCGAAGGATGGGAGGTGGAGGCGACACTGGAGAAGAGGATACTTGAGAGGGACTCTCCACATAGTGGCCACCCCAAGCTTCTCCCCTCTCTGGGATCCTCATCTGCTTGTGGCTACTCCTACTACTGCGGCCGCTCTAGAGAGAAGTCGAGATGACCCCATTTATGTAACGAGTTAAACGAGCTGAGTTAACGAACTACTCGAGATACTCGTTAAACTCGATCATTATTCAGTAGATTTAAGGCCCAACTATAATTTACTTGTCCAGACCTGTTAGCCCTAGCAGTTGAGCAACACAGCCTTGATTCCCATCCCTAGCTGCACCCCCGAGGAAAGGAGGTGGCGGCACCAGTGCCACTGTTGCCCCATCTCGACCACGGTGGCCACAGTATCCTCCCCATCTAGTCGCCCCTACCACTCCTCTGGTGACCCTGTTTTGCGACCTTGGTGTCATCCTCGTCTTGCCAGTCATTGCTCCACACCTCTGGCACCTCCAATCCTCGCATTTGCCTGCTGCTTCACCTCGTCTCTGCCTCTCTGATCACCACACTAGCTCTTCTTCGCCTTCTAGATGTCGTCTCTGGTGGTGTATGCACGATGAAAAAGCAACCGAGCTTGGAGCCAAAGTTATGTGTGTATGCAGCTTGGCCAATTAGCTAGCAAGGTGAGGCCTTGCGGTATTTTGTACTGCTGATTGCATACACACATCAGATTGAGGGTCAAATAGACATTATTACATTCATTTTTACTTTCTTGTTGTATTTTGGTTTAATTACAGTGGCTATTCTTCCTCATATTTAATTACAAGTGTCCTGGTGTTCGCAGGCTTAATGAGTTTTTACCGAGCTTAATGAGCCAACTCGAGTATTTATCAAGTTGAGCCGAGTTGGAAATTCTACTCGTTAAGTTAACGAGTCAAGTTGAGTTGGCTCGATAAGATAACGAGTATTTTCGAATCGAGGAGTGATAGCGATGGCACACCTCGCCAACATTGCCTTGTAAAGAGAGTTGGATGAGGATAGCCTGAAAACAATCAGTAGACCTAGGATTGGGATCAGATGACCCAACCCTATATCACTGGAACTATACAGGAGTAGTACTTACAGTATTTCTCGTCTATTGACATGTATATCTATAAACAATAGGTAAGATCAATCTACCAGGTTTGTTGTGAGTGATGTAAATTTCTAGTTAATCTAAAAACTCTCACATTAATTAAGCCAAAAGGTGACGTCTATGTTGTTATTTGACGTAGACCTGATTATAACGTTGTAGAATAGTTAGAAAAAACTAAATCTTGTATTTTAGTGATACTAAATTACAATGATGTAGATTAGTGGAATATCATAATAATCATGTATAAGACAATTTAGCCATACAAATTACACGAGACATCCCACTAATTTTCTTTGAAATACGAACAGGACACGTGTTACATCGTGTCGAAGAAAAGGACGTACATTACACTACGTATAAACACGGTGTATGTCAACCACACACCTATGTAGCATACCCACACTTTACCGTCACACGCATATGCGTGTACATCGTCGACATTGGTCCTAAGGTGAAAGCAAAGACCAACGCTCTCCTCACACACAGCCACACAGGGCATGTTATCGACTTTTCTCTTTCAGAGTAAGCAAATGTTATCAACTTGTAAAACAATTACAAACTCTGTTGGATTCCTTGGAATTGCTAAGAAAACATTGCGATCCAAACAATGTTCTGGCCCGCTTGCGCCTGGCCGGCCCTTTCCCAGAATGGCACGAGCCGCAGGCCGAAACTTACGGGGGAGCCTTATCTATTACTATCTATTATATTTAAGTTGATGGTGATGATACGTCTTTTTTCTTTCCGATTTTACCCTTCCACCAAGTAAAAAACAACTTCCTCAACAAACTCTCCAACTCTCCAACTCTCAACAAACTCTGTTAAACAGACTCCAATCTTTACGTAACTCTCAACAAACTCTGCTAAACATACTCCAATCTTTACGTTCTGAATTAGTTCCTTCCCCACACATGTGCATAAATTTTGTTATATGTGTGCATGTGTATTGTACAAGCACAAAGCAGTATATTTTGTTATGGACTTATGGTTTAGTCAGAATATGAGATATTATTATACTATTTGAGATTTCGTTGCAACGCACGGGCGCCCTGCTAGTCTGGTGGTAGTGTGGCACTGTGGCCGCGTCGACGGGCACGCACGTCCCCTTTAGCACCACCGCTGCAGTAACATTGTACATTTCTATAAGTAACATAAAATCTGTACTATACAAATATTATTTTAATGTTTTTATGTAATAATGTTTTAATGTAAAAAAATTTATACGATAAAAACGTTTCTTACGTGCAATGAAAAAAATATTTTTCATGCAATGAAAATTCGTCTAGAAACTAAAATCGACTATAAATGTATAACATCTTCAAACAAAATACATCTGGCCACCAGCCGAAGCCCGACACGATTTTCTGCTGGTCCACCCTTGTTAGCTCGAGTTGTGTCAACCTAGATCAACAGGACAAGCTCGTTTGCGATGAATATCTCCCCGGACTTAATCAAAGTACCTATAGTATTGTACTTACTACGCATAATTCATTGTTCATATATTCTATGCTTTCAGCGAAATCATAACCTCGGAAACGACACATATTGTTGATGTCATAGAATCTATTCTATCTATTTATATATTAAAAGCATAATACAATAGGAAAAAATAGAGAAATGCTAGAAATTATTGCAAAAAAGTAAAACATTCGATGTTATTTTGATGGACTCTTTTATTATTAGTAGACCACAACCGATAGATCTTCATAACTGTATCTAAATAGATCACAACCGATAGATCTTCATAACTACACTGTAAAGAGATCACAGCCAATAGATCTTCATAATTGCACCTAAACAGATCACAGCCGATAGATCTTCATAATTATACCTAAACAATCACATCCAATAAATCATCATAACTGTACCTAAATAGACAGCTCGATATAATGACTAGCAGGCCGGCTCATAAATGTACCTAAATAAACGGCTCAGTATAGGTCGACTCGCGATTTGAACTTTTATTTCCCTACTGATCTAATATCACGTATACAAGTAAAAAATAAAAATAATTAAAAATATTTGCTACGTAATTAGTACTGATCTAATATCACACATGCAGGTAAAAAAATAAAGATAACCAAAACGTTTCCCATGCAATGAATACTGATCTAATATCACGCGTACAACTAAAACAATAAAGATAATTAAATAAATCACATCCGATAGATCATCATAATTGTACCTGAATAGTTGGCTCAGTACAATGTTTAACAGGCCGGCTCGCGATTTGAACTTTTATTTCCCGTACTGATATAATATCACACGTACAAGTAAAAAAATATAAAATAATTAAAAACGTTTCCCGCGCAATTATGCCGGATACTGTGCTAGTTCCTATGAATCCTAGGAACACGTGCACCAGTGCACTACCACTGCCACCTTGTAGACGAACCAATCTCAACCTGTGTGTGCAGAAACACCATCCTGATCTGTCCGAACATTCAGAGCACGCACGGGGCTCTTCCGCCGTCGCCTTCGCTGTCGCGTGCGTCCGCACTGGGATATTCCGCGATCTCCCCGAGAGACGCCAAGCCATACAAACACGCGCGCTTTGTTTCCGCGCTCCTGCGTCATGCAAACGACAAGCCAACCAAGAAACTCTCGCACACATACCTGCAGATGCAATGGACAAGGACAAACCAGACCGTATGCAAATCGACAAGGGGAAACAAGATTTGAAGAGATCTCGCATGAGCAAAGCGTAGTTAAAAGGGGATTGGGAAAGCGGCGAGACCGGATAATTTCTGTTGGCTCGTTTGAAAGCTGCTCTACCTGCCAAAATGGCGATGGGGCTGGACTCTGGACTCTGCAGCGCCGCGACGCACGGGCACCCATCGATCCGCCGTTGCTGTCGCGCGAATCCGCACTGGGATATTCCGCGAAATCCCCAAGAGACGCCAGGCCAAACCAAGCCAAATATATATGCGCATCTTGTTCTGCAAACGACAAGCCAATCAAGAAGCCTCACACAGGACACGCACATACGCGAACGCGATCGACGAGGACGAAGCCGGGTCGGAGAGATCTCTCTCGCATCTCGCATGAGCAAAGCGCAGTTAAAAGCGACGGGAAGCCGGCGAGACCAGATACTTTCTATTGGCTCGTTGACAGCTAGCTGCAGAGTTGCTCCACCTGCCAAAATGGAATCTCCCCCGATGGCCGTGGACTCTGCAGAGCTGCGATGGATGTGACCTGTGTTTTTGTCCACCATTGGAGATGTTGACCTGGAAAGATTGCAGAAAGTAAGCAGAAAGAGAGAGAGAGAGAGAGAGAGAGTTTGGTAGCTATGGAAATGGAATGGAAGGGAATATATTTGCGCAGCCGCCAGTGGGGAAAACAATTCGAATCAGCGTAGCGTTTGGAGAGGGGATTCGTTTCAACGTTCTGCGTTTCCTTGTGGAGGAAGAGCTGCCTGGTCCGAACCCAATTCTAAAGTATTCTTGCGGACAAGGTTTGGAGCATCTTGAATTCGTCAACGCGTCAAAGAAAGATATTCGCGCGCGCTGGTCTCTTGATGCGAAGCTCGTTTCACACCTTCTTTCTCGAGTGTCGTTGATCAAGAGGAATCTTGTCCTACTATGGCCTTTTGTACGTGCTTATCAGCTGGGCTGGAGCTTCGTCGATTCGTCCGTGGGTTTTCTGTAATCTTTAGATGTTAATTTCTATGGAAAACCTGATCATCAGTCCGTATTTTCACGCAAGCGAATGCGATTGCTAGGCTGAATAGTGGTGTTCGATCGACTTGGGCGGGGGGTTGGGGCGGTTCGATTCTCTTTAATTTTACTTTTTCTAGTACGGATCTTTATTTTCTGTTCATGCTGAATAGCCCATAGGATCGATGGCCATTCGCTTGCACGAAAGATGATTACCAAGTCAGAAGTCAGAGCACAACACTTGCATGCAGTGGGTCCCTTCCAAAAAAGAACCCGCATGCAGTGGGCCACTGGGGTAGATGACATCGTGGCTGATCTTATCTGCGATGATCTCTGTCTTTACTGTAGATGAATATTTAGATGATTAATTAATTAGGTAAGTTGTGCTTGAGCTCCGGGAGACACAGATGGCAACATTTCAACAATGCTATCTGCTCCGCGGATCTATATTAGGTGTAGACCAACGGTTCAGTTTGGTGAACCACTCTTTGCATGATCTGATTGTCCTGTACATTCCTTTCCAACGTGTTGGAGCCGAAGCAAAATGTCAATTGTGTTAAAATATTATATTATCATCTTTTTCTATCGGCTCGAACTTTTAAATAAACTGGTTAGTTGTATACAGTTTAATACAGTATTCAAGATCAAGTCAACACTTTTAGTAAAAATGATTGTGGCCTACATTGATTCCACATCTAAGGTTTGGAGGAGTCTAAATATGCTTAAGAGTGTTGAAATACTCCATCTGATTTATAATATAGATAGTTTTAGGTTTAGGTACAAAAATTAAGGAAGAGCTAGTTAATATACCAAATATTACCCTTAATACTCTAGGACATACAAACATGGGAAAAGAGCCTATTGATCATAGTAATTAAGGAGGGGTAGACTAGGAATCCTAGAACTACTTATATTCAGATTATACTCTAGAATCTAGAATCGTAGAACAACTTATATTACAAATTAGAGAAAGTATATTATCCTCCTTTTTTTCATCAGCTTTGAGCTTTTAGGTGAATTGGTTAGATATATGTGATTTAATAAATTGGATAGTCAGAACTTAGAACTTATTTAGTATCAGAAATTTTGTAGGATGTAGTTAAGGAGGAGCGCTGAAATATATTTCTCTCTTTTCACATCGGCTTTTAACTTTAAGTATATTGATTGGGTGCATATAATTAAATAGATTGGACAGTGGCAATTCAGAACTCGACTCGGTATCCGAAATTTTTAACCGGATTTAGTTATGGATTAGTCAGCAGTTGATTATACTAGACCTGATTGTTACAGAATCTTTTGCAGTAACCATACTAGTTAGTGCATGAAGCTTGTGATCCGGATCGTACGTGAGGAGAAAGCGCAATTCTAGATTTTTAGGTGATAGATTTCTGTATGTAAGTACGTATCAATTGTACATAACAGCTCGTAATTTTACTCACAGTTGATCGTTTACGTATTATCTGTACCATACAAGCTGTTTTAAGATTTATATTATGTTTTGATAAAAAACACTCAATCTTTCTTGATTATACAACCTTTTTTATTTTGTAAAAGACTATAATCTATTCTCTTCTCATTCTCAAGTTCTCCGCTTTCTCCATTTATTCATCCACCATATCTTTTCTTCTGAGTATGAGAGCACCAAACTAATTCATAACAAAAAGTTATTATACTATTTAGTAACATTCGGTGGGTATTTAGTTCATCAAACAGTGTTCATGTTCAAACAAAAAAATTCACGTTCATAGACGAAATAAACAAGAACAAAATATTGTGTTCATATGAACAAATGATGCATAAAAGTATACTCTCTCCTCTCTCTCTAAAATAACTAAGAACAGGACATTAAAATCATGAAAATGAAAATGTGTAAACGTGAAATGACCTTTAATATGTTTTGCACGAATTTTAGAGCACTCACTGGGTGTGAAAAAATTGCACTCAACACCTCTCTTAACTTGTAGTATACATGTATCACTCAAGAAAACAAGAGAAAACTAAGAACAAAGCTCTCTCGTGAATAAAGAACCAATGAACAAACCAAGAAAAGGAAGAAGAATCGGATGAACTGAAGGACTCATGCATGCAGCAGGGCTCCCGGTCTATGTACTAACTAATTAATTCAGGTCGAGGCATGTATCACAGATCGGTCTTGTTGATCGATCGCCGGCATGGCCGCCACCCGCTCGCTGTGATCAGCGCTCTGTCCCGCCACCCCAGCGACATCGCCGTGTCGCCGTCGACGCCCTCGATGACTCGGAACCCGCCGCCGCCGCACCCGCCGCTCTTCATCTTGAGCAGCAGCTTCGCCTGGCTCACCGTCCTCGAGCTCAGCCTCACAGCCTCGAACCCCGCGCCGTCCATCATCTCCTTCCAGCTACTGATCTGATCCGCCGTGCGATCGCCGTTCCAATGGTCCAGAGCGGCCATGGCGTCGCTGATCTCGACGCCGAGGTGGTCCCTCTCGATGGCGAGCCGCTCGCGGCTGTCCGCCGGGAGGCACTCGTGTAGCGAGTCGAACACGGCGGCGAAGTACCGGAGGCTGGCCACAAACCGCGGCAGCAAGCTCGCGCTTCTTGATCTCGTGGCGCCATTGTTGCCGGCGAGGCCGCTGCCTTCGTCCTTCTCGATCAAGAACACCAAGGATGGGTTCAGAGAAAGGATGGAAGCCAATCTGCTGCGCGCTTCCGTTGAGCTCGCCGTCGCGTTCCCCGCGGCCGGGAACACCAGGTTGACGACCACCGTCGCGGCGGTGTCGACCTTGATGCGGTGATCATGGCAGCAGTCCGGTCCGTTCACGACGCCCTCGAACTCGAACCGCAGGTTGGAGCAGCCGTTCGCGAATCGCGTGAGCCGGGTCTCGGTGTCCCGGAGCTCGTCGGCACTCGTGCCGAATCCGGTGATGCGCAGGGACACTGGCTCGTCACACATGTCGCCGTCGCCGGACCGGGAGCCGCTCGTGGCAGCGTCCGACAGGGACTGGATCAGGGAAGGCCACTGGAAGCCGAACGAGACGTCGAAGTCGACGACGTGGAGGCGCCGGCGGCCGCCGTCCTCGAAGGCCTCAACGATCGCCTGGTTCGCTGTGAAGTGCGCGAACTGGTAGAACGGGGACGCCTGGTAGAACATGGTGAAGGCCCGGAACTGCTCGGCGCGCGTCGTCGTCGTCGGGGGCGAGGAAGCCACCACCGGCGGCGACGTCAGCAGGAGCCTCGACGACAGCGCAACAGCGAAGTACGCCGCGACCCGCTGAACGGGGTCGCCGCCGTGGAAGGACGCGTGCCGGTAGACCTCTCGCAGGGCCACGGCCGCCGCGTGCATGTCGCCGACCTCCCCGGCGGCCGCTGACGAGAGCAGCAAATGCATGAGCTGCCGGCCCCCGCCGCCACCCATAGCATCGTCGTGGTCGAACTCTACCTTCACCATGCGATCTCTCGCCTGGAGAAGTCTCATGACCCTACCGCGATCGCCGCCGTCACCGGCCAGCATGCCCTCGCCAACGCCGTCCCTCACCTTGCGTTTCTTGGCGGTAGCACCTCCATCGACGCCTAGACTCAACGTCAGGTTCATGTACACCTCCTTCTTCTTGCGCGAATCTCACACAATCCTCACACTCAATCAACCTCTCCAGTGATCCAGTCTCGACCGATCTCTTCCTCCAAAGAAACCTCCTCAATCTCCGAGGATTCTACACAATGCAGTCCTTTCGTCGCGCACGGCAATGGAGATCAGGGAGGAGACCGGCCGGGAGGGAGGGAGGGAGGAAGGAAGGAATTAATGGGTCTCTCGGGCTATATATAAGCGATGAAAGGAATCTAAATCTTCCGTGTAGCTTTGGTTGCAAGAAATGCTTCCATATGCTGCTCGTGCTCGGTCATCTTGGCTGGTTCCTGGACATGCTGCCTTTGGATCCTAAGGACAGGAATCATAGGATATGCTGGTGGAGCGTTCGCTTCCCTCCTTGTTTTATGCGCAAGTATCTAATCTGCCAACCTATCATCTACCGGCTGCTAGACACTCTTATGGTCTACGTGGAAGCATTGTTCAAACTTAAGTGTTAAAAATGTCTGACGGAATAGAATTAGTGGAGTAGATTAGTAGTTTGTGAATATACTATGGTGCTTCAATGGTATCTAGTCCTGTAGTCTACACTGCAAGATGCGCTCTTACACTATATGGCTAACCAAGTGGACATAATTATGTATGCATATATATGGCTATGATAGACCTCGATCAATACGATTTTTATACGGTTAGATAGTAAGATCGAAGCTCCCAAGTAGAGTTCTAGTTTAAGCATTCAAACTCGTGAATGTCCCATAAGGTGCAGGGTTATATTGACTCGATCGAGCATCATCGTATACGTCAAGAGCATTTGTGGGCATACGTTCTGTGGACTTGACTCTGTGCTTGGACACACGGAACCAGTAAAAGTTGTGGAATTGCATTAGAACACGTAAGAATTGTGGAAAGGGAAGAGACAGTTGGGGCAAAAGCAGAAAAGGGTAGCAGTATGAAGATGCGACGAAGGTAAGGAGTGGACCCTTCGCAGAGGAGTGAAGCGACCAGATATTCGGCCAGGAAAAGGGGGGGCCGAAAAAGGCATCAACCGTTGAAGCTGCCTCTTGTCGCGCTGTCCTCCTTCCTAGAAACAATGGCCCTGCAGAAATGCGACAATTGGATCATTCCGATCCATTCTACTCTCTCTGCCTCCGATCCTTCCAATATTAGTAAAGCTGAAAAGTTTCAGGAAGTTCAAGAATCGTGCTCTGCGCTCGGTGCGTTTGCTAGCTCTTGGCATGTCGAATGCTAGTTAACTGAGGTTCTTCATTCGGGGGAAACGGATAAATGCTGCTACAAATAAACTGCCATATAGCACATGTAATGTCATTGCAATCATCGATCGAATGCCGCTACAAGTTACACGTAACTCAGTTTCCCCTGTTGGTTAAGAAAAGCAACATACCCTGTAATCCTATGGCACAACAAATATGACAGTACACGCTATGCACAGAAGAAATTTAAAGTTCCTCAGACCCGACATTTGTAATGAATCAATGCTACGTGCAACCTGCACTATTCCATTTCCAATGCAGTTATCATCGCCAATTCACTTAGTTAGTCTTTTCGTATATCTGTGGCTTTCGAGTCTCGGCAGCTCCGGTGGCTTGCTACATATGTTCCACACTCAGTATGAAAGAACCTCAGGACTTTAAAAAAGTTTCTTTGCTGCAGCATAAGACAATTTTATCTTTGCTATGACCACTTAAATCCATACACTTTTGATCTGTCAATAAATCAAGGAAATGCAAATAGTATACAGCCGCTCTGAAACCTATCCAATGCCAGTCACCAACTCAGTAAGACAGCTTTGCAAGCGTATCAGGACGGATTGTGCATTGCAGCAGAAACCCATGTTGATGCTTACATAGAAGATAAAATATCAATATGACCGAGCCTTGAGAATCATCCGTCACATATACTTTGATAGCATTCATTATGTCGTAAGAAAGCCCAGTATCTGGACACTGAAAGACCATATGCTCCAAAAAAGGCCAGAAGCTGCAGAACATATCTTCATATGAATTGCCATACTCTGCATCTAAATGTAATTTTTAGCTACAAGATTTGCATGATTGTATCAAATTTCATGCTCCTTTCTAGCATTGTTGAGTATTTCCACCCTATTGATGACAAACGGGTGGGTGGTAGGCCCATTCTACTGGTGGCCCCACAAGACGTACATGACACTTATGTAAGCCACTACGACAAATGGAATGGACAAGGTGGGACATCCATACTTTCTCATGTGTTTGTGAGAGATGAAATCATAAAATCACATGGAGGGTCACGAGAAGGTATTTAAAAAATGGTTCTCACAGACCAGTCAGAGATATCAGATAGACATAAACGGAGTTAACAAGCTGATGCCCAAAACCACTAAATCCAATTTTTTTTACTAGTGAGAAATAGAGCAACATGGTTCAAGCATACAAGTTCTGTCAGGAAAATACTGCATTGTTACCAACACAAACACAGCTGAAACGTACCTGCTCGTGTAATTTCAATCTGGGGACCTGATCTGAAGACTAGTGTTCTGAAGTTCATTCTGCCAAGTGTCCAACTTTATCTGTATTTTAATTCGTTGACCTAATGGAAATTACAGAAATTAGTTGCTGCATAACAGGAACCCATGTACTCAGCGATAATTACTTAAATCTTCGAAGAACTGCTATAAGTGATTAAAAAAAATCCAGAAGAATCAAAACATTAACCGGGAAACTACTACCTATAGTAAAATAGATGTCATCTAACCCAAGCTTTTTTTTTACAAGTGTTCCATGTATAACTTCAAAACTTGGAAGACAATATTTTCCATGAAAACTCTAGTGCTCCGCAAATTAGCAGGTCATGACTGTTGGTCTATTGCATCTGCGAGATCATACTTGACACTGTTTGCTCATTGCTCCAAGTACAATTGTGTTACAAGAAAAACTTAATATGAAGAGATTACCAGACTTCATGCTTGTTGGGCCTTGTCTTCTTCTAACAGTAAATGAATGATGGATCTGACCACTTCATTGTCAACAAAAGTTGCCATCTGAAATCATACATTCAGATCAGCTAATTAGTAATGCAAGTTACAGCATATGGACCGAAGACTATCTCGTGTATACTCTTTTCAAGCAATCTTTTGTTCAAAGCAAGTTATACATTTTTGCATATAGCAGCCTTTTGTTCAAAAGCAAGTTAATACATTTTTACAAATGGAGAAGTGATACCAAGCAACTGTATGAAGAGATGTGCAACAGATGCTACAGCTGCATGGCATATTCATTTCATCAGTGAGTGCCCTTTTTCCTTACATGCCAAACAACAAGGAGCGATACCATACCTCTGGCTTTCTTGTCAATTCTTTCAGAACAGCATCAAGTGTTATGCGAAGTTGCTTGAATAAAACAGCGGTCTGTGCAGCAGCAGTTAACCTTAACCATCCGTCTATGACAACCACTCCTGCCTGGAAACAAAGCCAATATCAGTTTCTCCTTTCTGAGCATCAATAGGTTCAAGATAACGTTTCATGAAAACAGCACCAAATGTTTCTCTGAAGGTTGCGGTGACTAATGGTTCTGATCTGGAGAAGTGCAGGTTGGATCCAACAGAATATGTTTCAGGGGCAAGGTAAATTGCATGTTGCATAGGTTTCTTGGAGTGTGGTTTAGCATGGTATTATTAACTGATCGCTTCATTTATTTGATTTACACAGAGCTGGCATGAAAGTTGAAGGCGTAAAACATATCCTCTCCTTAATGCAGTCCATCTTTTGCATAATTATTCACACGGAAGGTAATAAAGTTTCTATAAGCTAATTTGTCTTATTTGAAAGTGCCAATACCAAACATGTCAACACCAGGATAGGCAGAAGAACCAAATCTTAGTTGAAGAATTACAAATTTAAGATCATGTTAGCTTAGGTGCATCCCAATGAGAAATTGCTCACAATGGTGCATCTTATTCCAGTAGCAAGCTAGTAATATATCAAAGGAGTTATGGAACACATGGGCCAAACCTAAACTAGTAGGTGGGGGTTCGATGTTATTGGATTGGGAGGGGCGGTGGGCGCGGTGTACCTGGTGCTGGATTACCATTGGACCACCAAACAGGAGGAGTGAGTAGGGGGAAATGACACTAGTATCACGTAGAAACACCTTACTTGTCTCGACCTGAAAAATAGGGAACAGAGATTCAAAGAATGTGACAATATCAGAGATATGGTGGGTCTGATGACCATAATCCTAGATGCTTTATTATATGGATATGGGCCACTAAAATTGAGCACTACTTGAATCAGAAATTGGAATCCAAACAAAGAAATTAGTAAATACAAATTTCTCTGGATCTGATATAATTTGGAAGCCAAGGTAAGTACTAAAATATATAATGTTTGACAACGACAAAAGCTCATACAAAAACGGACCAAATAAAAGACATCCACCTGAAGAAAACAAAATAGCTCATGCACAAAGATGACAGTGATACTCTTTCAGTCATATACAAGTGAAAAACAAACCTTTTCAAGAAACACCAAAAATGGATATTGCACTGATTTCAAGCTGTGGTTCACAGATGATGGGTGTATATGAACTTCTCGCCTTCCATCATACCACCGAGGACGATCCTTTCCAAACAGAACATCAGATGGCTTTCTGCCACCAAGAGCTCCCGGATCAACACCCTCCAAAGTTGCTGCAACATTAGGGTATAGACCTGCACTTATGACTGACTAAAAATGCCATGTAAGCATTTTTAATACAAGCAAAACGTTAGCATCATACTAGCTAAGAAGTGAAATAACCACTAATGTGATTACCAAAAGAAAAATAAACATGATGCTGGATATTATACTTTCAACAAGCAACAGTACAAGATCATTCCATAAGCATGGGCATATCTATTTTGGACTTCGGTACACTTCAACAAAACTGCCAAAAGGGTTTAGAAATCATATTATTACCTTAATAACTGACGTGTAGCGAGCATATAAGTTGAACGGAAGAGACATATTGGCGAACCAGCTCTCAAGATTGTTTTTCCTATTCCCATTCAACGGCCTCTGGAAAATAGTAAAATTAGTTGACATTTGAAGATTGATTTTGATGTTTGTCTCCAATCAAATTAGAAACAGAGAATTCCCGGCAGCAATTAGTTAAAAAAGTACATGGCAAATTTACAGTTCCCCAATGGAAAGGAAGCTGCTCCTCCTCTCTTTTCTATTTCATCTTAGTATCATACTGATTTTTCATGGTCTCCAAGATGTGAATTTTAACCATTACTTTTTACAACTTTATAGTGGTACAAATTAAGAAAAATTCAATATTGTGAAAGCGTTTTCAAGGAAAAATCTAGTGATACATTTTCACACTCCATAAGTTCATATGGCTAATCTAGATAATTTTAAATATAGTGATGGTCAACTGAATGTATCTGAAACATCAAATAAAAAAGGGACAGGAAGGAGTATATGTCAAGCGAGAAGGCAGGAGGATAACTTTGGTGTTAAGAGCCCACCTAAATTTAACAAAGTTGCATGGAGGCCTCTAAGCTTGTAAGAATGTGTCAGTTGCCACTTACATCCCTAAACTTGAAATTTTAACTTAGCAGGTTAGTACTCCTAAACCTGTAATTTTGTAAAATCTGACAATAGAAGTTTGGATATTTTGGTGCATTTGTTTAAAATAATACATTAATATAAGTAACTTGTGAGATTAAAGGCACCTGCTTTCCTTTGAGGACTAGAAATTCCTACAGTGATGAAAGAAGAAACAAGACCTTCGGATAGGCGTTATTATGAAATCCTATTTCCAAATATAAAGACATATTTGTTTATGTCTAGTTAACTATTAAGCCCTGAGGCAGAAGTGCACTGGAGGTGCAGAATTGACTTGGACCATCAAGTGACTCGAGAATTGCCAGGATCATCCTAGTGATCCTCGTCAGCTTTGTGACTTCAGTACACAGCTTGTAGTCAACTAAAAAGATAAAATGATGTGGTTAACTCAGTGCTTGTTCAGAGGCGCGGTGTGTGTTTAGGAGACACTTTCTTTTGGGAGTAATTGGCATGTGGTTTCTTTTGGTTTACCGATTTGTTCCTATAAAAAACAAAACACTTGTAATTCTTTCGAACTTCTTTAATGAATAGGCAGAGCTCCTGCCCTTGTCACAAGAAAGAGATAAAATGATGTGACACACCATACAAGTTAGTGAAATTATCTTTAAAAGACATACCAGACTATCTTTAGGAAGATCCACAAGTCCAATGTCTGCTAACAATGTTCCGTACTGTAGACGCATGTCCCTGGAAAAAAAATATAATTAGATAGTTTGTAATTGACAGTTACTTCTAAATTTTACTGTAAAGTTACACAATTAATGTTTGCCAGCAGTAATCGTTGAGTTGACTCCAAATTTGAAAGTAGGCAAGAGGTTACTAGAGAAGACATGTTCTTGCACCAACACAGGTATACAGGAGAGCTGCAACTTACCCATCTATAATTGAGTTTTGCTAGGTTCACCTAAACCCTAAACTGGCATCACTACGGGTCCCATGTGATATTGAGACAACTGGGCGGTTGCTGATGTGATGGCAATAAAATGAAAAAAATTGACTTATTTGGGCATTTCTGTTTTGGATTTTATCCCCCCTTTAATTAATAATAACCATAAGAATCTTGATCTAGCATCTGAAGATTAAAAACTGTTCTATCTCACATGTTTGTTAAATCCAAATTCATCTAAGACCTTATGAAATTGCTTCTTTGCATTTGGCTGTGTATGAACTAAGCTGGTTTGGCACCTAAAGTGAAAAAGAACAGAAATCCAACCTGATCATATACATCACTGTACTGTTCAAGTAGAATGAACGGCAAAACTGATGAGCAGATCTAGCTCCATGCTGCAATTCAAAATCATCCTATTAGAAATCCTTATAGCCGTGACCTTTTTTACATGTCTGGTATGTACAGCACAAACCATGCCCATTACAAATTCTAAGATAAAAGTAATACGTGATGCTAAGTACACATAAAAATCTATCAAATGACGAAAACTGTATTCCAAAACAAAAGGAAGCAGTTACCTCTTGCAGTATCCGGGACCACTTGGTGTATGCAATAACCATTAACAGATGGTCTGATTGTTTGTTATCTACTGTAGGAGTAGACCCATCAAGGTTTTCATTCAACAATGCAGCTTTTGCTTTCTCTACATTTTGCTTCTGTGTTATAAATGAAATAAGGCCATGAAATGTCGGAGCATATCCAGATTACAAAAATGATTGATCACGATAATGTCGCATAATACCTCGTCTTTTGGAGAGATGAAAGGGGATTTGTAACTTAGAAAAGCAGCAACAGAAAGAACTGGTGATAAGCAACCAAATATAGCACCATAGAGCATCATCTACAGTTTCATAGGCAGACTTAATCAGAACATGAACGCAGGTTAAAAAGTCTCAGTACCCAACTACAAAAATAACAATAATTCTTCTGAGCACAGGTATTGATTTTATGAACCCTTGGAGGTCCTCAAAGGGCCACCAGATATGAAACAGACGTGTGCCAAAACTCATATAGGCGCAGAGGTATGAAAAAGGGCATTACCTATACAAGTCAATGTAA
Source organism: Stipa capillata (assembly GCA_019208055.1). Classification (NCBI taxonomy): domain Eukaryota; kingdom Viridiplantae; phylum Streptophyta; class Magnoliopsida; order Poales; family Poaceae; genus Stipa; species Stipa capillata. The sequence goes on along the minus strand of JAGXJF010005437.1, from coordinate 60,777 downwards.
ATTCTTCTAAACTAGACATCTTTACTCCTATAAATATTTGAATTCGTGGTGATGGCCTGTCTATCATCCTACCTCTCCTCCACCAAAGATAACTTCCTGACTAGCCAGGCTAGGCCAGGCCATCTCTACACGATTTTCACCATCTTGTTTTAGAGTTACCGAAATATGTCGTATGATTATTTTTACGGTTTTGCTATTTGTAAGGTACCTAGTTTTTTTTAACTCAAAGTCAACTTTTGTGGCCATGCATTTGTATGGACACTGATATGCCACATGATTGGATTTATTTTTATTATTTCCGTCGCAAAGAGCGGGCATTTAGCTAGTTAGTACATAAAAGGATGGAAACGGGGTGCAATATGCAAGACTTCCAAAGATACATGAACATAATAGGGTACAGTTCACTGAAATCATTGAAAGTATAATATACCTCCAGGGTGGAACCAGAAGGATTTTGTGAATAGGACAGTGTATTAAAGACTAAAGACAGTTACTGAGGAAGGGATAGTAAAAGCATTTTCCAAATTTATATAGCAATCTCTGCATGTACAAAAGGATAAGATTAAGTAAAAGATGGTTATCTCTTTCTTCGGATGGAGGATTAACAAACACCAATCAACGCTAAAACTACATCTGCTGTTCAAGATAACTAGCTACCATGACTGAAACTTTAGTTGTATAGGAACAATTGTAACGTTTATATACACCATTACAATCTGACCCAATCAAAATGATGTGGTTTAGAAATTTCTCTTTTTCTCTCAAATAATGAGAGTTTCTAGTTTTTTTTCTTCTTTTCTGGATTAACATGGGAATGCTAAACCCTCAGAGCTAATGAGGTGCCTTGAATCCAAAGAACTGTTTATATTTATACGACTGAAGAATCCATGGTGAGATTGCCTTATGGTAACCAGCACAGATGAGAGGCCAATTAGCCAAGGTATACCAGCAGTCTAGCAAGTAATTTTGCTGAAATTATATGCATCAAATAACTAATGTCAAGCATTACATTTGATAAATGGGCCAGTAAAATATATTTTCGCCGCACCTTGCCAATCAAAACATCAACAGGCAGTTTTGCTAAATGATAGCCAAGAGATGATAACTCCTCATGTCCTTCAAATGCTCCAACCTAGTCAAGACAACAAACCGACAGAATAAATTTTGGTTACGAACTACAAAAGAAATGCAAATTGCACTGCAGACATGTACAATAGGTTTACATGACAGGAAACGGAATAGAACCTTATATAACAAGTCAATTGCAGAGGAGATAGCTTCCTCTTTTGGCGGCTCTACAGCCTGGAACATTATGATATGAAACATGAGCACTCTGCATCACAATGTCACAGAGCTGACACAAAACAACAAGAACTACCATATATAGCTTTCCATAAGTACCTAACAAAAACTTCATAAACAAATGATGGTACGAAAAGAGATCCACAGGAGCCCAGCCTCTCATGCAATGTTACAGAAAACTCGAAAGGTAGCATGGATGTGAAGAAAAAAAAACTATGGTAAAAGAGAGGGACAAATGTACCTTTAGCAGGAATGATTTTATGTCACCCAGATGAAGTGATTTTATTTGCAAACACAGCTCACTCAATGGCATCCGCAGCATCTCAGGCACCTTACAAGCATAGTGGACACAAATATCAATGCAAAATGGTTACATAAGATTGTATTTGGCAACAGTACTAATGTAAATGTAGCCCACTTGTGCCAAACAAATTCATATTTTCATATCTTCAGATATTAAATATAGAATCTCTTGTGAAGAATTTGGATTTCTAACTTCTTTATTTAACTGCAGATGGAATATCAGGATTGAGACAGCAACTGGGGAAAAGTGGAAGGCTTTTATGAAGCATGATCACCACACAAGGAATAGCAAAAAAAGAAAAGAAGGTCATTAGACCCTAGAGAAGCTGACTGGTGTATCTTAAGAGGCAAAGTTTTCTTTAAAGAATAAAGGAAGTATGGCATGCAATAACCTGAAATGGGCGCATCAATTTTTCAAAACGATGGTGAGTATACAAGCAGAAACACAACCCAGGCCTCACACGACCAGCCCGTCCCCGTCGCTGTTTTGCATTAGCACGAGAAATCCAATCTTCTACTATGCTTGACATTTTCTGCAAAATTATATGACAAAACAGTTAGAAGCATCTTTTACTTGAGATATTATGTCCCAACTTAATCGTTGTCATAAACTGATGACACCCTTTATTGGATACTGTTTTATTAGGATTTCATTATGTCAATACGTGCATTAAAAAGATATTAGAATGAGCCCATGGGCAACAACGAAAAGGGTGAAGCTGCCTAACAGTCATTGTTGTGTTCCACAGAAGCATGTTTTTTAGATCACATCCACATGTGCTTGGTACTGTGGGAATCATGGGCTAATCAACTTGCGAGTCGAACTCACAGGCTTAACACAGTGTGGCCTTGTAGAAGCCTACACATAATACATGTATGACCACTCCATCATCCAGCATTAGTTCATGAGTTTGTTCTTTGAATTTTCTACAATGGGGCCATTCTAACTATTTTTAAAAGGTACTATTAATTCACCAGAATTCAAGCATGTTACTTCACTCAGAATTTAATGGCCACTACTTCAGGTAAATAACTAAATAATCAATGTTTGGAAGTGCAAAAGGCATCAGAGTACATAGAATGTTGTAAAGAAAACCATAGACTAATGATGAAGCAGCAGTTTTTCACCCAGCAGGTAATAAGCTTCGGTGAATCAGTGATGAAGGGACCTGAGGAGAATCTTTATGGCAGTTCTATGTAAGATGACCAGCAAGTGTGATTTTCTTAACATCGACCGAAGGACAAAGACAGGCCCAAAGGATTATAACCCATAAGACCTAGCTCCAACTAAGAATTGGCACATTATGCCAACCACAGGCACAGGTTCACCAAGTATAACTTTTGCCAGGTGCCTTTTCAGCACATTTAAAGCGCATCATCCAGCTAACAAACAAACCAAACCCAAAAAAAGGAATGAAGAAATCCTTGTGGAAGGATTATGCAAATGTTAGATATATGTTTTGTTCAAATTTACAAGCACAAACAAGAGAAATGTAACCTTCTGTGGATTATAACGGTTCTCTTTGTGCTTTCCAGTATCAACTACATATACAACATCATCAATTGTAATGCTCGTCTCTGCTATGTCTGTGGCAAGAATAACCTGCAATATTATGTAGTAAGTACTAAGTAACTAAGTACTTGCAAGGTTTGGGGAGAGGGAGAGAGAGAGAGGGAGAGGGAGAGGGAGCATTCACCTTGCGAATGTTTTCTGGTGGAGACTGGAACACCTTCCTTTGATCAGTGGGTGAAAGCATTGAATGCAAAGGGAGGATCCAATCAGATGATGCCCCTTTAAATCTAACTGAAGCAGATAATCTATCAATCAACATTTCAATCTCGGCGACTCCCTGTAGAACAATCAAAGACAAAAGGATGCTCCATGTGATAGGAATAAAGAAATCTATCTAATTATCTATTTGAAAGCAAAGCATTAAGCTGACATAGTACCCTAAACTTACAGGAAGAAAAACTAGAACAGCGCCCGGCGGGCAGTTCTCGTCAATATAGCATATCAAGTCTTCCAACAGATCAAAATCAATGACATCTTCATTTAAGCGTTTCTGAGTTAGCAACAGAAGATTTTCAGTCAGAACTGCAACATATTGAAAATAAAAAGGCGCAAACCATATGGTTCAGAGCACAAAACTCACTAGATTTTGGTTGGTCCTTTCACTGTATGACTGGTAGCCATCAGAGGTATAATGAGGATTAACATAATTTTCAGAAAGCACTGACTCGTCCCCCCATGAGGATAAGACAAGGTTCTTCATTCCTCGCCGGTTATTCACTGAGCTACTAGCATGCTTCCACTGGAGCAAAATGAAAAAGATTCAGGCTTTAGTATAGCACGATGTGATGAAAAACAGTGAAACACACAAGTATCATGCATATAAACTTGTCAACTGACTAGCTCCAAGGATTTGAAGGGACAGATACTGAGCATATGACTGTGACTGTAATACTGTATACCATAAGAATTAAGAACATGTACAATACTCTTCCCCTAAAACAATTCAAATTTCCAAGTTTCAAGCAGGGAATCCTAGCGGTACAGGTAGGCACCACATCAAATCCTTACGTCATGTTGGGCTGGTAATACACGGAAAATAAGTTGCATGATGTCCATGATTCTTCAAAATTATTGTAATCAAACACAAGAAAAACATATCTTAACACAAAATACAACCCTAAGACATATTCTGTACTAATAATCTAGTATAATGAACAAATGGGGATATTTACAAGATAGAGTATATCGGTATATAATGGAAAAGAAAGGGATATTTACAAGATATAGAAATCGAGATAGAGCAGTAATAGTCAAAGGGCTCCACTGGTTCACGGATATGTAATCTACTGAGAATGAGAATTGAGCAAAACCTTTTCTCCATGCTGCGCAAAGTATGCTCCTGATGCAGGAGAATCCAAAGCAAGACAGTACTCCATTTTCTCATAAACATCTTCAAGGAAGTGAGTTGAAACTGGATGTGTTCTTCCTTCAACACTAATCACAGGGCAATCTCCAAAGTATCGTGCAAATAGGCTTGAATCAACAGTTGCAGACCTGAAGTTAAAGCACAGAGAAATAAACACACGAACCTCATGATAATTGATGCAGGACATAAAATTGCAAATGTGAAAATAAACAAGAAAATAAATATAATGGAATGGATATTACATGAGAATCACTTTCAGCTTCCTTCCTGGTTGATTAGAGCGTTTCTCAACAAGATTCTTAAGAACAATCAGCAGGAAGTCGCTCTGAAAGGTGCAAATCAGGATCATCCGTACACTTCATCTACCATAGTAACAAACAAGACATTTTGTAGCATGAAAAGAAATAAATACACAAACAAGTACATACCAAAATAGTGCGTTCATGTACTTCATCTACTACAACATGAGTAACATCACTTAAGTCTTTGTTTCCCTGAAATATGCGGTGTGGGTAAGAAAGTATTCTAAGCAACTATTAAGACATGACACGGACAAAATCAAACAAAGAAAATCGGGATTCTTTATTAGCTGAAACTGAAAGCCTCAAATATAAGATGAACATTCAAAACACTTAACTGTAACATACCAAATGAAAAACATAAGTGGAGGGAACAATGATGCATATGAGGGCACTACTTACAGATAACTTTCTAAGAAGGATACCAGTTGTACAGAACAGAAGCTTCGTCCTCTCATTCCTGAAACAGTATAAAGAACCAAAATTATTAAAAACAAATCTATAACACATCATGGAGATTTATAGGAATTTTGTGCGTATATCATATGCATATGAGAAAGAAAGAGCAAGCACCGAGCACTGTCGAGACGAACTTGATATCCAACCAAGGAATCTTTAGAGCCAGGTGAAGATTCACACCTTTCATCAGACACTCTTTCTGCTACCGAAATGGCCTATAAATAAGTAGACTTATCCAAGTTATATTCAATCTGTTCAATCAAATAGAAGGTATGGATGATCATTTCTGGTAACTCCAAGTTGGGTGCTTTAAATATAACAAATATAAAAGGGCAGTTACCATACGAAATGATCCCATCATAATACAACATCATTATGCTGTAATGTCACTATATGGTCAGAAGTGGTTTTTCATGAATAGCACAACTATGTATCTTATGATGCTTTACTGACAAGAAAAAGGGAAATATAAGTTCTAAACCATGATCATACCGCTATCCTCCGGGGTTGTGTGCAAACTATATTGCAATAACCACCAAGCTCGGACTCAATCATATCGTCCAAAATAAACTGTGGCACCTGCAAGTGGATGGCAAATAATCATGTGAAATACTATGCTTCTGGAAAGATCAGAACTAACCAGTCCAGGTTGGTATTTGGTGTTCCATCACATTCGGTATTAAATATATTTCCGCGTGTTCTAGAAGGAACATGTAGAATATAACACTTGTATTAAGAGTGACACCCGTGTATATCACAAGATCAACACACAATGGTGAAAATGGATCGTGGAAATATTAAGATCTTAACAACGTCCATATTATGGGGATAGCATTTTGGCCTGTTGCACTCATTAAGTTCACTCCAACAAACCAGGTAGAAGTTATCAACCTTTTAAGGGGAAGTCGGCTCTACAGCCTTTATCAAATTTGGCAAGTGAAAATAAGAGCCATGTAGTTTTGTAACCATTGTATAGGAAAACCACAACTACCAGTTGAATTTGTGATGGCAAGAATGATAATGCAGTAGAAAATTGGATATTTCACTTGCTTCACCAATAATTCAGATATTCTAATTTCTAGGGAGCCAAATGAAAAACTGTAATATATCATCTATGTGAATTTATATAAAGGAAGAGGACATGGTTGTGTGCTATGATGCAAAGGCATATTGCCCGTCACATGAAATGGTTATCTTGCAATAACCATTGGCACCCAAGAAAGAGGACATTAACACAGGAAATAATATTAGAAAATAGCAAGAACTTGGATGAAAAGGTAGCACGGGTACCTGAGTTGTTTTCCCACATCCAGTTTCTCCGCTAACAACAATTACATCATTCTCTTTCAGTAACTGTAGGAAGTGGTTTTTCAGTCTAGCAATTGGTAGAGAAGCTCTTGCTTCCAGCATTTTCTGTGAACAAATGAATCCATTAGCGCCACCAAAAAAAAAGCAACAACAAACTGAAGTCTGAAGAACACTTATAGTACAATGCACATTCACTGCATACCAAATAGTTGGGCAGCTTCCTTTTGTTTTCCAACTGCTTTTTCAAAGCTGTGCTCTCTGCTTGCTCTGGGGATCTTGATCCTAATTATAGAAAGGCCACATTAGATATCCTGACAGGATTTATACTTGCACTTAGTTTATTAACACTTATAAGAAGGACAACTACAAAAATACAAGATAGATTTCGTTCATCATTGATTCCTTCCAAGTACAAAAAAAAGAGATATAGTAGCGATATCACAATAAAAAAATCAATGATAATTAAATACAAGGCATGCATATTGCGAGCCAGATAGACAATCCAAGATTTAATATGGTTCATGAACAGATTCCATAAAGAAGCAACAAGCAACCTTATTGGTGCCAGAAAGTTCAAGGAAATAGAGAAGGCAGATGTCATTGTTCAGTATGCTATACATCAGCGAGAAGTCAGTCATCAATGACAGACTAGCAGGTCTTGGAAGGAGGAAAACAATAGCCATTCAAAATCATGATTGCTCGTGACATTATTCAGAAAAATCGTTTGAGAAACAAAAACTGGAGTGATGATCTTATTGAAAATTTACCTGTACGATTCAGCAAAGTAGTCTCTTTCTTCTCATAGACAAAATTGTTTTCCTCGTCATTCTGAGAATCAATGAATATGTCTCCATCAGGAGCATCTCTGATTTGATATGGAGGAGTAATACGTGTGTCCATATCCAATAACATATCCACAAACCCAGCTCTTCGGCTATCCTCGGTATCCAGCACCCTTGATGTTGACGATAATTCTAATTCACCTATTTTTCCAAAAACATGCATTATGTAGAACAAAGGCCAAACGAATTATAATTTATCAGATAAGAATGCATGATCAAAATGCTCTAACCTTCTTGCCATCTTAAAACAAGTGATGAGTACGGTTCAATAAGCAATTGACGTAGTGGAAGATCAGCAAACAATTGATATAGAGCAAAAGTCGCCACTCTACTTTGTGCTTCCTGTTGACAAATTCAGCAAATGTTTACTATTACCATTCTAGACAAGGAATAATAAGGCTATTCATTTCTCAGATGTTCTCAAATGACATCTCACTGTAGCGTGTCAGTGCGACAATAACTAATATCATGGAAATAGCATGACACATATATCTGAAGAAACGTATCAGAATAATTAGTTGAATTTGACATGGATTGCATTTTAAGAAACATTATGAGACAAAGTAACAGAACAATTGAATAGTTGCTAAACAATAACCTGAACAGATACATATTCTTCATCTTGTGCAGGTAACTCAATTTTCGTCAAGCCTCCAGCCTTCCGACTTTTACCACGGCCAGTAGAGCCACGCAATACATTAACAGCATACATAAATTTACCATCCTTTTCTGATGTTTTACTATACTTCGGTGCTTCCCAACCAAGTTTCTGACAAAACTTTTGTAGAATAGCTTTTGGCATTTTACCAGAATCTCCCTGTAGAACATCATAAATTATGGAAACAGTTAGAAACAAATGCATAACAGGACAAAACAAAACTAAATAGCTTTGGCAGTTGATAACTTATTTACAATGTTTCAGATTATAACGATTTGTCCATTGCCCGAATAATGAATCTTCACGGGCCTCGAGTTATGAAACTTCCATAAGTAATTATTAGTTTTTGGGCCTCATGGGAGCATTGCAAAAGGGTTGCTGTTGACAGATAATCTGTTCAACTACATTCTTGATTGACGGAAAAAAAATAGTTGGAGGCAGTGGCGGAGCTTCTCTAAGGCCAAGGTGGGCCTTGGCCACTCCTACATTTGTGAATTACATTGACAAGTAGGGAGTAATGCGTGCATAATTTTAGTAATTAAGATGTGGCGAAGCTTAGTCACTAAGATTACTAGTGGTATTTAGGGTGTTTAAGTGATTGAGCTTTAAAATGCCCTCAACTAGGAGAACCACCTCTTGGTGAGGTGGAGTTGTGGGGGCACAACTCCATCCACCAGAATTCAAATCCCGGTGCTTACATTTACACACAAAGGATGCGCTTCAGTAGGAACTTTGTGAGATTTGCGGATTTATCCATGGTCTTCATCAGTTTTAGGTGTGTGTTACGGGGGCGCACTTGCATCGGTGTGTGGGTGTGGTGGTGTGTGTACGTGTATGTGTCTCCCTTGTAATGCCCTCAACTAGATTGCCATGGCGTTGGCCCCTCCTAGTTTTCAGTCCAAGCTCCGCCACTGGTTGGAGGGAGAGCAAATAAATTATAAGAGATCCCTTATGACTAACAGGTTATTTGTATGAGCTCATTTTAACTTGAGTATTTAGCTGCCCTACTTAATGTATTTTCCCTCCCATACATATTTGAATGCTTTTTACCAACTCTCCTGTTACAGCCTCCCCTGAGATATTTCCAAATAAACTAAGGCCTCATTTGGAATGCAGGGACCATATCATTTCCTGCAGAATTCCTGAGTCCCAAACAGGCCGTCCATACGGCAAACCTCCGATAGCAATACAATTATACAAATGCAGCTTACTGGCAGGCTAGATGCCTTGAATAATGTGCATGATATATGCTGGAGGAGGTACATGTTTCCATACTACTGCATTTTGCATTTGATGCATGAACTTGTGTCAGCAGAATGGAGGACATGGGAGGAGGAATGGAGGCAAATTTGACAGTTCATAGGGATCTTATGCAAAGTTGCATCGAGATGGCAGCCTCCCGCCCCCACCTCCACAGGAACCTTAGGATTAATATCTAACAGACCATGTTGCGGGGGAGTAGGGGAGTATTGAGATGGTGGGATATACGGGACATATTCTCTTGTAACTGTAACTACAACAATCTAATTTAAATCTTGAATGGTAAAGCTGTTGTAAGGGAGAAATTGTTTATACCCGGAGCACGGGCCCTTGGAGCACAAAAGGGGTTCTCCTGCTTTCCTACTAAAAATGGGAAATTCCTAGCAACCTTAGAGAAGCAAGGAGGTGAAGCCAACTGTATTTGGCTCGACATCTCCAGGTCCAGCCTAGAAGTTCAGAGCTAAGCTAAGCAAAACATCCCCAAAATTATAAATATGAAAAGAACATTATAATCATAGTAAAGAGCAAGGGCATATGATTCCTTAATATAAAGATAAGAGTAAAAGAACATGACCTTTTTCCACACATCATCTATGTTTCCGAGAAGATGGCCATAACCGTCATGCGATAATTTCTCTATTTTTTGCTGTTTCAAGATTTCTGGAGCCACAAACTCCCAAGCAGATGAGTCTTCAAAAAACAAGTTATCAAGCTCTACTTCCTCTTCTTCTACCTCCTTCGTGCAAGTTTCACCAACATCTTCAGGAATTGCTTTTTGTAAATTGGATCCTTCATCAATATGGACAAGGCTGTCAGATTTGTTCCCAGTTGCACCACAGCCAACCTGACCATCCTCAACACTTGCACTTTCCGAATTAGGAAACACATGAGATGCAGATTGGCTTATATGTTCCTTTGTGTTTCCATTTTTGGAGTTCTCTTGTTTACCTGGAAATAAACATTCATAAGATAAAACTCCATGAACCACATAAGAACTTTGAAAACTGATAAGAGCCATGTAAAAACTACTAGAGAAGAGAAAAATCATTGATATAGCTTTAATAGCCTTACTATTAAACTTACCCTTTTTCTTTCGCCTACTTGGCTTTGTTTCAACAACTTCAAAACTTGCTGAGCAGTGATCTTCCCATGTGGAGGAATCATTAGAATTTGCATCATCCTCCTAACATCAATTGCAGCGAATGGAAGAAATATACCATGAAATAGCACATCGAAGAAACAAGGGAAGAATGAAAGAACATGAGTGAGGAATAATGTCAAAAACCTTAGTCTGGAAGACAGATCAACAGACATAAAATGTCATTCAACCCATAGAACATCCATATGCATTAGAAGTTGTGTACATTTATCGAACAGCACTGTTGTGTAAAACATATACTCCCTTCCTTACAAAATTGATGTCATTTTAGAATGAATGTGCCAAAAATTTTAATCTTTAACGACTAATATGCACGAAAATATTTAGATTGACCATGTTAAAATAATATTAGTAGATTTGGCACTATAAATACTTTCTATCATGTTTACTAACATATAAATGTGAAAATTAATAGTCAAATATGTACATTTCCAAAATGTGTCCATGTCCAAAATAACATCTTGTATTCAGTACAGAGAGTAGTTACTGACTGAGCCAACAATAAAATTATGGGCTTAACAGATAAGACTTAAATTGGTGTGAAAGAGGGTCCTAGAGGATTTGTTACTATCTTGTATAACTAATTTTCTGTTCAAACAATTAAAAACATCTTCAAGAAGTGACTCAAATTAGTACAAAAATGTCAAAAAATATATGGATTTTCCTAAAATCTAAACTGCAGGTTAACAGGTAAGATGTAGATGCACTTAGTCCCACAGAGCATTCGCTGCAACTCAAAAAAAATACAAATGTACGAGGTATTATTTCAGAATAAACAAGTAGGGTGGTGTGAGCACTTAGCAGATAAACCAAAACAACATAAGAATAATGAAATCCACAGATTATTCAAAGACTATTAATATTTCATGCAGCAATCCCAGTGATAAATCACTTGTTCGTATAGCCATACCTCTTCTTGCTGTTCCATGTACTGCCGAATCCATGCAGCTTGCGATGACCGCCCATCATCCAATGTCACATCCTCTTCTCGCCGCCGCCCAATTTTAATTTCCAACCCCTCAGTGCTACCTTTTGCCTCCACAGGCCCACGACTCTGCGGCACCCAGTTGTCCTTCGCTGCTGATACTACCTTAACTGAACCTTCCGTTCCTACAAAGGCACCACAAAAGTAATCAACACATGATTTAAGCATGGCAAACTAACACCCTAACATTCAGTCCAATCCAAGCCTTCATGGAAACACGACACAAATGCACTACCCCTGGCGAGCGTGTGCAGACACGCTGACACGCAGAAGGCAGAACCCAAAATGCATATAAGTGCAAACCCACATGCTCCAACATGTATATGATCTTCACAATTAAACCAGTAAGCACAGAACTGATGTAAGGTTCATTGTTAGTGCACAACTGCAGATGCACGAAAACTCCCACAAAAACCGCAACCACATGCATATGTGGATATGCACACGCACAAGCATACAATGGTGCGGACACGCGCGCATGGCAGTTCACACAGAAATATGACTGCTTATGCACTACCCGCGGCTAGCCTTAAAATCACTAAACCATAAACCCTCCAATCCGATACCTGCGTGAGAAGTGGAGGCGGCAACGCTGGCGAACTTGAGGGGGAGCTCGTCGCCCGGCAGATTAAAGCACAGCCAATCCAACGCCGACTCAAACGTCGCCGAATCCTACCCCGAAAGAGCAAACATCAACAAATAGCCAATTCAATAGCATAGAGGTGTTCTACGTGTGTTTGGGAATACGAACGGATATAGCGGATAGGGCCTGCTCGATTTGCGCGGAGGAGAAGCCCTCGAGGGCCAGCTTGTCGTAGACGCCGAGCAGCCGCCGCCCCTTTTGCTCCCTCGATTCGGTGCGCGCCCCTGGACCATCTACGGGTGCCGGGGAGGGGGCGGTGGTTGTGGAGGAGTTCAGGAGGAGGCGTCGGAGGCGCCGCTCGTTCTCCGACGAGATCTCGAGGCGCGGCGCGGCGGACGAGGAGGACGAGGATGCGGAGGGTTTGGGCTTGTGCTTCTGCTTCGAGACCGGCTGCTTCTTCTTAGGCGCCATTGGGCCTCGCGGAGTTCGGGCGCTGTATCGTCTGATCGTCTCCGGCGACGGCGCGCTGGGCGATGGAGTTCCGGAATAGCTGAACACGTGATGGAGGCTAGTGGGGAAATCGGTGATAAGTACCTTGTTACCGAAGATTGGAAGGCCTTTTTGGATGGAAAAAAAAGAAAAGTTTTTTGCTAATTCCTGGTTACCTCAAAATGTACGGTACTAATCCTAAAAAAATTGCGGTTCAAATACTGTCCAATTTTAGCAGACCGGCAGTGTAATTTTCGGTCTTTTTATTTTTTTTAATAAGGTTCATCCTCTTCGATATTTCTTTCTTACTTACATGTTTTTCTTTTCCCTTTTTTTAATCAAGGTTAATCAATTTATTAATTTTTATTTGAGATGGACTAGTTCTACGGAGTGTATAGAGAGCACTCGGTGCTTTTTTATTATATAGCACTCAAATTTTAAACATTTGGATCTTTAATACAATTGACTATATGCTCTCATCCTCTTACTTATAACAGAAAAATCATACGAATGTTAATTTACACGCTCTCAAAGTGAAAAAAACATTAGAGCGTTCATTAGCAATTCAGTCAGTTCTATACATGAATTTGGAAAGAAATTAGATTGGTTCTATGTTGATCCAAATGTAAGAAATGTGACTAAAATTCTAAAAAATCTCATAATCTTAGACAACCGAAGAATGGACAATACCCAAGAAATCTAGCCAAATTACTCCCTATATCAACAAATGTACAAACTTATACCACTATTATGTGAGAAATGAAAACGATATAATTGGATTCGTCTTGTAAAACTGTACCATGATTTATACATTGTTTCTGTAAAATCAATATATTAGAGAGATTGTGAAAAGTGAAACAATAAAAAAGACGATCCAAGTTTGTGAACAGCCGTAGTATTTAGCAATAGATTGAGGCAAAAAGGAATTAGGAATACATTAGGTATTTAGGAACCATTTTAATATGTTACCAATATTTGGCATTATGTACTAGGTTTTAGTAAGGTTTACAATTAATTTTTGGTATTAGTGTATTACTAAAAGCGAAAAATGCTATCCTTGATAGAAAACTGACCACTACCCTAAGTTATTGTACCAATTTTTGCCTAAAATTTTCGTGGCAACTTAGTTTTGACATTACTAATATTTGCTTAGATCTTTTTATCAAGCAATAAAAACCAGTATTGGCAGGGCAATGTGGTTATGGGCTTTGGAAATGCTCCTTCTATTCTTTAAAGTAAACTGTAGTAACTGTAGTACATGTGTGCATGTGCAGTTCAATAAGTTAGGTTACTCTAGGACATCATATACCTCACGGATACAAAAAGATGTCATATATGTAGTCCAAGTGAAAAGCTTCCTTCGGACTCCCTCGCAGCTGTAGATTTTAGCCTTCATTCGATGGTTTGTGGCCTTCATCTCTTCCCTTATAGAGGTTTCCAAATTTTATGTAAACTATTATCACTTTCTTCTGTGATTAAAACCAATTCCGAAATATTAGGGAGAGAAGCAACAACGGCTCCTCCACCCCTCTACGGTGTCAGCGGCTCCTCCTCATCTGCTCCCCACAGTAGCGCAACATCCACCTATCCTAACAACTTTGACAACAGTTGCGACAGCGACAGCATCATCTCGGCCACGGCGGCAGTGACTCAACTGCAGGACTCGGCCACGGCGGCGACGACAGCGCGTCTCCACACGCGGTAGCACCCGTCATCTCCACAGGTGGCGGCAGCCCCTGTAGCCTTCTCCAACCACGTCATCCCATCGGTCATGTCAGCAACACCATCCTCCTAGTTGTAGAGCTTTGTGCAATTTTTAAAATTAAACCTTTGATTGATTCAATTTGATTTATTCGAATTGGCATTCAAATGTCCATTGATTTACCTGTGCTAATGCTAGGCTTTAGTTTTCTCTGGCATTCAAATGTCCATTGATTTACCAATGCTAATGCTAAGCTTTAGGTTTCTATTACTGATATCTGGTGCAACTTTTAGCGGCAAGTATGATTTGCAAATTCAATTTGTACATGTATTGGATATCTATGCCGCCACTTCTTGTCATATTTGTTTTTGTAGTAAAGAAATTTATTTTCATGACAGTCATGCTACGTTTGTTGCTCATGTATGTTCTGTTATAGGGATTTCTTATTGCATACACTCCTTGCCATCATGCCAACATCGTCCATCGTCCAAGCCACGACACTCACTCCAGAGGCTTTTGTTGTCATCGACATGCCTAGATTGCCATTCGCAGTCAAGAGGAAGCTGTGGCGACACTGCACGCCACTGTATGCTGTAGCGTATCAATCTTTAGTTTATCACCGTTGAAATTTCATTTCACCAACAATATGCTCATCATAGTCGTAGAATAGAAGTATTGTATTGGTCCATTGATACAATGCACACTTATATTACATTCTAACATGAGTAGAAAAATTCTAAGTTTCATAAGAGAATACAAAAGGAAAAGTAAAGAATTGAAACAACCTAGACATCAACGGATTATTTCTACATATATGTCCAACGGTCCTATGCTACAACTTGCTTCACACCATTCGGTGTCGTACACCCTCGCTGAAGTCAAAGTAGTAATTGATTTCTGCCTCTCCTTCGTCCGGTGTCTGCTTCTCCATCTCTTCTTCTGGCATCTCTAGATACTCGATCATCTGCTCTACCGACTCATAGCCTAACAAAATAGGTTTATATGGGGAATGAGTACAGAAGGTACTCAACAAGTCCATGAATAGTAACAGGTGTTTAAATGCACTATCAACTACTAGAACAATGGACATCAAGGAAGTAATGAGTTTTTCAATAATATTTCTAGAATAAGAGTCAAGTTTTAACTTTAAAAAGTTCTCTACGATCAGAAGGCTTCAAAAGTTGTTAGAACCTCTGATGGTTCCTTTCTCGTTGTGTTCACAGTTCATATCAAAGATAGAGAGTGACAATGCCACGCTACAATACACTCTGCAAAGGTGTCTTATCTTACTCACAAGTGATACTTAGACTTTATGTTGGGTACGAAACCCATCGCACTCTCATCCTTGTGTGACAAGGTCTAAGGTTTCGAGTCATTTCGTCCTTCCCATGTGCCATATCTGAACCGTCGTAGTCAGCCCAGCACTGACTGTCCACCTCATGTTTATAGCGTAGTTTTAAGGGTTAGGGACGTAATGCCTCCCCAAGTGGAATTCAGGGGCTGACGCTCCTCCGAGCGAGGGACATAAAGTTTGCCCAAACGTTACTTTATATACGTTCTAGGGAGATATGTCAGTAAGAAGGCACCACTTGACTAACCTGTCCCACTCCAGGTCTTGACAATTGTTATAAACCTTAAGGTGATACCATATGTAGTAGAACGCTGACCATCCAACAATTTTCATTATGGAGTTTCACCACCCATCAATATATGATTTACCAATCACTAATAATGTAGCTTACTTTTCCAGAATTTAACATTTTATTTCTATGCAGGGGATAAGAGGGATATAATTTGCAAATACTTGGTAAAAATATTAGAGGATATGGACAAGAAATGAACTTGTCTTGTAACAGACAAGAATAAAAGTTTGAGGTCTTCTCAAGAGAATTCGGCAAAACTCGGGATATGAAGATTGAATAATAATTCGATAACGACTAACTCTAAATACTTGCAGTTGCACATGTACATGAACATGAATGCATAAATTAGAAATAATGGAATTATCTAAAGCTGCATGCTTTTGTTCCACTATATTTTTCATAATTTTTATGTGGATTAATTTAACTTGGCTTTTATGATTTCTTGAGTATTGAATATAGTATTAAAGAAACTATAGAGAATTTCTATGATGAATGATTTTCAATTAACTATGCTTTTGTAAGGTCTAACGTATAAGGCAAATATCACCGTCCTCATTGGCTTCGTCATTGAACTCAGTGGGGGGGGGGAGGGGTCCAAATCTACACCTCTTTGAATAATTTCCCCTCAAATCTTGTTGTTGCTCCACCTCATCAACCCTCCTCTATAGCTTCTCGCCATGGTGGTGAAATGGAGCTTCGGGTGAGGTGTGTTGGTAAAGCAGCTACAACGCTAGATTTGGAGTCCCTCGATGTATTTGCCCCTTTTCCCATTCTGATCTGCTCATGTGGATGGGGATTTGGAACTTGGGTGGTTGGATTGAGAGGCTATGGATGTTCTCTTGCTAGTCTCACGCTGTCGGTGTCAGTCTCAGTCACTCGCCTCGGTCCCATGGTGGTGACGGGAAACTTCATGACAGGGCTCATGTCGACAGTCTTGGGACAGGTCCTGCGCCACTCCACATTCTCCGTCCTCTTTACCTTCATAGCAACGGCTTGAAGAAGCTACTCTGTTAGAGGCCTTGTGCAACCCTATGGTCGATGTTTGGCTCGCCAGCTATTGCTTTGGCCTCCTTCAACACAGCTTTTGTATACCCATGTTACCTGCTAGTGGAGCAAACAACATCCTTAGAGCCGCATCCGATCTGTTCGAGCTGCTCGCCGAGGGTAGATGAGAGAGCCCTCGTTGCTAAGCCTTAGATGTGGCAGACCTTGCATCCATAGTTTGAGCTCAGTGAAGCACATCCCAAATCTATAGCTCGATCTTCTACCTCCTATGCATGAGTTAGAGCGACTGTCTGTTGAGCCGTGGGTGGGCCATCAACTAGCATGCATGTTTTTGGAGGCCTTCAAAGATTTTGTTAGCTATTTCTCGCTAGAGTTCTCCCGCGGCCAAGCAGGTGGCTCCTTCCCACATCTTCTGCAACTCTTAAATGTCGTTTATGTTCCACGTACTCGATGTTGTACGCTATGGTGTGCAGCTCGCTGCTGTTTTGAGCTTCTCTGGAGCCTTGTAAACTCTAACACCCTCCCCACCCCCGTCTTAATAATATATCTTCCCTTGTCCAAAGAAAAAGATGACATTCACAATGAGCACGCTCCAACGTGTAACTTTAACCGTTACTTATTTATAAATATGTTAGTCATCTATAATTATTATATTATGGAAATGTTTTAGCAAATCTAATAATATCATTTTTGAGAATTGCTAATAACACTCAAGTATTTTTTTTCACTCTAAGTACTCAAATTTTCATTCATATGGTTCCCTATTGTAAGGTAAGAGGATGAGGATGTATGATTTGTTAGACTAAGATTCGAGTGCTTAAAATTTAAGTGATCTATAACCAAAAAAACAGTCGAGTGGTCCCTAGACGCTCCCATTATTTTCACCTTACCAATCTAAATAGCTTTGTCTAGATTTGTCATCAAATTTAGAGAATTTTAACTACATCTTTCGAAAGTGTCATCTATTTCTCAAGCAATCTAGCTAACGGAGGTAGTAGAATTTTGTTTCTGTTTACCACAAGGAACACTGAATCATTCTAACCTTCCTACTCTGATCTTCTGTATTTTCCACTCATACAAACATAGTTGAATGAAACCATGGATTCACCTAAAATATGACACTGAAAGCCGAAAATGCCCTTTTCTCGACATGCACTTATTCTTTGATGTTTACGAATTGTACAACTGTCATGTGAGATCATACATGGGAGACAACCAAAACATGTTTTTCCAATCAGGAAAGTAATAGCGTGAAGAGCAGAACTGCTAAACCCAAAATCATGCTTGTTTTCCCATCTTCATTCCTACCCAACATCGCATCAAGTTTTCGCCACCATCGATCCATCCTACACAGTCCAAGAGGCAGACCTCTTGAGTACAGGCTTCATGGCCTTGTCCTCCTCGAGTGAGATCATGCCCAGGTGGGACGGATCCTCCAGCATCATCTTGGCCACCAGGTACCCCGCGATGGACCAGGTCTGGAACTTCCTCGCCTGCTTGCCGACGTACCGCCCGAGCTTGCCGTCATAGTACTCTGGCCACCCGTCCCTCGCCAGCCTCGTCTCCACCAGGTCGATCGCTCGCCTCGCGATCTTCAGCCGCCCGGTCTTGACGCAGGCCGCCGTGAGCAGCCAGAGGAGCACTGCACAAAGAACGGAAAAAGATGTAGAACCGATCGAGAATAGGGAACAGATTTTCCCGGCCGCGCGTGGGTGTGAAGAACACTAATTAACCTGGCCAGGAGCCGCCATTGTGGTAGCTCCACCTGGTGTTCTTGGGGTCGCAGCCCGTGACGGTCTGCCACTCGTGGCTCTCGATGGTGGGGTAGCTGATCTTGAGCGGCATCTCGCCGATGAGGTCCTCCCACCGCTCCTCAATGAGGTCCATGATGGCGCCGGCCTGCTCGGGCGTAGCAAGCGACGCGAGGATGGCGACGCAGTTCCCGAGCGCGAACCAGCGGAAGTCCATCCTGGCCGGGCTGACGTTGCCGACGAAGTACCCTCCGCGGGAGGGCATGAAGTCGAAGAGCCAGTCCGGGATGGACTCCGGGATGACGTTGAACTTGTTGACGGCCGTGTGGGAGTACTCCTCCGTCTTGAACCGGTAGATGACGTTGAGCTGCTGGAAGTCGAGCCAGAAGTAGCTCCGCATGTGGTAGCTCAGCGCGTGCAGCCGCGTCACGATCCGCTCCGTGATGTCCTTGTTCCCTTCCCCCTCGGGCTTCAGCAGCAGCAGCGCGCACCGCAGCGCCATGAAGAACAGGGCTTGGATCTCGATCGGATATCCATACACGCCCTTAGATATAGGATATTAACATCAAGTATCAGCGTAAAAAGCGGCCATTCAATTTCAAGCTGCATGTGGCAATGAAATGAACTCTTCTTGCTTACCATCCTGCGATCGATCATGCAGCAGCCGTCGGCGCAGAGGAGGGTGGGGAAGGTGTCGAAACCTTCGGCGAGGCACTGGTTCATGATGAGGCGGATGCCCTTCTGGCACTCGGGTGTCTCCGCGAGGGTCAGGTCGCCGGTGGACTTGGTGTAGGCACGGAGCAGGATGATCCACCAGAACCCGGAGTCGGCCGGCGCGACGCGGCCGATAGCACTCTCGCCGAAGTCCGCCACGAGGGTGTCCACCCCGCGCTTGGGGTCCTTGAGCACCTTGAAGCTCGCCGGCATGGCGCCCTCGCCGAGCTTGAACCGGTCGATCCGCTTCTCCCACCCCTGCAGCAGCAGCGTCTTCAGAAGGAAGTTCTTCACGATGTCGGGCTCCCCGTTCATCAGGAACGCCAGCGCGCTCGGCACGAAATCCCTCACGAACACCTGCAAGCAAAAAAATTCAGATAGCTAAGCACATGTCAAATTTGCACTGCACAATCTAAACTTCCGAATTTACTAAGTAGTATAATCCACGTAACTATCTTTACCAAATTTCATCTAAATTAGGCAAACAAATTTGGTAAACCCTATTTTTCAGTCACCTAAGAAATTATTATTTCTCAGTCGATCGAGTCACGCTTCATCAAACTTATAATTATATTAAAAAGTTATTTAACTATAGATCTAGAAATGGACAATTGCCTTCTTTAGAACTGAAGTTGTACATAATTTCTAAAAAGTGCAACTACATAATTAATCGTTGGATAAAAAATCAACATTCAAAATCATCAACTTAGAAATAGACAATCTCTTTAATAAAATCTGTCTCTATCAACATAGTACATTCCAAGAAGCAACTTTACACAATACAGTCCAACAAACTATCTTTATACAGAACTAATCCAAGAAATAAAAACATGAGTACTGCTCATGGTTTTGGGATTCGGATCGAAATGTCCGAAATTCGGTTGTTTCGGTGGGATCCGAAATAAATTGTACTAGCAAACAAAATTAATCTGGCCTAGCATTGGATCGAACCCCATGACCTTAGGTCTCCAATCAGGGGTTATACCAACAAACTAATATTGCTTCTATGTTGATATTGCAGTTATCATCTAATTAACTATATCCGGAATTTTCCTCGCAAAAAAAAACTATATCCGGAATTTGAAAATTTCAAAATTCTCTATTTAAGATTCAGTCTGAAACAACCGAAATTCACCGTCTTTCGGTAGGGTCCGAAATTTTTGGCTTTCGAATACCAAAACATTGGTACTGCTGCATGTTGCTATCCTGTGTTACCTGGTCGTAGTTGAGGACTTCGCCGGAGGAGTGGTCGACGGCGGCAATGGTCCCAAGTGGCTGGCCGCGGAACGATACAAGTGAGCGGCGCAGAGCATCCCAGGCCTCGCCGACGAGCGGGTGGGGCTCGAACGAGTGCCGCGTGGAGGATGCCGGCGTGCCGCAGAGCGACCGGAGCCCACCGCCCGGGGAGTACATGCTCTCGTAGCTCTCCATATACCCTCCTCCCCCGCCGACGCCGCCGCCGCGCCCGTCCATGCCGGAGAGGTAGAGGTCCCCGAGGGAGCGGTCGTCGAAGGACCGCTGCCGCTCCACGTTGATCCGCGGGCGGTGGTTCAGCAGCCGCGTCAGGTCGAAGTCGTCCGGGTCCGAAATGGACGCGTGCGATGATGTCTTCCTCATCGCCGCTCCACCTCCGCCTCCGCCCCCCGCCACCTCCATCTCGCACACCGCCGCCGTCGCCGTGGCTGCGACGATACGAGACGAGAAGCGTGCTGCACAACGAGCAGCGAAGGCAACGACGAGTACGAGTGGGAAGAGAGATCAAAAGAGAAGGAGGTGAGAGGCGGGCGCTTTTATATAGGAGCTCGCCGGAGTTGGGTTCCTGGGCGGTGTCTGGCTCGGCTCCGTCGCGGCGAGGGCGGGTACATATAGGAGGGGATGACGTGTGGGGACGGGAAAGGCATGGGCCCACGTGGCGGGGAACTAGTGGGTGGATTTTGTGGGAGCCGTGCTGACGTGGCGCGGTGACTGCGCCGGACTGTGGTGCGCCGTGTGCGTGCTTGGGACTTGGGGTGGCGCTTAGTTGTCAAGACTCAGGACTCAGGAGCGAAGAGCTATTGGGCCTACGAGTGATGGGTGATGACCAAGAGGTGACTCGTTCTCTCAACACATTTTAGATGAACAAAGAAGCTGTCATATGCAAAGAGCTTGGAGGATTCTCTCGAGTCGTGATTTGAGTTTGTGAACAGAGGAATTAGCAGAATTTCTAGGGTGTGCTCGTATTTGAAAATAAAGTACTATTTGGAGAACCAAGCATAGTGGTAAGTGCATATGGTTGTATTCTCTGCTCGTTAAAGATCAAAACTTGTATTTAAATGTCTCATCAAGTCGGATTATTCTTTCAGTGATATATGATATATTTGTTGATAGCGATCGCTATTGTTCATTCTTCATTAGGTGTTAAGAAGTACTCCCTCCGTTCGTAAATAATTATCGTTTTATACATTGACATGGTCTCAGTATACATCTTTGGCCGTTACTTTATATATATATATATATACATATATATATATGTGTGTGTGTGTGTGTGTGTGTGTTAACAAATAATTATGAAATGTATATTTTTGAAATATTTGTTCATGACAAAAATCTAGTCAAAGTATTTTTTACCTCATCAATCTAAATAGTGTATAACCTATTAGTAGTCAAAATTAGAAAAATTTGATTGTACAGTTTCTAAAACATCATATATTTCTGAATGGAGATAATAGTGTTGTTTGTTAGACAACTCTACTCACCATTGGAAATATAACTGAATTTCCTGTATCGGTACGAGCTTTAGGACCCAAAGTACTTTCTGTGTTCGTAGATAGCTGTCATTTTAGACATTGATGTGGTCTCTAATATGCATCTTTAGTCATTACTTTTTATATGTGTACATTAGCAAAAAATCATAAAATTTTATATTTAGAAAATATTTTTCATAAAGATCAAGTGATACTATTTTTACCTCACTAATCTAAATATTTTTTAGCCTATTAATAATTAAAGTTAAAAAAATTGACCACATGTCTTTTAAAACGTCATCTAGTTTTGAATGAAGGTAGTAGAAACACCGTATCTTTCTTTCTCCGTTAATGCGGGTGCAGTAAATTAACCTTTTAAAGCGATCATGGAAGCTTTGTTTACTTCGGCTTCTTGGGATTTTGATTCACCTCGAAACTAGGCGATACGACTTTGAATATGAAGCCATTAAAAGGAATTAATAGCACGCTTTTGGAATTACTCCCTTCAAAACTGAATACATGTCGTTTGGTTTTCGACTTTGTCTCTAAATGAACAGAATTGCTAATGCACAATCTTCTGAATTTTCTTTAAAGTTTTAATCAATCATCTTAGACCATATACTATTTGCTTTGAACATTTAAGGATCTTAGGACGCATGGTCTCTTTTCTTTGAGTACCCATTTCTTTGGTGATTGCCAATGTCACTAATTGTTATGGACGATAAGCACAAGAAGAAACTAACTGGGGTTCAATAGATTTCAAGAAGGACTATGACAAGATTAAATGGTCTTCCTCGTGCAAACACTACAAACGAAGGGTTTCTTTCCATGTTGGTGTGAGTGGATTCTACAATATGTTTTGGGTGAGAGTGTGGGTATCAAGGTCAGTAATGACTATGGTCCTTACTTCCAACTAAGAAGGGTCTTAAGCAAGGCGATCCGCTCTCACATATTCTATTCAATATTGTGGCGGATATGCTAGTCATTCTCATAACTCGAGCAAAGGATGCTAGGCATTTGTGGGATAATACCATAATTGGTTGATGATGGCCTGTCTATCTTGCAATATACTAATGATATAATCTTTTTATGAGATATGACCTTGAGCAGGCAAGGAACCTTAAATTGTTGCTTTGTGCTTTTGAGCAACTATTAGGCCTTGAGATCAACTTTTATAAGTTTTCCTTCGGTGATGCTAAGGACCATGAAGCCTAGTATACTCAACATATGGGCATTCCAATACATCACCGTAAATTGAGAAATTTCGACCGGAAGAGATTAGAAGAAATTGATTAGTTGGAATGGCAGTAACCTATACACTGGGGGATGACTAGGGCTTTCAAACTTGGTTCTAAGGAGCATTCGTATATTCATGTTCTCCTTTTTTAAGGTACCAGAGGTATTACAACAATTGGACTATTATCATTCATGTTTCTTTTGGCAAAATGATTGTCAGAAGAGGAAATATAGACTTGCAAGACGGAATTCTTTATGCCGCTCAAAAGATCAAGGGGGTCTTGGCATTCAAGACCTAGATCTTAAAAATGTATGCTTAGTTAACAAATGGTTGTACAAGCTATTAAATGAAGAGGGGATATGGCAGTATATTATGAAAAAAATATCTAGGAAACATGACCTTGGACTGAGTAAGCGGTGATTTGCCTTTTTAGACTGGCTTAATGAAAATTAAGCCATAATTTCTGAATTATAAAGAATTACAATTGCAGGATGGTTCGCACGTTAGATCTTGGGAAGACTCATGGTTAGATGGGCAACCATTACGCCTACAATATCCTATTCTCTATCATGTCATGAGGAAAAAACATGCTATGGTGGGCAGAGGTGTTTGGCTCCATTCCTTTAAATGTGTCTTTCTATCGAGCAATTGTTGCGCCAAAATCAGTGGCTTTACAAGATTTAGTCGGTAGGGTTATAAATGTGGAACTTACAAGCAAAAGAGATACATTTACTTGGAACCTCCATCGTAGTGGTCAATTATTGGTAAATTGTATGTATACCCAATTAGGGATTTCTACGCTACCCTCTTCCAACCAAAGAATATGGAAATTACATGTCCCTCTCAAGATCAAAATATTTTTATAGCATTTGCACCGAGTAGTAGTGCTAACCAAAGATAACCTTAGAAAGGAAACTGACATGGGAGTAAACAATGTTGTTTTTGTAACAATGATAAGACAATATATCATCACTTTTTAAGTATGTTTTTGCTCGATTCGCTTGGCAAATTGCCCATATTGCATTTAACTTTCCTCCTCCATCTAGTATTCCTCATATATTTGGGAATTGGATACATAGGTTGGGGAAGGACGTACATGCAATTATGGTTGGGGGCGGTGGCCTTTTATTGGCCGATTGGTTTTGCAGATTGATATCGTCTTTGACAAGAAAAAGATTTTTAATATTTTACGGGTTATTTTTATGTCTACCAACTGGATTGTGGGTGATTCTATAACGGCCGAAGAGATGGGATGTGGTTACAATGGCGACCGGTATTTTGGAGGCGGCCGTCAATATTTTGGAGGTGATTGTCTGGGAACTTTTTACCCCGCATATCTGGCGGCTTAACGACATGCTACAATGCGGACTGATCTATTCGGCTTCCTTTTGTAGCTCTTTGAGCATCAACAGCTTTTGTAGCTAGTCCTTTTTTCTTGCTTTAGCTTATGTAACTTTGTTTAAGCATTCGAGACTCAGTGATAAGTTGCTATGTGCATATTTGAATGTAGAGGAAGAGAGTTTAAAAATCTAAGATTAACGAGCAGTCAATTTCGAGACAGGTATCCTCGCAAAAGAAAAAAAATTCGAGACAGGTAATATGATCTTTTCTGTATGCATCGTGGCTATCATGCAAGATCTTATAACCATATCTAAGAACGGAGGGAGTAGGTTTCAAGGTGTTTCCAGCTTGATGATAAGGTGGCGGCGTACAGGGCTTGATACGGACCATGGAGATTCCACTAGCTTGCTATATGTCGGCTGGGAAATCAATGTTACACGAATTTAGATTGGTTTGGAGGTTGCATGCATTGAATATACTGCACCGCGCGTAGATAGCCTGTTTGCCATGGCATTCAACAGCCGCTTCTGTTCTACGCTTAAACTTCTAGCAGTAACTTGGTTTTTTCGCTATTCGACTTTGACAGAGATATCTTTAACCTGCCGGACAGTAGCATAATTATATTCAATCGATATGCATGATCTCAACGTGATCAGGGTACAGCACATCACATAATTGCCTGGTTAGCTCTCGTATCTCAATTGAATAAATGTGCGTCACATCGTGTGGGTTCCGACTAAACGAGGCACACAGAAACAAAAGAAGAAACGGATTACTCCTAAATCATTGCTGAAAAAGAAACACAAATCATTTAAAATAAGAAGCATGCAGAATGCTGTTTGTGATCAATCATGCATTGCAATTAAAGGGAGGAGATAGATGGATCCACGGACTCAAGAACATATCGCAGTTGAGTTTGAAACACTACCACTACAGGAACACAAAGGAACAATGATACAGAGAGGTAGCCTGCCCCGACGGGATATATGGTTGGGTAACTTGCGAGCTAGCTAATCGTTGATGCAAACAGAGGTCACTGCGTGGGCAGATCTTTTGGCTGTCTTCAAGCTAATTATGGAACGAAAGCAACGCTTACCTTGCTCTTGAGGTTTTCTGGACGAGACTTCGCGGGTCCAATCGTTAGATGGCAGTCACTTCGCTGGATCTCGTCGCTGTTTAAGCCTTGATGCAGCTGTTACAAACAATGATGCACAGCAGGTAAAGTCATGCATTTTCAGAGGCTTATAACCCACGAGGCTAAATAGCCCGTACATGCGGGAGACGCATTTTCAGAGAAGATGGGGAAAAAATCCATCAAGAGTGGAGACAGACAGCACGAGAAAAAGAGAGTAAGAGAGCGCTTTTGGACGCTTCTAAATAGGAATGACTAGCCATTGGACTACCGATACTGCTGCGATATCAGACCAGTTTAGGGCCATTGAGACTGATTAGTACGTGTGGTTAGATGGACATGGACTACCAAACAAAACATGTCTATTTTCATGTAAATATTTGTGCAGTGAAATGAAAACATTTTGCTCAAACATGAGCTACAAATTTGTGTAACTAATATAACAATAGCATGCGTTCAACACACGATATAGATCCGATTTTGAAGGAAACAAATCCTGAATTTTCGGGGAAACAAACTCATGATTTTATTGTTGCATCGATAAGCTATTACAACAAATTCATTGTACAATGAAAATAAATTTGGTTGTGACAATTTCTTAGAAATAAATTAGGTCGAGTCATGCAACAAGATCCAAAATTTGTTATGGCCAAATCATTGTACTGTTGAAATAAATTTTTATCATGATTACAATACATAGATGCACTTCTGTAATCAATATTTCGAATGACCATGGAAATAAATGTTGCGTGATTACAACATCATACAATTCGGATCACAACAAAATGAAGCACTATTGCAACAATATTCTAGGAAATAAAATCACCATGTATTTGCAACATCATCCACCACTATCGGCAACAAAAAAAATGGCGACATCATTCCAGTTGTGTTGTTCGTCGTCGCACCGTGTGGAGGAGGATGAAGACATCGCTGGCAACAAGGCGGCTGTGGAAGGCAACGGTGAGGCGAATGACGCAGGAGACCCGGCGGACCTCCTTGGACAATGACCCCGTCTCGATCATCGAGTCGATCTCCTTTAAATCCAGGGCACAAGCAAATTAGAACGAATCTGGAGGGATGTGAGCATCTTCAAAATTGTAAAAAATATATGCAATTGAACCAAACTAAATTACAGAAACCATGGCGTGGTGGCAGGGTGGGCAACACATGCCATGACGTGGTGGCACATGACATGTCCCTGCCGACCGTTGCCGCTAGTATTAAGGGGTACCGGAAGTAGCGTGGCACATGGCCGGTAGAGAGAGCCAACGCATGCCATGGCTCGACGGACTCAAATCTATGCCACGGTGCTAGCACGTCATGCCAAACATTGTGACCCGCTTGTAGCATCCTATGCGACAAGCTATATTCTATTGTGTGCGTTGATGGTAGAGTAATTGCTTGGATATAACTGATGTGGTTGCATCTATTGCAAAACATGTGCTCTTTTCTCATTGGTTAGATCAATTCAGAATCCATGGTTTTGCGCTCATCCAGGCTGAAGCCTTGAATCGGTAGGCAGATCAAAGCACTCCCTTCTAAGTATCATGTTTTACGCTTTTTTCCCTTTATTTTGTGGATTTGCTATAGCACAAGTCACCTTGCTTCTTCTTACTCTTCTTTCATTCCAGTGATGCGGGACCTTGCCAGAGCTGCGAGGTGGATCCGCCATCGACACAGAGCGATGATGGAGGCGGAGCCGAGGCAGGCGAGCTCGTCAGAGAGGTTGGGCAGGGTTAGGGCCCAGGGAGGGGGTTCACCTGCGCCGAAGAAGATCCGGTGCTCCGCGGGCCTAGAGGGATGGCCGGGGGGAGAGGATGTTAGGCTTGACAATGGTGGTAGTTGGAGGAGGGTGGGGCGAGCCGCAGGTGGGGGAGATGGCCGGTGGGCTAGGTCAGAGTGTAGGTCGATGAGCAGCATGGCGGTGACAGCGATGGAGACGGCGGCGCGAGAGCTATTGAAGACAAGGGAGGCGGGAGTTAGACAGGGGCAGCGGCGCGGGGCGCCGAGATTAGGGTTAGTGGTTAGGTATGGGGTTGTGGGTTGGGTTTAAGAAGATAATAGATAGATGTATCGGAATGGTTGGATGAAGATCTAGTAACTTTATAACTAAAATTTAATATTTTTCAGACAACTATGCTCTAATTTTTTCCTTTTTCGTGAGACAATCAACCACTACCCAAAGAAGAGAGAGAAAGAATCAATTCAGTTCGACCAGACAGAGGAGAATGCATGTTTCAGAGAGCATCTCTGACTAAACGAAGAGCTCGTATCTTCATTTTTTCGAAAATAGTCGTATCTTCGTAAGAAGCATGGTTTCCCAAAGCTCGGAGACACCCACGAGACTAGCGTGTCCCCGTGCTCCACCGTCCGCTGCCGGTAGCCGCGGCGCGCGCGATGCGCCGATGCCGACGCCACGCCAGCTCGGGATCTCCACGTGGAGCGCCGCTACCGGACCCTCGTCTCCGGCCGCACGGCACCTTTGACCAACCGTCGCCCATCTGCCTCCGCCAAATGCCACGACGGCGATTGATGTGTGATGGGTTCTCGTTACCTGTTCAACGTGGAATTCCTTTTGAGGAAAACGTGGGATCTATCACGCACAAAGTTCACGCAACTCCGTTGCATGATTCGAAGAGCATGATTATATCCATTGTTAACTTGAACAAGCATAATTATTATGTGCGACTATCTCATATTAGTTGATTGGTTTTTTTCACTACTGTCAATTTTTTGTGCACCATAGGATCAATAATCAATGTTCTAGATTTCGTCCCTATCCACTTAAAAGGAGCCCGCCCTCAGTCCTGACTCACCATCTCCTTGCCCACACTTTCCCCATTGGCGACGACAAACGCCAGCCCTCCAGCACCACGTCCACCGTTCTCTCCTTCTCCTCCCCTATCTCTACAGCCGCCAACACTTCTCACGTTGCCGCCTTTGTCGTCTTCCCCATCTTCGACGTCTCTCCTTGTCGGATTCGCTATCGCCTTCCCGGCCTCCTAACCACTTGACGTGGCCGTTGTCCACCTTCTCCTCCACAACGACCCTCCAACACCAGCCCACCAGTTCCCTCCCTACTTGCTATCGACAGTGCTGCCTCACCACAGTGCCCTCACGCCGCCTCCACTGCCCCAAACCTTCCCTCTAGTCTGGGGGGAGGGGAGCATATAACAGGATGGGCTCTTGGTTTTCCCAACTGGAACATTAACTACTAATGCCTGTTCAAGAAAAAATCACCAACAACACACACTAACACGATAACCTTTGGGCATTGAACTCAAATAAATAGCACTCTGGATAAACTCCTAATCTCCACTCAACTGGAGCTGTTGATCCTTACAAACCCACGAAGGAAGAAAAAAGGTAAAAATAAGGTGGAGGAACTCCCAATACTATGGTGGCTTAGAATCAAACGCTAAGAGGAGGTGGGGAAGTGGTATTTAATTATAGTCCTACCCACATGCCTTAAGTGGTTTGGGTCAAAACCCTCTTACAAGGCCCCACTCACGTATGCTGCACTTAGGTAGAATCCTAGAAGTTCTGAAGGTTTCAACATGGTCTCCGGTGGTGTCTTCGGTGCAGATCCCGACTTTTCGGGTTGTAGAACTCGGAGGCTCCGAGATTGTCTCTATCCTGGGTGACCGGCTTCTCGGGGGTTCCGGCATGACACTCAACTTTTGGGAATGCCTATGTCTTGAGGGGTTTAGTGTTGTCACGAATGTACAGATTTGGGGGTCGGAACTATCGATAACTTTTCTGCCTTCGACTTGCGTCATCTCAGAAGTTTTGATATTGGGACCAGAACTTCCGAAATTCCTCTATAGCCTTTCTTACTACAGTTTCCTTCCTCCTCTACTTCGGTCACGCTTAGCTCTTCAAACCTAAGAATGCAAATAGTGAAAGTGTCAAGTAGTAGGTATATCATCTTTCGTTGGATTAGATGGACACACTATTGGATAATATTTACCTTTTTATAAAATTCCTTGACAATATGTGGCCAATACGCCTGTCACTTGAGCTTGTAGCGCTTGATGAAGTAGTGTCCACGGAGATGTCAGCCTCCCTAACCCCTTACCCTAACATGAAGCCTAACGTGGTGGTGGAGCAGCCAGGTACGCACTGTACGAGTAAGACAAAGCAGCAGCAAAGTGGTGAGGAGAGTAGGAGGAAGAAGAAGACGGGAATTGGTAAGCCAAAAAGTTCGACTGGTTAGCATAACTTCAATTTTTTAAAAGAACCGAACAAGCATAATTAGAACCATGAATGAATTAATACAATCACGAGGACCGTACGTATTCCCTGCCGTACGCGTCGAAACAGCCGCGCGAGTGTGCAACGGATCGATCGCAGACGTACGCCGGTACGCATGTAGAGATCGTAGGCTCGTAGCTAGAGAGATGAGCCGATTCCATGGCCGGGTGACCAAACCGGCCGGCTGCTTATCGCAGCTTCGTAACCGATCGCGACAAGAGGTCGGTGAGGTTGTTGGGCTCGTACTAGCCGGCGCTGCGGCACAGCGACCGCCGACCACCACGATCGATGCCATCACAATTCGATGGCGGAGTACGTACGTCGCTTCTTACATTTCATTTCGAGGCCAACGAAGTGCCAACCACTACTACACAGAATGCAGCACATAACATGACAAAAACACGCTGTCGGCGGCGCGGTGCTTGCATTGCTATTCCTCTGTACCAGCAGCGTCCTGCGGGGCAAGGCACCTCTAGCTTGGGGTGCTCTTGCTATTTGGCAGTTGCTACTAGCTAGCTAGTGACACGGAACGGAGCAGTGCTGCTACACGTACATGCATGCACACGACGGCGCAACGCCGCAGGGTGCCTTCTCCAACAGGTCACGGGCACTTCTCTGGACTGCACTTTTTCACTCCTTACTACTTGCATCGCGTTTATGCCTTCGACGCAGACGCTTCCACCTTGCAGGTAGTATAGATTAGGATGAACGAACCCGACAAGCGATCACGTCGGTTCCAATCTGATATCGCAGTCCATCGACCAATGAACCAACCAGGCAGGGAACGAGTATTTATACGGACACGCATATATGACTATTGCCTACTTACGATGTATTTGAACTTTTGTACGGAAAAAGACGAACTTTGGCATGGACGTTTACCCATTTCAGAGAGAGGACCAAGGAACACCAGATTGGGCACACGGGGAACTCGAGAATTCACCGGACCAGTGCTTCCTTCAACAGAAACAGGGGTTCACTTCCTCACATTGTCAGGAGCAGAGGAATAAAAGGATAGAGGTGGTCTTTCGGCGGCGCAGGACAGACCTGGCTGGTGTTGGCCTGATTCTTTTGGGCAGTATAGCTTCGCCGATGCTTATAGTGTTGTCAAAAGGGGGTTAACGGTTTGGCCTCTTGTCTCTAGTCATGTTTTGTTCAAAATAGTATGATGTCCTTGTTTTGCGGATTACAAACTTACAATACATAAAGTCAAAATCTTCTCTGCGCCGACAAAAGGGCTCGTTGCAGTGACAAAATTAAGAAACAAATAACTCTTACACACACATTATTAATACCTTATTAGTTGTACAATAGTTTGGTAAGAGTATGATAATGCAACATTTTCATACAAGTATCAAAATTAGGAACTGGACCCTCAAATATGGCAGTTTCTAGCTTACATGTACGGAGGCTAAGCTCTAACCAACAACCAAAAACCTGGGGCAGAAGAAGGGAGAAACTGATGATTGCTGAAGCAACCGCCAAAACCAGACCTATTCAGGAGTAACAACAGTTGAAAATGTGCAATACGACCTCTGAGCTAAATCTCCTGGTTGATAACATTCTGTTGGTGCAAGAAGCTTACTTACCAAGCTTCCTTCACTCTTCATGAACTCGTGCTCGTTGAGGAGTATCATCTTGCCCAGCGAAGTACATCATGATACCGAGAAGAGCAACAACAAACATAAGAATGTATAACGAGCTCATGCTGACAAGAGAGTGCATAAAACCCATGAAGGAAGGGCCGCTGACTTTCTTCTTTGTTGTTCTTCCTGCTCTATATCCCTCAAGGAATTGGCTTAGTTGGGATGCTTGGTCACCTTCTTCTAACCTTTCTGAACCTTCCACCTTCACCAAGAAGAGTATTTAGTCAATTACAGAACATAATGAATTCTTCGTGAGTATGTGTTAATACTTACTTGTTCATACTCCTCGTTTCTGTCCCACACTAGTAGCTTTGGCAATTGCGAGCTCTTGGAAATATCAAAAGTCTCCACGAACTCCTCCCATTGTTTGACTCCAACATATCCAAACACCAAGTCACGGTTCGCATTGGCAGCAGACCTCAAAACTTTTACCAGCTGTGAACAATTTTCATCTGAGTCATCCTCCAAAATTGCGAGAACAACTTTTCTGTCATCATCATCCAACATTTTCAGTGTCTCTGTGTTGATGGGGACAGTCAAAGGCAGCAGAGATTGCCGTATGAAATCTTCCAAGAAACTTCCTGTGAAGTACACAACAAAATTGCCATTTGCTACCATCATAAGCATGGGAATATGATATTAACATAGGTATACCGTATACATGTTTAGTCAACCTAACTTCACATACGATGAAATATAACACTTTGAATCATTGCTCAGATTAAGAAACTAGAAACTATAGAATCATCAACGTAAGAAAGGAATAAAATAAGGTTGCCTAACAATTACCTTCAAATGGGCCATAGAATACACTCTGTTCTTTATACCTTGGATGAACTGCAACCAGTGCTGGGGCCTTATCAAAATCATATGCAACCATGAAATCCTCAGAAAAATCTTTTGCAACGGCAAACCATGCTCTTTTCTTGTACTTTCCTCCATAATCAGCAATCAACGACTCATTCACCCCAAAACCGATGAACATAGGAAAACTTGTTCCAGCATTCTCAATAAAGCTCTTGATTGCAGAGTCCGACTCAAGAATAGAAACATCAGGTGCAACAAACTTCTTAAGATTGCGGACGAGCATATCAGCTTTCCTTGAACCAGTGTACTCAATAGGGACCCCGTGGATAAAGAGCATCAGAGTAGGGAACCCACTGCACCCCAGAAAAAAAAACATCAGCATCTATACATCTCTACTGCCAGTAAAACCGAACTAATTATGGCGGGAAACACTTACTCCACTCCATATTTCGATCCAAGTTTCCTATACTTATCGGCATTTACTTTGGCAACCATGATGGGCTCACTCAATCCCGCCAACACAGGTGCAGCTTCATCTAACTGCAACAGTTTATTTTCTCAGTCTTAAGTCCTAAAAGACAAATAGTCCACAGGAAGTTCCCTGCTTTTATAACAGTTCAAGTAAGCAAAGTGTAAAATTTTGAGAATCTAGTGATGGTCAAGAAAGAAGCACCTTGATGCACCTATAAGACCATAGTACCGGAAAAGACCAAGACATAAGTTGCAGCTACAACAATATCTGTACTTCCACAAAGTAATCTACCTTAATTCAGGTGTTGGCGCATGCCATTTCATTCTCCGTTTGACAGTCAGGTTACTACATAAGAATCGTAAAAAAAAACTCCTCCTTATGCCCTCCCCCTCCCCTCGCCCTAATCAGCTAGAGTTCAAGAGATCTCGCCAATAACTTGCGATCCGAAACTCCCAACCACCCCACTTGCATAAAACTCACACAATTGTCAAGATCCACAGCGACATCATACGCAATCTCAAATCCTAGCAACTCAATTCGCATCACATCTCTCAGGACCAGTAATAGTAACAGTAGCAATTAACAGGGCTGCTGGGTGGTAGGTCGACTAGCAGTAGTACGGTACCTCAGGGGCAAGGCGCTTGCAGTGGCCGCACCATGGAGCATAGAAGTCGACGAAGAGGAAGTCGATGGAGCTCAGCGCCGCCTCGAAGTTGCTGTCGTCGAGGTCTATCACCTTCCCGTCGCGCGGGAACTCCTCGCCGGCGGTGAAGGAAGCGCAGGCGGAGAGCAGCAGGAGGAGAAGAGGAAGCGCACGAGACGGAGGCAGGAGGGCTCCGGTCGCCATCGCCGCGCGGCCGATTCGATCTTCCGCCGCGTCGGAACGGAAAGGAGTGGTTCGGGTGCTCACGGAACTCGACTAGTTGAAGGGGTTTATTGGGGAAAAGTTCATATAGGCCCTTCAAAATAGTATGCGTGCAGATATGCCCCGCCTTATTAATCAGTAGCCGTTGTTTTCCCTGCTTTAATCGCCTAGAAAATACTCATGCTTAAATTTGCCACCTTATTAATGAACGCTCGTACTTTCCCTGCTTAATTAATTCGCCTAAAAAGTACCCCCATACTTGATTAACCGCAAGTACTTGTGACATTGATATTTTATAATGCTCATGTTTATTTCTACCTCTTAATTCTCCATGTAGAAAATTGTTGAAAAGAATGCAAACTATATACGACTTCCGAAAACACGAGTAGGTTGATGTAATCTTGATCTACAAGAATGGGAAAATGACTCAAAAAGAGACGTTTAGCATAAAGAAAAACTGACCATATGATCTGCTCTAATGCAAACTGCTCCTGTAGGTGCTTAAAGGGTTATATCATATTATCTATTAATTATAGCTAGTTATGCATAAGCATCTTATCTATCCTTTTTTGCGAGAGCACTTTACCTATCCTACGTTGCAAGTTTTTTTCTAGGCACCTATATTGTGCATGGTCTAAGAGCAGATATGCACTGTTAGCAAACTGCAAAAGAAACCTAAAAGGTGCAACTGGCATTATTAGTAGTACAACAACAAAATTCAACTGACATCTCAATGGGCAAGAAAATCCCAAACAACTAGTGGATCTCACTGCACGGTTTCTCCACAGCCTGGAAAGTTCAAGCAATGATATTATTAACAGAAAGCAGTGTTTCTACATCAGACATTCAAACGCCAAGAGAAGAGCTTACAGCTTCTGCTAAGAGCAAATGGAGTAACAAGAAACAAACAGGGCAAAGTGAAGTGCCAGCGTTAACTTCACAAAATGCTATTGAAAATACGTCCAATAAGTAGGCCTTGAGAGTACGTAAGCTCATCCGGACGCAGTCTTCTTCTGCTGGAAGATGACTGCATATACTGGGACACCGACGCCAATGCTAACTGCTCCCAGCACGGAGAACCATGCTGTCAGTTTCTGGTGCTTCATCCTGTGCAAGTTGTACATGTGCTTGGCATGGAGGTAGTATGGTTCATCATGGCCGTGCCCTCCCATCCTCTTCACACCAGTGGCATGGAATCCACGTGAAGCTGATGCATGCACAAAGAGAAGGTAATCAGGCGATCAGGAGTGAATTTAGACATGGAAAAAAGAGAGTTTACAAGTTCATTCAATCCCCAGAACGAACATCTCCAGTTCTCCACACATCCCCATAGCAAACTTTATAAGTATAACGAACAACCCAAACAATTCAAAGACAATACATATTCAGTCCCCAGAATCAGCATCTCGAGCTCTAGTTAGCGGTCAGGAGTGAATTTAGACATGGAAAATAAAAGAGTTCACAAGTTCATTCAATCCCCACAACAAACATCTCCTGTTCTCCACACATCCCCATAGCAAACTTTATAAATATAACGAACAACCCAAACAATTCAAAGAAATACATATTCAGTCCCCAACAGTTCACCAGACATGCAAGCTACTCTGCTCAACTCTAAGGATACTCATAATGCACCACGAATATATGCCAAGAAATCTGAAACACATGGGTTATACTTCCATTCGCTGGTACCAGCACAGTGTAATGAATTGGAAAAACAATGCCAACTCGCAAAGAAGGCAGTGAATTGCCATTTCCCCAGAGAAAACAGACAGTTTGCAGAACTACGCTCATGCGGCCAATATCCAGGCACAATGATAAAAGGCTCTGACCATAAAACTAGCAGAGTTCAGGGCACACAGAAGGTATGTGCTAATTCTAAAAGGCCTCCTGTATCTCACAGGATGGTGGGAAATTAGATGTGAGGTGGGACTGTGATATGAGGCGGGATAAATTTAGCCACTGGATCGAGAGATTAAGGGATAGATTTATCTCATATTTTATCCCATTCCCATGCCCACCCCTCATTTCCCATTTACCTCCTGTGACTATAAATATGACATGACAATCCCAGTGTATCATTCATAGAAACTAGCAACGGTGGCAATATATACAACATGGTAAATATACTAATATACGTGGAAAACCATATTTAGAATATAAGTTTAACTATTATTAATTTTATTTCTTCTCCCATAAACCACCCAAAGGAAGAAAAAGACCAGGCATTAGGCATATGTTAAATCGTGAGCTACAAGCCTGTACTTAAGAGGTAATTGATAGGGGTTGGTTAGGGGATTAAATATGTCATTAGTCCACAATTAAGAGGTAATTAACTACTACCTTCATAAGTAGTATAGAATAGATATAGATTGGTGAGTTTATGGAGAAGTCCTGTCCGACCTCAGTTAGTGACGACTGCACAATAACCGGAATGCAAAAATCCAAAACATATTGATAAGAAAGTTTATAACACATAGCAAACTGATAAGAGACTGTAAAGCACAAACGCAGAAATTGAGATCATGAGGGTGCATCACTGCTCCTTCACACCACCACCTCGTGGTTTCGGAATTCGGGATGATATGACAGAATCCCAAGGGTGGTCATATTCATTCCTGAATGCTCAGTGGTCAGGTTCAGCCAACTAATCTGACGGTACCTTCAGTCCCCATATTCAAGTGCAAAATTAATCACTAGTAACATGGCTCATCGCCGGATCCATTCAACAAGAAAAATGTACAAACTGATGCTAATCGAAACCTCAGACTAACCATTCCCCCCAAATTGTATTAACGCTACAACCATCCGGTGACAGATTCCGATTCATTTTCCCCCGGACAGACGGATCTAACGTTGACACATCCGCACCGATGCAAAAGACAAAAACTAAACAGCCCGTGAAGCAAATCGCATTAACGGAACCCCAATCGGACCATAGAGGGAGGGAGGGGGGGTTGGTGGCGGAGGGGTAGTTCTTGCCTGGCTTGGAGGCCTCGGCGCCGGTGGCAAGGAGGCGGATCCCGGAGCGGAGGCCGCGGTTGAGGGCCGTCGCCATCGCCTTCGTGCTCGTGTTCTCGTCTGGTCGCCGCCGCCGCCGCCGCCGCCGGAGTTGTGGTGTGGTGGGTGTGTGCGGGGGTGATCGCTCTGATTCGTCGCGGATCGGCTTTCGTGGGTTGTGCAAGGTGTGTGAGCTAGTGAGTGCCTTTGGGCCTTCGGGCTTGCGTACAGAGATTGGGTCAATCGAAAGCCTGTCTCTGAATTGTGGGCCTACAGATGTATGGGCTTGATGGGCTGAAGAATTTTTTTAAAAAAAGATCATAAAGTGGAGAGATGCAGCTAATTGTAGCAAAGTAAAACAGGCACAAAAGGGACCTAGGCACCAGAGTCTAGACACCTGAAACTAGCATTACTCAAGTGTCTGAAATTTAACTAGCTTGGCTATTATATCCACGAGAACAGACGGGCAGCTTGTGCTCAGGCGCCGGAAGCCGTCGGTCGCCATGGCTGCTCTCAGATTAATTTGCAGCGGTGTCGAGGAACTCGAGGTATGCATCCTTAAGCCCGTGGCAATGGTGCTGCTCGTCTAGCGCCAGGATGTCAGCCGCGATGCTGACGTCTATATACTCGCGTAGCTTGTCCTCGCAGACCAACCTTAACCTCTCCATGCCATACTTAGCCGCCGCCGCCGCCACCGGAAGCTGGAGCATGGCGTCTCCTTCCTGATGCTCATCTTCCATCTCCAGTAATGAGTCGGTGTACACAAAGCGGAGCAAAGTCTTGAACACATGAGCTTCCATCCCGTCTATGTGTACGAACACCTTATAAAGCTACTTATGCTTTAAGTCCACGAACTAATCTAATGTCAATGACTAGTGATATGAACATTAACTCCACATACTGATCTAATATCATATATAATTGATCAGTAATCACGATCCGAATTTTAATTCTGTGTGATCTAATATCATGTACAAACAACCTAGCAGATCAATACGACAACTGCCGGCTCGTGAACTAAACTTTTATTTTGCGCACTAACCTAAAATCATGTACAAGTCTAAAAATTAATGATAATTAGTGATGTTTCCCGCGTAACTGTGTGGGACACAATGCTAATTTTATGAAAATACCTTTTGTTTTGGGCTACAGTTTCACGGAACTACCACTTGATCTCTTGGAACGGACCAACAACTTGGGACCACCTTATAACGAGATGCACTAGGAGGAGGAAGACGTTACACGCTAAAACAAGGGAGGAGGTGCATAACCCAATTCTGACACAGGCGAGATGTGGTAGCCAATCGGTGAAGATGATGGGCGCACGGTGTGTTCCTGAAGTTGAAGAATTCATATGATGAGATGGTGGAGACTCGGATGTTTGGATAAATTATTTAGAACTGTTGATTGTGATAGATTGGAGAAGAGCAACGTCGGTGCTCCATGAGACTGGAGGATCAAGATAGGGTTATTTGGTTTAAAGTGTCTTGATGTTCAATATGTTGCGTACATTGAGGCTTAATGAGGCGTATCAACTATGGCCGCCTACCCAGTGGCGGAGGGAAGGGGGACTCATAAGGCTAGGGCTTTCCCCATGATTCAACAAATATTCTTAATATTCATTTTTTTTCCTTTAGATTTTAAGAGATTATGTTATTACTAGCATAATTTGGTCCCCTTATCAACACTACCGCATTGTGTGACTCTTTGGGCCTCCTTATCTCTAGTTCCTTGCTCGACATTGCAAGGCATGATTGCAGGCTGCCAATGTCAAAGAAGGAAAGGGTAAGATTTGAGGTTTATGGCAAGGTATGGAAGGTCATCAGGTCAGACGATGTTGCCACAATGCTCGCCTTTGACACCGTAAGACTTGTGACCTAGGCATGTAAACGATGTTGGTAGGACAGATTTGTGCATAAACTAAATAGTCTAATGGGCTTCTCTGTTCATCTACGAGTATCTGACTCCGTTTCTACCTCCAAGGCACTCTTTGGGAAAGCTCCACTCTATCTAATTTTAGCTTCAATCTTATCTCCACTAGTGTAGTTACTCCATCTACAAACTTCAGAGTTGTATAAACTAGTTTGGTTAAAATGTTAGCTCCAAATTTGGACTAGAGAGGGTTTGTTGTGAAAAAGCAAGACTACCCATGTTTTCTATCTTTTAAAAGCCAGCTTCAAAGTCATTTGTACTGTATAGCTAGTACAAGTTTGATCGGGTCTTTTTTCACACACTTCGACGCTAGTAGTATTCACAGTCATGAAAAATGAATGAAACATTCATATGAGAATGTATAGTATTTAGTAGCATTGATCGGTTGGCACAAACAAATGAAAAAACAAGTTTGCACGACGCTTAGGAAAAGAACAGCTACAAAAAAAAGCACGTTACAAGCACATGACACAGTTACAACATCACAGAATAGCTCAATAAATTGGTCACATCAATGCATCAGGTGTGCTAAAAAATGCCAACTAGTGCAAGTTCAATCAAGGCATCACTTCATTTCTCATGTATGATATTTTACTAGTGAAATAGAGCACATCTCACAACACTCTAAACAGAAAATACACAAATCAGTTTTGTACGATGACAATCACAAATTGTAGTCACTGAACCGTCGTCAGTATTCAGACTTTTCTGGAATGTAGCATGACCGGGTAATATAACTCAATTCGACGCATAAATACTGTTGTTTATAAGGTTTAATAAAAACCAAGGCTCCAATTAGCATTGAGGTAAATTATGATAACTCCATTCGTCCGATTAGCTTTTGTCTATTTCAGTGTTTGGCTAACCAACTCTTTTCTATTTTCATGGCTAATTTTACGTAGCAGATTATAAAACATGTTCAACATAGCACAGTTTTGTAACTACGAACTAAGCCTAAATGTAGTAGTCATGCAGACAGTATGTTAACAATGGCCAATCCAACTTGTCATTTGTAACAAATACATGTTAATAAACTATCAAAAGTGATGAGTTCAGATGTTCAGTACATGAAATAACCAACTAAAATTCTATAATAAAACTCAGTTCCATGAGATATTCTAGTATGATTGATGAACATGTGATACTCTGACGCTTCGAACAGCAAAATTGTATTGTCTTAAATGCGTCAATTTGAGATAAGATGGCTCCACGAAGGATCCCACCTTATCCGAGGGGTTGTAGCCAGAGGGTAGAGGCTTATAAGGCTGTATTCGGAGAGAGAGGCATATATGTGACGGTGAGCCGAGCCACCACCGCTAGAGAGGACGAGGAAGCGTCGGTAGACGGAGTATAGAGGAGGATGCGCTGGTGAGCCGCTGTTGCTGTTGCACAGGCCAACGCCTAGGTCTAGAGAGGAGGGAGGTGGATGGATTTGGGAGAGGACAAGGAGATTTTGGGAGTGAGGGCTTCGACATGCAGCTGCATGAGAGGAAGTGCCGTTACAAGAGAAGGGTGCGTTGTCACCTTAGTTTTCTATGCCATCGCTCGACAGAGGAGAGGGTTGCGGAGTCAAGGTGCATAGGAGATGCGTAGAGGAGGGATGGATGGGTTGGGGGTTGCCCACTTGCCCTGTGGTAGATTTGGTGAATTTCCTCAAAATTCAATGGTCCTTTGAAATCAAAGGGGCACGGAATGAGGGTGGAGCGGGTAAAACAACCATTTTACTGCTTCACCGATTTGCACCACACATGATGCAGCAGAGGCATAACTCCACTTTTGTATTTTGGTGGACTTTCGATGTTTTGGTGAGCTTCACCTACTCCATAGGAGTTGGGAGTAGGAGCTCTCCCAAGCAGGGCCTAAATCTATAAAAAGACAATCTAAGTAATATTAACTACCAAAGCTTACGCGACGCCACGCCGCTAAAAGTACATCTACGATCCTAGATTTGTGTTTAGTGGATTTGGTGATTAATGACAGCTAGGTTTGTGGATTAACTATTTTCTTGAGTTTGGAAAGTGTATATATGGGTTAGGAATCACTCCATGAGGTTGCATCAAGAATATGAGCGTACGAATTTGTAAAGCCCGTGATTGATGGTATTGAGGTATGCATCACGTGTGGATGAACCGCAAGTGAAGATTTCATCTTGTGGAGATGGACAAATGAAGAGTGGTTTAAGGTGTGCACTAATGTGAGGATCAAGAGAAGATGAAGTTTGACCAAGATAAGATTCACAGATGAATTCGAGATGGTCAACATCGAGCTTGAAAGATATGCCAGTTGTTATTATATGATCAAGTGATTTTAATGAGCAATTGTAAATTATATTTTGTGGACCAACCCCTTTGCTATGTATGATAAATGTGTATCGGTTATGTTACATTTAGTGAGACTGCATCAAGAGGATGATCTAAAAAATCTCAAGTGTGGATGACGTCAAGTGTTGAATGGTCATCTTGAAAAGGACAAGCTCAAGATAAGTGTTATGTGTGGTCATATGCTTGAAGTTTTTGATTCATCAAGTGTGATGAATATGTGAAGATGGTTTCAAAAGAGTGTGATAGCGCTTGAAGGATAACATACAAGTAATCAAGTGGTTTGATGAGTAATATTAATCATGCTTGCGAACTAATCATGATCCATGTGTTTGAAAAATATGAGAGATAGGTTCACTTCATAATGCTACATCAAGACAATGATCTCACCAGAACTCAAGTGAAGATGGCATCAAGTGTTGATAGTCATGAAGGTGCATTGAATGTTGTCATAAGCTTTATATGAGGGAGATACTCAAAAATCTTGAGGTGGTCATCATGCGAGGATAAATCTCAAGCAAAGCTTCAATGTGATAAGCACCAAGAGATGATGACATCAAGATGTGCAAGTTCAAATCGAGCATTATGTGAAAACATATAATTGAATCCTATGGTCCATCAAGCTATGGTGGATAAGCTAGTGAAGATGTCATCAAGAGAAGGCTTACCATATTGATTTATGGGGGAGCATATTGAAAGACTTTATCAAGCAAAAAAGATTGAAGAAAGATTGTGACTTGGAGCAAGAACGATCACCTTCATCAAGCTCAAGTGGAATGTTCAAGACAAATATATGCTTAACTAGGTATTCCTAATTTTATTGGTCTCAAGGTGTTGGAGTGAGACTGGGTTATACGATAGATAATTGTTTTATCACGAGGGGTTGTCAGATAAGTAGTTTGAATGAGTCATGTGTTGAGTGCTCAAACCTTTGCATCAGTTGCATCCTCCTTTTTGTTGATCTTGGGTTGAATCTTGTGAGATTCAACCATTCATTTGTTGACTCGCTTGCACCGTTGCATTGAGGAGGAGAAATTTCTCAGTTCAGATCAACCTTGGCCTTCTAGTTGCTAAAGTCTGCTATGTCGAAACATTTAATTTTGGTGTCAAAATATCCAAGTTTTCCCGCAACCTCTGAGTTATGTTCCTGGAAACGCCCAAGTCCTTCGACTATGAGTGTCGGAGCTGCATGAAATTTTCCGGAGCATCCGAGATCCTCTGTGGATTTATCCTTGAAATCTCGCATATCCTAGTCAGTATGTTGGAACTCCGAGTTTGCACATTGTCCACCTCAGTTGAGGTACTTTGAAATCAGGGAAGCTTCAAGTGCAATGTCGAAACCTCCGGGACTCAGTTATGTCTATGCCTCGTTTGGACTATTCAATTTTCATGCAGGATCTTGGTTCAACATCGGAACCACTGACATCTTCTTTTGTCAGCCGTGGTCTGAAAGTCGGAACCTCTGGATTTGTGAAGGAAGTTTTGAGACTCATTTTTGGGTAGTCAAAGTAGCAATTGTTTTGAAATGTCGAAACCTCTGAGTTCCATGTCAGAAGTTCTGAGCTCTTTTGCCTTTTGCTCTAACGGCTAGTTTTTGAGGATGTGCTACAAGTACTCACCTTGGCCGGCATTGTGTTGCACTTGGTGATTGTATTGGTTGCATTTGTTTGATCTCTCCATGTCGATTGTGTTCGAGTGGAAGTCTAAGAGCTTGTTACTTTTGGAGGCCACCGCCTCCTAGGCGATTCGGTGGAGTTGAGCTCGATAAAGGAGCTATCCATAGTGAGCATTTTTTGCTAAAGGAAATGACCTTGAGGGAAGAGTAGAATTTGGGGTTGACTTGTCCGTCGGGACAAGTTTCCTCAACGGAGACATAGGATATCGGTGGATATCTGAACTTAAAAAACAAAAATCATTTGTATCCCTTCTCTCCTTTATTGTTTTGCAATACATATCTTGCTATTTCTACGTGTGTAATTATGTTGTGTAAAATTGTTTTGCTTGCTTGTTATTTTAAGATTACATATCTTGACTTAGACTTGTTGGTGCACTTAGTTAAACCTAGTTGTTTTAGATTTTAAACTTGTGCAAAATGAATTAGTTAATTTCTGCATTAAGGTTGACCTAGATCGTAATCATTCTTGAAACGCCTATTCACCATCCCTCTGTGCGACATCTGATGTCCTTTAACAGTGCACACACAATTGAACTACCATCTTGTAATACTTTTTAACGCCGAGAACAACTAAAATAGAATATATCATCTCATCGTCAGAAGAGATCG
Organism: Stipa capillata; assembly: GCA_019208055.1. Taxonomy (NCBI): domain Eukaryota; kingdom Viridiplantae; phylum Streptophyta; class Magnoliopsida; order Poales; family Poaceae; genus Stipa; species Stipa capillata. The sequence goes on along the minus strand of JAGXJF010005437.1, from coordinate 17,362 downwards.
CATTTGTTAGTGAAATTTCATATATTTAGATATATCCATTTTTACTCTAGAAAAAGATATGTCCATCTGTGCTATTCAAACCGGTAAGTTAATTTATTTTCTAATTTGTATTTTAAAAATTGAAATAAGAGCCAAGTATATTTAACCTTCAAATAAAAGGGGTCCGTTTGCCAGAAAATCTTAAATAACTATTTAAAAAAGTTTCACAGCAGTTACGCATTGACTTATAAGATATATTCAAGTTTACTATCAAGTTCATTAATTTACTTACTAAACTACATAGGACTAAAGGTTCCATTTATTTGATAGAAAATTTTGAAAACATACTTTAGAAGTTTTAGTGATAACAAAAATAATAATTAAGTTTGAGCGTTGAAAACAATTAAAATAGAAATTCCATATAGTTAGAGATATCCATCGTTACTCTACGAAAAATGAGTGTCCATCTCTGCTATTCAAACCAGTAAGTTAATTTGTTTACCAATCCATATTTTTAATATCGAAATAAGAGTCTAGTACATTCAACCTTCAAATAAAAGGGTTTTCTTTTGCTAGAAAATCTTAAATCACTATTTTTAAAAGTTTAGGCACAGTCACATTGATTATAAGATATATCCACTTATACTAGCGAGCTCATTAATTTAATTACCAACCTATATAGGATTAAAGGTTTCATTATTTTTAATATTTGCTAGAAAATTTTGAACACTCTTTTTAGAAGTTTTACTAGTAATAAGATAAATGATTAGGCTAAATTTATTAACGTATATATTTAATAGTCTTGTAACAAAGAAGAAACTCCGTCGTTGCCATCGAAGCTGCAAGCGGCAGGAAGCCACAAGATCAAAATTTCCCATTTTACTCCCTACTGCGTTTTAGAAGGACCAGTTTGTAATTTTCATTGCTATAAGTGTTCTTTCTGTAATCTTCGTGTTGTCAATTTTCTAAATTAATCTAGCGGCATCATGGCTCCTCAACCAAATCAACTGTTCCTGGCCTTTGCACCATCTCCTTGCCCTGAATTTCATCTCCATGGCTCGTCCTCCACACCAACTGGACTGGCGGATTCGGTGGCTAAGCGGCACTGTTGCGAGGCCCGGGGCTAGACCACATGAGCGGGCTGAGGCAGAAGGCAAAGGCTGATGGCCACACGAGGTTTGGCAACGCCGACATGGAGTCCTTTGCATCGGGAAAGGAAACAACCTCCACGAGGAATCAGTGGGCGAGCTTCTCTCCTCGTTGATGTCGTGGCTACAACTTTCCAACGAGAGCCCTCGGTTGCTGACCATGTGATAGGAGCACATAGGTGGCGATGATGGGGCAACGTGGCGGTGACTAGCACCTGTTTCTTGTGTCTACACAAGGCGTCAGATCTAGGCACGTAGAGACCATGGTGTGGGCCATGCCGCTTCATTGAGTCAACCTTTAAGGAGATGGTGGAGGCTAGATGTAGAAGCGACAGCCGACCTTTGTAACATCCTCGAATTTTTTGGGCTTAAATTTTTTTTAAAAGAGAAGAGGAGAGCAATAAGAGTGTCTTTGATTTTTAATTTGATCACCATTTGAAAATTTGCTCCAAAAATATTTTTATTGAGTTTCCCATGCTCAATTTGATTTTATGGAATTTTCTGAGAATTTTTAGAAGCCGTTTCATATTTTTAAAGTCCTATTTGAATTTTCTGCATTTATTTTATTCAAAAAAGTTTTTTTTCGTTTTTCCGGGCTTCCTGGGCCAAAGGCCCGCTCCCCTCCCTCCTGGGCCCCGCCTAGGCCAGCGGCCCAGCCTGCCAGGCCGCCCCAGGCCACCGGCCTCCTCTCCCCTCACTTGGGCCATGGGCCGGCCCAGCAGGCCGGCTGCTCCCTCCGCCTGGGCCAGGCCAGGCCGGCCCACCCGGCTCCCCTCCCCTCTTCTCCTTTGGGCCGCCGCCCCTCTCTCTTGGGCTGCCGCCTCTTTGGGCCGCCTGGTGCGTGCGCTCCGGCTGGCCTGGCAAGGCAGCCGAGCGGCCAGCACGCGCAGGTGCCGCGGCCGTGCGTTACGCACACCAGTGCACCGTCGCCGGTTCGTTTTGAAATTAATTCCGTGATTTTCTCTCCTTTAATCCTGCACTAATTACCATTAGTGCAGTGCCTCCTCCCCTCCCCTATTTTCTCTATAAAAGGCCCTCTCATCCCTATGTTTTCTCCCTTTGCTTTCTCTCTAAAAATTTCCCTCCTCCACATCTCTTCTTCCCCAACTCCGGCGGAACTCCGGCGAGCAATTCCGGCGACACCGGCGCATCTCCACCCGAGGCCTTGCTGCTGAGCTTCCCCACGTCAACGCGCATCTCCTACCGTAACAAATCGCGAGCTTCATCCATTACATCAACCGAACCGCGAGCTTCTTCCTCAACTCGGGCGATCTACTTCTCTCCTTCGTTTCTTCACCCTCGGTGAGCGCCTCTTAAATCCCTCTCTATGGTAGGCTCCCATGGACCAGTAGAATATTTTTCCCAACTTAATTTTGCCTCTAGATCTTCCATTTTGTGCAGCTATATGTGAATCATCCATACTGTCTTTGCTACTTGACGATGACATAGCACCCGGGTATCGTCAAGGAGGACAAAACTGGCCACTCGGGCATAGGGTGGGCCAGGCCGACTACTCAGAGTCCGACTACAACACGGGGGTGCATCATCGACTTGGAGTACAAGACATGGACACGTACCTGCCCGGAATCCCGGGTGGCAGTTGTAACCGAATAGGAAACATATCTGTAAGCCGATCCGGACTCTTGTAACTCTACCCCGGCCGCCTATATAAGGCCAGGTAGGGATCCCCGGATAGGTAGACAAAAAAGAATAGATCTCTCAGATCATCTGATCATAGGCATAGACACATACCCTCATACGGGATACCATCAATATCATCCACCAAACACAGGACGTAGGGTATTACCTCTTCTCGAGGGCCCGAACCTGTCTAAACTCCGTGTCCCGTGTGCACCCATCTAGATCTGCTACTCGTACACCGCCCCATATTCAGTATTGCCGGAATAATACTCCGACAGTTGGCGCGCCAGGTAGGGGCTGTGCGCGTAGATCCATCTGAACAGATCCAGATGGGTTTCTTCAACAACGACGGTGACTTTGTTCCGGGCCAGGTCATGAGCTTCGACCCCCGAACCTCCGCCGCCGCTCCAGGATAAGCTCTCCGATTCGGAAAGCTCGACTTCATCGCCGACTTGCTCGGCAGGCTCTACCTCGGCGACTCGGCTTCCAGCCAGTTGACCGGGGGTTTCATCGCCGACTTCATCGCCGACTTGCTCGGCAGGCTCTACCTCGGCGACTCGGCTTCCAGCCAGTTGACCGGGGGTTTCATCGCCGACTCCAACGCCGACTTGCTCGGCAGGCTCTACCTCGGCGACTCGGCTTCCAGCCAGTTGCCCGGGGGTTTCATCGCCGACTCCAACGCCGACTTGCTCAACAGGCTCTACCTCTGCGACTCGGTTTCTAGCCAGTTGCCCGGGGGCTTTGTCGCCAGCTTCATCGTCGACTTGCTCGGCAGGCTCTACCTCGGCGACTCGGCTTCCAGGCAGTGGTCAGGGGCTTCATCGCCGACTGCATCGTCGACTTGCTCGGCAAGCTCCACCTCAGCGACTCGGCTTCCAGCCAGTTGCCGGGGGCTTCATCGCCTTTAGTGCTCGGAACCTCATTCGAGTTGACTACTTCGGCAATCAACTCCAACAACCTGATCGGGCTCGAATCGAATCTACTGCTCGGGAACAGGTCTTCACCCGTCGAATAGAGATCCCGACTGGTCGATACGATCGAGTCCCTTCTACCCGTCCTCGACTACGACTCGGACGGCTTCAAGGGTTCGGGAAGCCACAATCCTTCTCGGAGGACTTCATGGTGGACTCGGATGCGCCGTACGTTGCCGCCCGACTACACCCGGGGGCTTACCGACTGAAGGATAAAAACGGCAACCTCGTCACCAACGCTTGGAACATTGAACAGCTAAGTCGTTTCTATGCTTAAGCTTTATACTTCCATATTTTAAATAAGTGAATAAATATTTCTTTGCTCCATCCGAGTAACTTTTGGGGTTCCCGACTGGCCCGCTATGCGCGCTCACGGCTACTCATAGCGGACACTCGGGGGCTACACCACACTGGGTGCGCCTAAACGCACTCGAGCTCCTCTCTTTCAACAATTATTTTAGTACTGTGTAAACAGCCCGGCGTTAACTCTTCGTCTTCGATCGCCGGTCTACGCCACAACCCTGCGCTACACGAGAAACAGCCCACGGCTAATCTCTACGCAATGGGGGCTACGACGGGTCGGCAAGAGCACACACAAAGGGCTAACTTGCACATGAACGAATCTTTACGAAAGAAGAGATTAATAAACATGACACAAGTTCACCAAAACATGCAGAGTCACACTCGGACTTCCCGAGTACTTAACATGCATTTGCGAACGGTTCATGTATTTATTCCTACTTCCACAGGTTAGCGCGGTCGGCGAAGGCGTTTCGCTGCAACATAGACCTCCTCCTCCTCCATCAGCCTCGAGAAAATCATCAAGACCCTCCGCTCGGTTCCACGAACCGAGTGGAGGCTCGGGGGCTACACCCTCTGGGTGCACTGTTCGTGCCCCCAGAATAAAATCTACAATAAAGAACCTCTGTCCGACTGCTCTAGACAGACACCGAACAACTCGGGATCGAAGCACTGCAGCCTGTATTCTAGTTCTGACGTGAATTTCGAGGGTATTCCCCCAGAGGGACACTAGTTGGACCTGAGCCGCTCGGGATACCAGATACCACTCAGGAATTCAGTCGGGACTCATGAAGTTCTAAAGTCCCTCACATTCTCCCTGCAAGTGATGACGAGGCCCGCTCAGGCGGATGCCACTCGGGAAGCCTGCCTAGGGGAGAGGGCAAAAGCACTCGGCGTAACCAAGACAAAAATCAGCTACTCGGGAATCATAAAAACCCTCCACTCGGTTCCACGAACCGAGTGGAGGCTCGGGGGCTACACCCTCTGGGTGCACTGTTCGTGCCCCCAGAGTGAAATCTATAACAAGACAAGGAGCCTCCGCCCGACTAATCCAGTCGGCCGAAGGCTCGGGGGCTACTGACGATGACATAGCACCCGGGTATCGTCAAGGAGGACAAAACTGGCCACTCGGGCATAGGGTGGGCCAGGCCGACTACTCAGAGTCCGACTACAACACGGGGGTGCATCATCGACTTGGAGTACAAGACATGGACACGTACCTGCCCGGAATCCCGGGTGGCAGTTGTAACCGAATAGGAAACATATCTGTAAGCCGATCCGGACTCTTGTAACTCTACCCCGGCCGCCTATATAAGGCCAGGTAGGGATCCCCGGATAGGTAGACAAAAAAGAATAGATCTCTCAGATCATCTGATCATAGGCATAGACACATACCCTCATACGGGATACCATCAATATCATCCACCAAACACAGGACGTAGGGTATTACCTCTTCTCGAGGGCCCGAACCTGTCTAAACTCCGTGTCCCGTGTGCACCCATCTAGATCTGCTACTCGTACACCGCCCCATATTCAGTATTGCCGGAATAATACTCCGACACTACTATAGCATGAACAATAGTCTCGTGGTGCTGTAGCACATACAGTAACCCTCGTACACATACCCTCTGTCCAATTTTTGTACATATCTAAACCATATCCGATCTTCAATCTCAGTAGTAAAATGGAATCGTTAGAACCCCATGAGTCCAATGGTGCGATCGGATTTTTAATCCGACTGCTAGATTTTAAATTATATTCAAATTTAAATGAAATTTGACCAAATTCTGAGATAACTTGATGCTGGATGATTATTTTGAAGTCATTCTTTTTCTGTAGATTACTAGTATACTAGGGAGTACTTCTGTAAATTTTTGTAATTTTTGGAGTTGTGTAGAATTTCCTAGAATTAAAATAAGATTTATTTTAATTATTAAAAATAGAAATACTCTCTTTTATTTATATCCAATTTTTGCCTAGGATCAGAGAACCCTAAAATAATTTACCATGTAAACCAAAACATTTTTCCTGCAATGATTTGAGCTATAAAAATCAGGATGTGCTCTAGGTTGATTAAAAATGTATATTTAAAATGTTGAATTAGCAATAGTGCCTTTATAAATATGTTTTAGCCTTTAAAAATTCATGTCCAGTACCCAATAAATCATGTTATATTATGTGAATGATGTCAAGTCATGAGAACCCATTTAGCATAATTAAATGATGTTTTACCATGTTTTTAGTGTAGTTTTCATGCTTAGAATAATAGTTTTAATAACTTAAAATATATTTTCAGAACATTTGTAAATATGAAATATCTCTGGAATTGGTATTACATCATGAGAATCCAATTGTATGATTTAATAAGGTTAATCCCTATTTTCTAGATAATTGTTACACTAGAAATGATAGGAATTGCTTTAATTAATTAATGTTCAGATTTAATATTTTTATTAAATCATTTTTTGGGGTACTGTTCTGGTACTGTAGATAAACCCTAAGTTGATCCATGCTCAATTAGTTTATGCGAAAATAGCTTTGTGACTTATTTCTAGTCTTTAAAATAATAGAAATGTATATGTAATTGTGGTTATATGTTATAAATTTATTCTTTACTGTTATTAACCATTATAAATATTTAGGATTCACCTAAGTATTTATTTGTGGTTAATTGTGAATTGTTATACCTTTTTATCATGATGACTAGCATGTTAAGGTGTATGCTAGTACTTCTGTAAATTTTTGTAATTTTTGGAGTTGTGTAGAATTTCCTAGAATTAAAATAAGATTTATTTTAATTATTAAAAATAGAAATACTCTCTTTTATTTATATCCAATTTTTGCCTAGGATCAGAGAACCCTAAAAATAATTTACCATGTAAACCAAAACATTTTTCCTGCAATGATTTGAGCTATAAAAATTAGGATGTGCTCTAGGTTGATTAAAAATGTATATTTAAAATGTTGAATTAGCAATAGTGCCTTTATAAATCTGTTTTAGCCTTTAAAAATTTATGTCCAGTACCCAATAAATCATGTTATATTATGTGAATGATGTCAAGTCATGAGAACCCATTTAGCATAATTAAATGATGTTTTACCATGTTTTTAGTGTAGTTTTCATGCTTAGAATAATAGTTTTAATAACTTAAAATATATTTTCAGAACATTTGTAAATATGAAATATCTCTGGAATTGGTATTACATCATGAGAATCCAATTGTATGATTTAATAAGGCTAATCCCTATTTTCTAGATAATTGTTACACTAGAAATGATAGGAATTGCTTTAATTAATTAATGTTCAGATTTAATATTTTTATTAAATCATTTTTTGGGGTACTGTTCTGGTACTGTAGATAAACCCTAAGTTGATCCATGCTCAATTAGTTTATGCGAAAATAGCTTTGTGACTTATTTCTAGTCTTTAAAATAATAGAAATGTATATGTAATTGTGGTTATATGTTATAAATTTATTCTTTACTGTTATTAACCATTATAAATATTTAGGATTCACCTAAGTATTTATTTGTGGTTAATTGTGAATTGTTATACCTTTTTATCATGATGACTAGCATGTTAAGGTGTATGCTATGTGTGTTGCATATGTGTATATATGCTAATACCCAGTAGGGGATATATGTTATGTGATATATATATATATATATATATATAAATATATAATGTATATATGGTTATGGCCAATCCTAGAAGACCCATTCTATCTCCATCGCGATGATGCTATCGCGCCATCGTTCCATTCCACCCGCATCTCACCTTCGTCGTGCTTCTCTCTCTCGTGTTGCTTTCTGAAATGTTTTATTGAAAGTCGGTATTTATTTACTCTGCTCGTTGCGTTGCGACGATAGGGAGTAAAGAGACCGATCCGGTGACCGAAGCAGCTGAAGAAGGAGAGTACTACCACGAAGGCATGCCCCTTTTTCTTGATCATATTTGATCCTATATTTTTGAAATCATTATATTTTATCATTTACAAACATGCATGCTGTTTTAATCCAGTAGCTAGCGTGTCGATTGACACACTTTTACCATGTCCGCTTGTCGCCCTGTTTACTTGATACCCTGAGTAGTTTAATAGGTTTTATTCTGAATAGAGTAGAGAAATGCTTAGCCATGCTTAAATTCATCTTTAGGTTGTTTTGTTTTGCCTCTACGGAGGAATGATCTACAGATCGATGATCCTTAAATTGAAACTTGATGCTGAGCTCGCTGGGCTAGGGCCGGATGCCCGATGATTCCCTCTCTCTCTATTCTTCCTATTCTACTCTGGGTGAAACTTACCATCTAAAAGGTGCGGGCAACAGCTGGATCATGTGATGAAGGAGCAATGGTCGTTCTTCGTGTGATAAAGAAGCCATTAGTCGTCCGTATCGAATAAGGCCGAAGTCTTGAAGTTGGAGAATTGTGACAACAGTACAACCACATGCTATATGGACAATGGCTTGGTCAAGTAGGTTAGTCAGCCTTTGGTGCCGATGTTGCCATACCGCAGAAGGGGTGAACGTAGCAACGAGAACCCTCGGCACAGATGGGGGGAGAGCCGGAGTGCGGGGACATACTCTCGACTCCGAGCCAGACCCGGTGGGCATGTCACACCTTAGGGGGATCTAGCTAAAAGACTTCGTCACAATCTCCCTGCCGGTACGCACCAATGGGTGTGTACTATGCTGGCGACGGCCAGTGGCAACAAGGCGAGATTGTGTCATGTGGGTAAAGTGTACAAACTCTGCAGAGTAATAAACTAATTGATTAGCCGTGTCCACGGTTATGGACAGCACATGACTCATTCTTGATGAAAATGACATGTCCATCTCCCCCTTGCTACTTCCCTCTACCCCTTTACTGATGAAACCTATGGTCGAGCTAAGACGGGAGTTCCTTGCTCGAATGTGTTGGTCGATGACCACACGCTGAAAAACACCCCTGATAATAAAACTGTTTTACATCAAAATAATGCCTTCGAATCTATCTTAATATTTCAACTAAAATCGCCTTTATGCAAATGAACCATAAAGTCTTCCTTTGAAACCTTGCATATAGTATGGTAGGACCATCTGCCGCCAGGTGGCTTGCTGAGTACGCGAAATACTCATCGTGCATGTTTTTGTGGTGGCGAAGTACTCTATGATGATCCCGAAGAATAGGTCGCGTGGCTTCCGTCAATTGCCTGTGGCACGGATGGAGCCTGTCGGCGTAGAGACGCCTCTAGCGGTGGTCCGGAGGGACCCCCTTTTGAGTTCGGCCCAGGGGAGTATTGAGTTTCTTACGAGCCTTGGTGTGGATTAGAGTTTAGCGAATAAACCCGGTGGCTAAGAATGAAATGACGCAAGGATTTACCCAGGTTCAGGCCGCCCCGGAAGGCGTAATACCCTACGTCCTGCTTGTTTTTGTATATATGTGTGTATATGGCAAGTATGATGAGTTACAGAGGTACGCACTGTTCTTCTTCTAGCTCTAGCCCGGAGGAAGAACGGTGCTTCTTTGATAAGGAGTAAACTTAGAGAGATCTAACCTAGGAAAATGAGCCAACCCTTTGCATGGACCAGGCTCTCCCCTTATATACTCGGGGGAATACCACATAGGTCGGCAAAGGAGAACATGAGCTGTACTTGTGCTGTAGACGACGTGGGTGCTACTGGAAGCGCCCACACCTTCATTTAATGCCCACTTGAGACTTTCGGCCGGGCCGTCGCCTCGCGGTGTGTCGGAGCAGGGGCTCTGACACCTTTGCCTTCGGCGGGCCCCGCGGACGGAGACTTACGGGGTTTCTTCTGACTGGGTTGGTAAGTCGTCCCCTCACGGGCCCCGTGGGTCAGCCTCTCATGCCGCGCAATTGGTCGCGCGGCGGCGTCCCCCATGGGGTGAAAAGGTTGACAGCGACAGGGCGTGCGGGGCGGCGCGCTTGGTCGGTCAAAGAATCGATCAGCCCGGGCCCACCCCTCAGAGAGAGAGAGAGGGATAGCTAACAGAGCTTATCGCCTGCACCGGTGGGACCCGGCCTGATCGTCATCATGCCCTCACAGGGCTTTGGGTTCCCCGTCGGAATGACAGGCATTAAATGCCTCCGCCAGGGCGGAGGCTTGCTGGAGAAGCTTGGCGCTGGACGACGTGCATGGACGAGGGCCCCACCAGAGGACACGTCATCCCCCGGGCACTCGGTCCCGAGCGACCTCCTTCGCTAGGAGGGGCGCCAGTTGTCTTCTACGCGCCCCTGAGCAACTCCGAGCGCTCGGGGAGCACCCGCTGGGGGGCCGCTCGGGGCGCCTTGAAGGGGGAGCCCGAGGGAGAGTGCTCGGGGGGCGGACCCCGAGCGCTCCCCTGGGCCCCACCTCTGCCAAGATGCCGAGCGCTCGGGAGGGGACCCCGAGCGCGCCCTTCGCCTTCTGGGACGCCGAGCGCTCGGGGACGGACCCCGAGTGCTCGCTCAGCGCATGGGCCGTGGATTCCCGGAGGCCCACGATTCCTTCTGGTTTGCGGATGCAGCCTCTGGAGGAGACCCCTGATTCCTTGGGATTGGCCGCGGGCTCCGTACGACGATCCGGGTGGGGCCCAAGGCCCCAGCGACCGGAGCGCCACGCGTCACCCTCTGCGGTATCTGGTTGGCCTCCGCCGGCGGTTAGGGGTACCCTGGGCCCCATTCCGCCGACAGTGGTGCCGTTCTCACGAGCTTCCTGGGGGCGGGACTTCTGCCGCCATTCTCGGCGTTCTTCATGGAGGTCCTCAAGGATTATGGGGTCCACCTTCTCCATCTCACCCCCAACTCCGTGGTAGTGCTGGCGATCTTCGCCCACCTCTGCGAGATGTTCGTCGGGGTGATGCCGTCGGTGGCGCTCCTTCGGCATTACTTCGTCCTCCGATCGGTCGGGAGGACGCGGGGCTCCGGCCGAGCGGAGGTCACCGGCAGCGCCAACTTCCAGCTCCGGGGAGGGAAGGAGGCCGATCCTTACATTCCGCAGAAGTTGCGGAATAAATGGGACGATTGGCGCCAACAGTGGTGCTATGTCAATACCGACCCGGCGACGGAACTGCTGATCCCGGAGGCGCCGGCGGAGCACACGAAGGCATGGGAGCACATGGACCCGAACGACAAGGAGCTGTTTCTGGCGGTGGCGCGCATCACCCAACTTCAGGAGCTGGGGCTGACGGCCACCATGGTCGTCGGCGATTTCCTCCGACGCCGGCTGGCGCCGCTACGGGAGCGCGCGCGACCGGCGTGGATGTACACCGGCGACGATGACTTCTGCCGGACGGAGGTCGGCGCTGGCAAGAACCTGACCCCTGCCGTGGTGGCGATGTTGCTGAAGGTGCTGCTCGGGGAGCAAGATCCTTCGCAGGCCGAGCTCGCCCGGCCGGACCTGCCACTCTGCGTGCACGCGGACCGGCAGAGTATCCTGGACATGATGCCGGTGTGCGATGCGCACGGCTTCGTGTCCGCGTCGAGAGCTGGCCCGCGCGCGCCGGCTGGGGGCATTCGAATCTTCTCAGATGAAGACGAGGTGCAGGCGCGGGCGGCCAGAGCCGCGAGCGCCCCGGCGGCAGATGTTGCTGCCGACCCCGCCGATCCGAAGGGCAAGGGGCTAGCCCCGCCACCTCCGTCTCCACCACCGCAGGCGCCGGCGGCGAAGAAGAAAAAGACGCCGAAGCCGACCGTGGTGGGAGACGTTGGGCAGGGAAGCTCTGCCCATGCCGGCCTCAAGTTCGGGCGGTGGCCCTCTGCGCCGCCTCCGCCGCCCCCTCCGCCCGCGGGCCCTCAGGCGCCAGGGAATGGAGGCGGCGGCTCGGGGCGAGGAGCCACTGGGACCGCGCCGACTGGAAGCTCGCCGGCGGCCGGCGCGGACGCCGCCACCGGACAGAAGAGGAAAAACCCGCCGGGATCCTCCGACCCGGACTCGGTTGTCCCGAAGGGCAAGTGGCGGTAAGAATAAACCTCACCTTTGCCTTATTTTGCTTGAGTATTGTGCTCGGGAATTGACCCCGAGCCTGGCTTTGTTGGCTTTTCAGGGCGAAGAAAACCAAAGTGTCCCCGAGCCCTTCTTCGGTCCTGAGCGCTCCGGTTGCACCGAGCGCGGGTGGGGACGCGAGAGCGGGCGCGGCCCCGAGCACGCAGGCGGCCGCGCGCGAACCCTCGGCCTTGAGCGGGACCTCTGTCCCGAGCGGTTCTGCGGCGCCGAACCCGAGCGCACCGCCGGCCCCGAGAGCAACTCCGACCCCGAGCGAGGAGCCAGCCCCGAGAGCCGAGGCGGTCCCGCGGGAAGAAGCTGCCCCGAGCGCGGAAACGGCCGCGCAGGGAAAAGCGCAGGCGCCGCCGGAGGCTGCGCGGGCCGACGCAGAGGCGCCGAGCGCCGATCCGGAGGAAGAGCAGGGGCCAAGTGCTGCCGGGCCCGAGGAACAGGCGGCGGCACTTGGGCAGGAGCCGAGCGCCGCCGGAGCTGAGGAGCGGGCGGCGGAGGCCGGGCAGGAGCCGGGCGCCGCCGGAGCTGAGGAGCGGGCGGCGGAGCCCGAGCAGGAGCCGGGCGCCGCCGGAGCTGAGGAGCGGGCGGCGGAGCCCGAGCAGGAGACGGTTCCCGTGGAGGGAGCCGAGAGCTTTCGGCCCGAGAAGGGGGCCGGCGGCTCTATTGTGGTGGAGTACCCCGAGTCTCAGGAGGAGGTGCTCGGGTGCTCCACCTTGACTTTGCTGCCGCGGGTGCAGCGCGCTGCGCGGCGCGACGAAGCATCCCGGGTGATCCCCCCCGACGCGTTCGACGCCGCGCGCGCCGCCATCAACAAGCTTCAGGAGGACTTCGCCGCCAGGGAGGCGGCTTTGGCAGACAAGGAGGCCTCGCTGGAGGAGCGGGAGGGCTCGCTTGACGAGAGGGAGGCCTTGCTTGCGGAGGCGGCGGAGTCCTTCTTGGCTCGCTCCCGCATCGCCAAGCGGGAGTACGAGGAGGGCATGGCCGAGGTCGATCGCCTGCGGGAAGCCATGCACGATCTGAAGAGGGAGCTCATCGAGAAGGAAAACCTCCTTAATGAGCGAACCTCCCGCCTCATTCGGATCGAAGCCAAGGTAACCTCGCGCGAGCAGGGCCTGAAGCAGCGGGAGAAGGACGTCGCTGACGCGGAGGCGCGGCTGGAGAAGCGCATCGCCGACGCGGACCGACGCGACGAACAACTCACCCTTCGCGAAGGTAACATCGAAGACCGGCTGGCTTCGCGCGAGGAAAGCTTGAAAGCGCGGACCGCCGACGTTCAGCAACGCGAAGAGCAGCTCGCCCTTCGCGAAAAGGAGACTGAAACGAAGGAGGCGGTGCTCGCCAAGCGCGAAGGGGACCTGGAGAAGGCGACCGACAAGCTGAACGCCGAAGTCCAGGGCCGCGTCGATGCTGCCCGTGAAGAGCTTGCCAAGGAGATGGCGGATCTCCGCACCCGCATCCGAGATCTCGAGGGGCGGCTTGAGGACTCGCGCACTTCCGAACGCACCCTCCAAACCAAGATCCAGGAGGTGGAGGGGGCGAGGAAGCGCGAGAGCTCGGAGGCCGCCGCTGCATGGCAAAAGGTGGAGGAGGCCCGCCTCGGGCTGCTTGGCGAACGCGCGGAGCATACGCGCCTGATGAGGGACATCTTCTCTCAGGCTCGGAGGGCCGTTCGAGACGCCGGGCTCGGGGTCGTCAACTTGCCGGAAGCGCTCAAAGCCGATACCCCCGGGGGCGTCGCCTTGGGCTTCCAACAGGTCGCGGAGCGGCTTGCTGGACTTGGGACACCATGACCCGCCGGCTTGAAGAAGAAGGCCAGGAGCTGGCGCTCGCGGTGGCGGAGCACACCCTGGCGTGCTACCGCAGCCGCGACCCGAGCTTCTCCTTGGAGCCCGCCGCGCAGGGGAACGACGAGGTCGCCGACGACGAAACTCGGAAGGAGATTCGAAAGGTGGCCGACCAGATCGCCCAGCGCTTCGTCCGCGAGGTGGATGCCGGCGACGACGACGGCGACCGCTCGGGGTAGCTCCTTCTTTGTTTTATATTTTGTCGTCCTTAGTCCGGGGGATAGAAACCCCTTTGTAAGAACTTGTGCTTTATTGGCGATTTTTTGTAGTGCAAAGAACTGCTGGCCGGAAGACCTTTTGCTCCTTGCTTTCCTTTCATTGCATTTGTACTGGACTTGGCTCCAGCAGCGTTTTGCTTTTGTCTTTGCGGGTTCTTCGCCCAGGCTTGGCTCCGGGAAAGATTCCGCGCAATTTCTGATGCGGACTCGGCTCCGAGCATCTTACTTTTTGCAAAGTTTATGCTCAGACTTGGCTCCGAACACTTCGCTTTAGTTGCGATTTCGGGCGTGGACTTGGCCTCCGACGCCTTACTTTCACAACTTTTTTCGTTCGAACATAGTTCCGAACGGTTTCCATCTTCGTCTTTGGTGGCGCATCTGGCTCTTGCTCGCGGACAGCCGAGGACGGCGCTCGGGACGGACCCGAGGCCCCCAGCCCCCGAGAGCTAGACGTGCCGCGTCTTGGACTTGTGTGGCGTGTCTGGCTCTTGCTCGTGGACAGCCGAGGACGGCGCTCGGGACGGACCCGAGGCCCCCAGCCCCCGAGAGCTAGACGTGCCGCTACTTGGAAGGACTCCTGCCCGAGCTCGGGATCAGCCCCCGAGCGCTCCTCTTTGGCGTGAGCTCCCCAGCCCCCGAGCGCTTGGAGGGCTGAGACTAAGGCTCGGGATGACAGGCCCTCGGGGCCGCAGGGGTCCAGAGGACGAGCTCCGGACTTCGGATTTTTCCTGCAAATTCATCCAAGACTTTGTGCAAAGACGATTATTGAAACCGTTAATTGTTAGCAAACGCTCTACCGACGACTGATAGAGTTGCATAACTTTGTTTCTTTTGATGGCTTTCATTTTTACGCGGCAATATTTCCTCATACCTCCCAAGCGTCTCAAGGGGAACCGCCGGGCGCGTGCGCAAGCGTGTACGGTACTTGGGCGGCTCATTTGCCAGGCTGGCGCCCAGGGTTAAGGAACCAGGCAGGGTGCCAGGGCTTTTGAGCAGACAACCCGAAGTACTTTCCGCGACTTACGCCGATACCTTCAGGTAAATCCATCATGACCTCAGAAGCACTTGGAAATATTGCCGAGCAAAAACTATTTGCGAATATAGTGCTTGGAAGCTTTTTTTTTAAAATGGAGATAAGCGATCGGAAGCTTAGCTTATGGATTAAGCTCCATGATTTATCGGAATCTTGGAACTCGGCCTCGATGATGTGGGCGGTACCCGGAGGTTTCGCCTTTATCAACCTGTTCACTTCATGAGCGATTATATAGCTTGACTAGCAAAAGAGGTGTTTTTCCACAGGCTCTCTCAAGACTTGCCCGTTTGTGAACCCCACAGGCTTTCGAGTCTGCCTACCGGTCTCAAGCACGAGGAGTGATGCTAGCCGAGTGACCTGACGTTGGGTAGCGCTCGGGGTTGCTGACCAGCAGAGCACGAGTGGTCAGGGGCTTATTTGCCCTGACTCGGATGTGCTCGGGGTACAGCTAACTGCACAAACGTCTTACGGCCCGCGGACGGTCATCGGGCTAGCTCGACCGCTCGTACTAGGATCGGTGGGATCTGCTTGCCGAGTGGGGGCTCGGGATCTTGATACCCGCCGGAAAAAGAAACACTTTTGATAGCTAGCAACGGAATATTGATATTGAAACGAGAATTCAATATTGCACAGGAGATTCTTATAAAGGAAATTCATCTTTGTATTGATCATACTGCTATTCACATAGCTTGGGATACAAAGGAGCCCCCGAGTGTAGGTGCGAGCGCGAGGGATAAGGCTGGACAGAAAGCTCGAGGCTCGCAGCTCGGCTCGGGCCCGGTGAGGCTCGGCTCGGGCTCAGCTCGGCTCGGAGGCGTAACGAGCCGAGCCCGAGCCTCCTCCTCGGCTCGTAAAGCTCGGTGAGCCGAGCCAAAAAGCTCACGAGCCGCTCGTAGGCTCGTTTAGGCTCGTTGCATAATTTTTTTTGGGTATAACCTTTACTAAAAAACTAACAATCAACATTCACATATTGAACAATTATACAATTCACAAGCACATATAACATCCTGTGTTAATAAAAACCTGCTACGAATTGGATTGCATTGAACTCAACATAGTTTCATGTGCCATTCATTATATAGCAAAATAGTTCAACAATTCCATCAAGCACATGCTAAGAACAGAGACACGACAGATACTATTCACACAACATATGTACTCAATCTTAATAGTAATAATCAGAACATAAATGATAACCATATAACTTCATTGAAAATGTTGGTAACATTTAAATTTTTCCACAACTGAAATGATTCATTCAGGATGCTATATTAGCCAAGCAAATCTAAACATAATATAGCACTCTGTATCTAAAAATGAGTGCATGCCACAAACCTCAAGTTAACAACAAATTAGTGTTAGACCTGGAACTCTATCAACGAAATAGTGAAAAGAAATGGCACTGAAGGGCTGTATGACAAGGAATTAACAACCACTGCATGTCAACCAGTCATCACAAAACTATTACAAAGGCACACAAGTCAGCAACTTGCTAGATCAACAAGGAATTAACAAGAAAACTTGATTAAAAGTGGCTTTCTTCCTCCCTTTCTTCCTCCTCTTCCTAGACTTTTCTTGCTTGCTTTCTTCCTGAGAAGCTAATGGAATCCATTATCTATTTCAGTTGCTTGCTTGCTTGCTGGATGATCAGAGAACTTTTATTACTTCATAGGAGCTGAGCTTACCACAAGAGATTCGGGAGAGCGGCGGCAGCTCGGGGAGATTCGGGAGAGCGGCGGCAGCTCGGGGAGATTCGGGAGATCTCGGCCAGGGGAAGAGCGGCGGCGCGGTCCGGCTGTCGACGCACTGGAGGGGGACGACGGGAGGAGCTGCGGCGGTCCGGTGAGGCCGAGCCCAGCGCGAACGGGGAGTCGGGGAAGGCTCGCCGCCGTCGGCCGAGTAAGGGGACGACTGGGTTGGCTCAGCCAGGGGGGGGATCGGTGGCGGCCGGCTGTGGAGTGGCGGCGGCGGTCCGGCGAGCGAGGCCGACGCCCCAAACCCTAGACAGCGGCACGACGGGGGATTGAGCAGAGGCGCAGAGCTGCGGGCTGGGGCCTGGGGTGAGCTGCGGGGGATTTTAGGGGCCGGCCGGCTCACGAGCTCCTACGAGCCAGCTCGAGCCGGCAACGAGCCCGAGCCGAGCCCAGCTTTTGGCTCGCAGCAAGACCCGAGCCGAGCCAAGCTCGGCTCGTTTTTTCGTGAGCTGATGCGAGCCGAGCCGCGAGCTGGCTCGGCTCGGCTCGTGTCCAGCCTT